>PVJI01000229.1:59797-318203 GCA_004026765.1 Micronycteris hirsuta | reverse complement strand
CCCCTCCCCCCTGGCTATTGTTAGATTGTTCTTAATTTCAGTGTCTCTGGTTATGTTTTGCTTGCTTTCTGCTTTTGCTGGTTATGATCCTGTTAAGGGTGAGATCATATGGTATTTGTCCCTCAGCACCTGGCTTACTTCACTTAGCATAATGCTCTCCTCTCCAGTTCCATCCATGCTGTTGCAAAGGGTATAAGCTCCTTCTTCCTTTCTGCTGCATAGAATTCCATTGTGTAAATGTACCACAGTTTCTTGATCCACTCATTTGTAGATGGGCACTTAGGTTGTTTCTACTGATTTCATTGAGTCACACCCACACTTTGCAGTGGAAAGCATGGTGCTTCCCTCACAAGCATTCCCTCTGTGGGCAACCAGACAAAGCAAAGACACCTATACGTTTTGGTTCTGGTAACTTCAGAGAACTGAAGAACACAAGGAACAAAATATTAACTTTTTAAGGATATATTAGAGAACTTTTTGAGTTCTCCAAATTTATGCATACACAATAACATGAATAATGTAGGGCTTGAAAAAGTTCTTACGTTTGACTTTATATTCACTCAGGGATATATGTACACAGTAAATTTGTTCTAACACGAAACCTCTTTCTTTGTATTCTTACATAGGTTTAATACACTTTGTTCAAGGCATACATTTAAGGAAATTCATGTTCTTGACTTTTCCAAATTAAATTCCCCACTTGCAGGTTCTTAGATTTCTTATTTTCTATTACTGGCAGTGGTCTACACATGCACAGACACTATATTTCATATAATTTTTATTACATTATTAGGATTACTAGGTAAACTAGATACATTAGAGATGAACACATCAAAATCAAAATTATAAATGCTGTAAAGATTGTTAGGTTCAATGTCCTGGGTAATAAGTTAATTGATTCAAAGTAAAACTTTAGCAAGATTATATATTACATATGCAAGGGATTTAACCAATAACTAATATTTAAAAATACAATCATGCAATTTTTGAAAGCCACAGTTCTGTATTTTGAAAATAGACTGCTTTACAAAAATGACTATCAGCCTGTATGACTGAAAAGATGAAAATCCTTTTAACTTAAGGAAAAAGTTAAGGAATGTTAACTTTAAAAGCTAGCAACGTTGTGCTAGCTAACGTTGAATAGTTTTGTTAACCTAAGACTTCTTATTTTGCAAAGAGTTTACATATGTTTTTTAAAAAATTTAAGGTACATAGTGATAGATTTGTCCTTCTATTTCTAATCTCCTAATTTCCCTGATCACACTCTAGTATAGGTACCCCAGACATGGTGCTTTGAAGTTCATTGCAAATAGGATTTCATTCTTTTTTATGACCAAGTAATATTCCATTGTATATATGTACCACAGCTTTTTTATCCTCTCTTCTATTGAGGGGCACTCAGGTTGGTTTCATAGCTTGTCTATTATAAATAATGTTGTAATGAACATAGGGGTGCATATATTTTTTGAATTAGTGTTTTGGGATTCTTCACATATACACAGAAGTGGAATCACTGGGTCATAAGACAATTCCATTTTTAATTTTTCGAGGAACTTCCATATTGTTTTCCACAGTGGTTATACCAATCTGCACTCCCAGCAATAGTGCACGAGGGTTCCCTTTTCTCCACATCCTCCCCTGCATTTCTTGTTTATTGACTTATTGATGTTGACAGGTGTGAGGTGGTATGCCTCATTGTGGTTTTGGTTTTTATTTCTCTGGGGATAAGTGATGTTGAGCATCTTTTTATATGTGTATTGGCCATCTGTATATCCTCTCTGGAGAAATGTCTAGTCACATCCCTCTGCCCACTTTTTGATTGAGTTGTTTGTATTTTTAGTGTTGAGTCACATGAGTTATTTATAAATTTTGGATATACCCCTCACCAAATGTATCAGCCACAAAAGCATTATTTGCATTTTCACAAGCAACCCCGCATGTGGTGAATCCTGACCCGCAGGACTCGTGTTGACCGCGATTGAATGCGTGAATAAATCTCACACAGAGACATGCAGGAAAAGAAATCCAGCACCACGCGACCCTACCCTTATCGTATAAGAGAGGGCCTCAAGCATAGCTCAGCCGGGCTTTTATTAGTTGTTTCAGAGACCATTCGCATCAGAATGGTCTTCATTAACTATGCACACATTGTGGATTCATTCAGGAAAGTACATCAAAGGATAGATATGCAAACAGACTTAGGTTGATCTGTAAACATTTGGCCAGGAAGAGCCGGACATGCAATAACATAAATCCTTTAATCCAGGGAGGGAAGAGGTTTCAGCAAGGTTGTAAATCTAAGAGATATGTTAGCCAGATTCCCCTACAGGAAATTCTGCTTCCATGAACATGGGTCCATGCATGCCGACTTGGGCTATACACGTGAGAGATCTTGCCCTTTGACACGCATGAAAGCCCAGGGCTATGATTCCCCACTTGTGGAAATATGAATTCCCTTTACCCATAAGGTAGGTATTATCTTTTCCTCTGGCTTACAGATGAAGAAACTGAGGCACAGAAAGAGGATAGAGCTAATAAGCTAAAGAAGGATTTCAGCCCAGGTGGTCCGTCTCCAGACCCAGTGCTTCTTGCCACTCTGCTACCACTTCCCTTACCAATAGTCTAGCGAAACTGCATGAAGTTACCAAAGAGAAGCAGCAAATTCATGAAATGAATATGATATGCTGGAAAACATGAGGAAAAAAGTACTGGAAGTTCTTCCTTCCTCTCCATGTTAGTCTGGTAAAAATGCTGTCTGCGGTGGGTATGTCATGCTACAGCCGGTAACATCAAAGCAGTAAAAACTGTGTCTGGAGGAGGAAGCTGAGGTAAGAAGGGTGGAATTTCAGTATATTTTGAGTTGCCATCATGTTCATGTGTCATTTTCATTAAACAATAAAAAGCTATTTCTATTTATTTGGAAATACCTTCAACTGCGTAAGTGCATTAAACATGAAATTAAAAATAATTTTTGTATCCCTTATATATTTGTTCAATATTTGCCTTATTAGGATGATTATTTTTAGGTTGAAGCCCTCTTAAAAAGAAAAGTCCAGAAGTATGGGTTTTGGCCCTGGCTGGGTAGCTCAGTTGGTGAGAGTGCCCTCTGGGTAGACCACGGTTGTGGGTTCCATCCTTGGTCAGAACACATACAAAAATCAACCAATGCATGCATTAATAGGTGGAATAATAAATCAATGTCGCTCTCTCACTCCCTCCCCTCCCCCTTCCCCCTCCCCGTCTCCCTCTAAAAATTAATAGAAAAGTATGGATTTTTTAATCCTCACCTGAGGATATGTTTATTGATTTAGAGAGAGAGGAAGGGAAGAGTGAGAGAGAGAAGCATCGATCAGCTACCTCCCATATATGCCCCAAATAAGGATCAAACCCACAACCTAGATATGTGCCCTGACTGGGAATTAAACTCACAATCCTTTGGTGTATGGAATGTCACTCCAACCAAATGAGCCACCCAGCCAGGGCAAGAGGTATGGATTTTAAGAATCCGTCCCTGGTAATGTTTCCAGGCATGGCACAGATAGGGTGTGGGACTATTAGAAGCAAAGTTGGATTTCAACCCTGCTTCTGAGAGGCAGTTCTGACTGCAAAGGTAGGCAATTCTCTGAAGCCAGAGTGCAGGCGCTCTGATCCTCTGGACAGTAATGAGCAACTCGGGGTGCATGCGTCAGCGTCAGGGTCCCTGGAGGAGTCTACAGCATGTCTGTAATGGTGGGAGTTTTTTTGTTGTTGTTTTTACAGGTCTAATCTCATAAATGTTGCACTAGGCTCAGTGCTGTGCATTTTTAGGCAGACTTATCATATTTTTTCATGTTTTTACTTCATAAAAACAAACACTTTTATGTTCCCTTTAAAATGGGGATCTCCGCCCGGCTGGTGTAGCTCAGTGGATTGAGTGCGGGCTGGGAACCAAAGGGTCCCAGTTCGATTCCCAGTCGGGGCACATGCCTGGGTTGCAGGCCAGGTCCCCAGTGGGGGCCATGTGAGAGGCAACCATACATTGCTTTCTCCCTCTCTTTCTCCCTCTCTTTCTCCCTCCCTTCTCCTTTCTCTAAAAATAAATAAATAAAATCTTTTAAAAAAATAAATAAAAAATAAAATGGGGATCTCCTATTTCAATTGCTTTGGTGAAGGCAATCAAAGCGCTGCTGCTTCAGGCACTCCTTGAGCATATATACTACGCACGTACATGCTCCGTCTCCACCGTCATCTGTGTATCTGTGTAGTTATCATCTGTCTGTCTCTCTACCTGCCTGCCTGCCTGCCTGCCTGGTTTCGTCTGCTCAGGCTGCTGTAAGAAATTGTCATAGACTGGGGGACGTAAACAGCAGACTTCCGTGTCTCACAGTTCTGGAGGCTGAGAAATCCAAGGTTAAGGCAGATCCATTTCCTAGTGAGGTTTCTTCTTCCGGCTTCCAGCCAGCCACCTTCTTGCTGCGTCCTCACATGGCAGAGGGAAAAAGTCTTGTGCCATTTTCTCTCCTTTCAACAGCACTAATCCCATCGTGACAGCTCGACTCTCACGACCCCTTCTGAACGTAATTGCCTCCCTAAGGCCCCGTCTCCAAACACCATCACATTGGGGCTGGGGCTTCGACATCTGAATTATTTTAGGGAGGGAATTCAGTTACAACTGTAACTTCTATCCATCTACCTCTCTACCTACCTACCTGTTTATCATCTGTCTGTATTTTCTAGACGTTCTATATATTCTCCCTATATATAGAACAATAACAAGATGGCTAATAAATCACTTCCCTACATTATTTTATTTTATCCTTCCAAAAATCTTACAAGGTAAATAGGACACAGAAAAAGCACCAAATTTACCAAGCTATTTGGAGAGTGAGTCATTTGTGATTACCAGCAAATAAACGGTGGTGCAGGGAATTCAACACCCATCTGTGTCCTCGCCTCCCTCCCAATGCATTCTGTTCCAGCCACGTTTGCTTACTAACCTCTCCCTGAGGACAGGAGGCATTCTTCCTCTGGGCCTTTGCAGGGACTATTTCCATCATCTGGACTGCTTTTCCCTCAGGTGTCTGACTCAGCTGCCTCCTTCTAGACCAAGGGTATCAAACTCATTTTCACCGCGGGCCACATCAGCCTTGTGGTTGTCTTCAAAGGGCCTAATGTAATTGTAAGACTCTGTAAATGTAACTGCTCCTTAACAGTTAACACCTTAAGCACGGTGTCAGTCCCTGGGGACTGACAGCAAACTTTTCGTTTGGGTGACATCGGTGTGTGGGACTGGCAGTATCAAGGCTAAAAACTAAATGTTGTCATTTTAATGAAGTTTTGCACTGGTTCACCATTGCGCGCCTGTTTATACTCTAACTCAACACCCATCGAGTGGTCTCTGGCCCACCCCCTGAACAAGAAGCCCAGCAAAATCTACTCCACGCCTAACGTGTTAAATGAGAGCTCAGCGCTGCTGCCGTGTAGAAACAAGGTGCCGGGCCAGATACACCAAGGTGGAGGGCCCTATTTGGCCTGCAGACCTTGTGTTTGCCACCTGTGTTCTAGACCATTCATGTCCCACCTTCCCAGTGAGGCTGATCCTGCCCACTGGTTACACTGAAAACCCTGCTTCTCTCTCCCGACAATCTCAGTCCTCCATACGCCGCTTTATTCTCCATAACATTGGTTACTGGCTAACCTAGCAGATAACTAATACTTTACTTGTTCCTTTTCTCCCTCTCCAACCAGAATATAGTACGCACAAAGTTAGAAATTTTGCCTTTATTCAGTCTAGTGGAGACCCTATGGAACTGCAGGGTCAGCCAGAACAGGACACAATTTAAACTTGTATAATTACATATTTAGCAGTTTAGAGTAGAGCCAGCTGGTTATTAAAGAGGATATTTTCTGATATCTTTAAGCAGCATGGTAAATTCTAAGTAAACGTAAATTTTTTATTATTATAGAGCAGGCATGAGCTCTTCCTTACTTTGCTTCTCCATACTCGAGAACTTAGATGTCAAATTCGGCCTCTCTGGGTGAAGTGGGAATGTGTGAGTACCATTGGTTGAAGTCTAAATTAAATAACACACACACAAACATTTAGACATTTTTAAAAACTAAAGCCATAAAGTGTGGTTTTTCTATTACCATTACAGGTTATCTAGCTTCTACTGATGTCAGAGTGGTGGGAGAGAAGAGAGACACAGAGAGGGAAGAGACAAGAGTGAGTCAGCCCACCTTGGGACCTCACTTCCCCCTGGATTATCATCCCTTGCACTCAAAGATTTCAGGAGTCAGTACATGCAGTCATAAAATGTGACTACTTCCACGTTTCAGTCACTGGGACACAGAAAATTTTGCATGGTTAAGTCTGGCTCAACACATCAACTTTCATATGTCAGTTCTTCCTCTACAGCTGAGTCAGAGAGTGAAGACACAGGCGCACAGGCAGATCGACAGTATTAAGGTTTTATTTAATACATAGCGGGGCAAAGATAAGCGCCTGTTGAGGCAAATGGATAGGAAAAATGGAAGCACCTATAACCCTCTGGTCAGGAGGGAGGACTGGCATCCATAGCCTCAGGGTCATCCTCCCTGGACACAGGGACAGAAGGGGAAATGTCCCTCTGGGAACGGGGAGTGGTGTCCATAGTCTCGGTGTCCACAACAGTATTGAAATTTGAAGAGGTTATGACAGCACAGGAAGGGGAGTGGATCCATTTCAATCTCATCATTCCGTCTAGTCGTCTGAGAGGTTAGATCTGCTGGTGCCCTGGCTGTGATGGTCAGGGGCAGTGTCTGCCATCGCTGAACCAGGTAGAGAGAAAGAAGGGGCAGGCCGAGTGGCAGTACAATCAGCCTTGACCTTCCTTCTGTCCTTTAAGGTGTTTTCTAAGGTGCCAGTTTTTGTCAATAGCAAAGCAAAGCAGCTTAGGAGGTGGGGACAGCTCACCACACTCCCACGACAGTGGTGGCAAAAGTGACGTGAATGTTTTCTGTTTGTGGGGCTTCCCACTGGAGGAGGCCAGTGGAGAATTGCTCCTTGGTGGGCAGAGCATCTTCTTACACAAAGGTGGTGAACCTGGACAGCTGGGCGATGTTCTTCACACCACAGGGAGCAGTATGGGGTTGGGTCAGAGGGCACTGCTGCTTCTGACTCAGGCTTCAGAGGAGGCAGGACACCTCCTGCAGGGCAGTATGAGCTTGTGACCCCCTGGCCTTTGGAGGAGGGGCATGTAGGAGACATCTAGGCATTTCCATTCATGTTGGCTTGTGGGTACTTGGGACTGATATCCATAGACACAGGACTGCACTTGCAGGTCCTCCCAGTTCACCAAGGGGAGGGTCACCAGAGGAGAGCAATAGTCTGTGGGAGAAGATGCCACCTCCTTGGCTCCATGAAAAAGCCAAATGGTAAAGGACCACGATCCTATTTGCACAGCCTACGACCAGGGCCAAGGGCAGGTGTCTGGCACAGCAATGTGATTCCAACCACGTGGGTCATCATCACTGTGGATAGGAGAAACCACTGCATGACAGCCAAGGCCGACAGCAGGTGTGGGAGCAGCAGGGTGGCCTCCGCCAGGTGGGGCATCATCAGGGTAGACAGGGAGAAGCACTGGGTGATGGCAGCCAGGCAAGGGACAGCATTGGCGGGAATACAGAAGAAACTTAGAAAGCAAGTCACTCATTTAGAGCCAGTTGCGTGCCAAACTATCCTGAGAATACAGTAGAAATTAGGAGAGTTTCTCTTTAGCTTCCTAAGTCTGTCAAGTTCTAGAACACACTGAACTAACTTCAGCCAGGAGGCTGTGAAGTCACAGAGAAAGTGGGAGGTGGGTCTGGGGTGTGTGCGAGGGTATGCTGGGAGTAAGGGATATGGGGTGCTGCAAGTCCAACACTTGTGAAGAAGGAATGGCAAAGTGTGTAACGGGCAAAGTGTGAGGTCTCAACTGCTGCCTAACCCCTTCTAAAATTCCTAGCACTTGTGACTTTGCAGTGGGTTGCAGGTGTTTGACACCAGACAGGCCACCATGTGGGGACTGTTCAGGATCTCAGAAGCCCAACTGCCGGAGCTCACACCACCTGGACACCAGCTCTGCAGGCCCATTGGTACCTTCCCTGGGTCCCGGAGGCCAGGGTCTGCCCAATCTGAGTGCTAGAGCCACATGGATCCTGCCTGGATGTGGCCACCTACACTGGGGACCCCCTCAGCTTCTTTGTGACACTTGGAGCCACGTGCTCTTTCTCCACGGCTGCCCTGGGCACTACTGTCACCAGCCCCACGTGAACGTTTCTGAGGGGGACATGGAGCCCTGTCCTAAGTGGGTACTTCACCCTGCATCACCCCTTCTTGGCAAGCAAGTTCTTTTTTTACTGTTTAAAAATAAACTTTTTTATTTAATTTTTTTCTATTACAGTTTACATTCAATATTATTTTATATTAGTTCCAGGCGTACAGCATAGTGGTTAGACAACCAGGTACTTTACAGAGTGTTCTCCCAATATTTCTAGTGGCCGCCTGGCCCCATACATAGGTATTACAATATTGTTGACTGCATTTCCTATGTTGTACTTTACATCCCCATGACTATTCTATAACTACCAATCCGTTCTTAATCCCTTCACCTTTTGCACACAGCATCCTTACACCCAAACCATCAGTCTGTTCTCTGTATCTATGAGTCTGTTTCTGCTTTATTTCTTTCTTCATTTCTTTTTAGAAACTTGGTAAAACAACACTTAAAACCTTAGATCTTTCTTCAGCTCATGAGTTGGTAGTGGCTTGGTCAGGATTTGAACCCAGCTCGTGCAATCACAGAGTTCTACTGTGGACTGCAGTGTTCCCTTACAGTATATTCAACATATGTTATCAATTTCTCCCTCTTTTTTTTTTTTTTGTAGTCCTTAGGGTACTTAGCACGGTGCCGTACCTATTGTATAATAAGCACACACGTTGCAATAAGAGGTCTGTAGCTCAACTCATACATTGATCATAGAACATACTTGGTACTAGTGCAAGAAGATGTAGGTCAAGGACCACGGTACTAGTGCAAGAAGATGTAGGTCAAGGACCACCAATGGTCAGCATAGCACCATCCCAGATTTCTAATCGGACCTTGCAGTCCAGATTTCTTTTTGGTCTAGTTCGAAGCATCAAAATATGTAAAGATTATATTCTACATAAATGGTGATCTAGCCTGAGAGAAATTCACCAGTGGGTTATTCCACATGGATTAGAAACCACTTTCTCTGGCCTTCCTAAAACATGTCTACGACAGCATTTCATTCATGTGTAGAAAGCACGTGCATTATTTATCACAAGTTAATAATGGAGCAATGTATTGGATTAAAGACCAACGCAGTTTGATCATTTCGACAATGCCAGCTGGATCCACCCATCACTACACATTATTGGCGCCTAACTCTAACTCTAGATATTATTATTTCCAAGAGACGAGACCTCTCCTTGGGTGTTCAGGACAAGGAAAACATGTGTTATTGTCCAGGAGCTGGAGGCTTCAGCATGACAAGAAAGATCTGAAAAACGCTGGCCTGCACACGGTTTTGTCTAGTTTGGATCCTGTTTCCTTGGTTACTTCATTGGAGCGTTTTCTCTCTTTACGGGGCTCATGTTGTGCCTCACTCACATGACATGCAGGAGTTCCGGAGCCAAGAATCATATAGGTCAGTAAAATATTTGAGCATACATTTTTAGTTCAAATTCTATTTTAAATAGCACTGGACATAATTCAGATTTCAAAATTAGATTTAGCACTCTGCTCATGAGCTTCCTTAATAGTATGTCAGAGAAAATTTGGACTTTCATCCCCAAGAAACTTAGAGGTTGGTGGGACACAAAAGAATTTACTCAGATCCAAATTCTATTTGAAAAAAAGGGAACTATTATAAGCCCTATTTAACCTCTATAGAGCAGAAATGATTTATACTTGTGACATTTAACCAGATTTCTTTATCATTTGAGGAGAGTGCAGTAAGGAACAATCTATTGATTTTTTTTTTGTTTGGACAAAAAACTTTCTGGTAAAAATTTGGGACAAAGATTTCTTATAGGAACTCCGAAAAGATAATCGCATGTCAGACTTATTTGAAAACAATAAATTATACTTATGTTATTTTTACCCTTTTTTTCCCCAAAGAGAATAAATTTCATTAACATACAATTCACCTTAGGGTTTCAGGACAATAAAAGAAAATTCAGACAAGGATAATACATAAAGATTCACCTTGTGATGTTTTCTGTCAAATGGGAATAAACAAACAGGAGGCCTTTTTGAGATACAGAATATCACCTTCCTTGTCCTTATAAGGCAAAATAACATTATTTGGAAAGTGGTTATTCTGAGAGAATTTGGCTTGGAAGAAACAAGCAAGTTGAGACAGAATTTGTAAAGGCAAGGTACTTTTTAAATAATAAATTTAATAGTTAATAAAATATTTTAATAATTATAATAATTTATAATTGCCAGGAGAGATTACTTCTAATTTCACAGTTTTGAAAACACCAATCTCCAGTCATATCAGATGAACCTAGGGATGGGCAGCAGAGGATGGAATTTGTAGTGGTGACAATAAACCACAGCTGACAACCTGTGGTTGAACGTTTTCACTCCGTTTTCTTGACTTGCTTACCACAAATCCATTGTACTCCACCCAGAGTTAATGTGAGGGTATACTGAGTGATCCTTGGAGTTTATTTAATGAATGTTTTTCCTAAAAATATTTTTTCTCCTGGTTTTAAGCCCCACCCCTTCTGTTCCCTGTCCTTCCTTTTCTCTCTCCCTTTCCCTCTCTCTCTCTTCAACATGAAGACAATCTGCACATACACACATTCACACTCACTGTAGACATTGTATATTCTGTGAGATTAATAGCACAGCTGAGCATCGCTACATATTGTATTTTCAAGACTCTATTAATGAAGTCTTGGTCACTAAAGCCAGGCTGTCATTGACGAGAGCCACTTTTTTCAATGTCGGCTTATGATGTGATTAAGAGACGTCTAGAGCTGTTTTAAACTCAAACTATACAGGTAAAAATCCAGAGAAAATCTTCAGGGTAGTCGTCTAGAATGAACTTCCAATGTCAAGCTTGCTCTATGTGCAATCACTACTCCATTAGTGCATTCTTTCATGAGTATCAATTATTTTATTAATTACAGGATATGAAATCCATAAATTTTCCTTGATGACAGTATTTTTCAATGCTGACATGATTTATAATTAGAGAAGGGAGTTTATAATAACATTTTGTAATGAGTAGTTTAAGTATTATTTACTATTTGAAGGGTATAATATTTCCAATTCACTTATCAGAACACTAAATGACTACAGAAATTGAGTAATGTGTCTGTCCAGTCATACATTTGAAAACAAACCAAAAATTAAAAATCTGGGCTCTATTTATGCAATATAATGAAAACCACATTTCTTGCTAAGAGAGAGCTTCTGCTGAAACAATATCCTTGTCCTTAAAACTATTACCTTTCAAAAATGAATCCTTCTGATAAGCAAAAAGTAAGCTAAGTAACTCTGTATCCCTATTTCCTATGATAAAACTGGTTTTGTCCTGGGTCTTCCTTAGAATATAACAATCCAAAAGATAATAGAAAAATTATATTCTCTATAAAACATCAAGTTAGAATCATTATTTATATTTATACTGAAAAAAATTCTCTGTTTTGGAACAACTTCCAAAGAAAACCTCTCCTTACAAGTGAAACGGATCAATCCCAGGTGCCGGTGCACGTGGCAGTCGGCCCCACTGACGTCAGCAGGCTGCCCTGCGGGCGGCCTCTCCTCCCGGGACCCACGGATGCGCTTGGATGCAGAGAATGAGTCGCTCTCCACAACGTTGTAAAATGTAAAGACTTCTCATCCTCTGTTCTAGACATGTTTGTGGTTAATGAGTAAACTCTTTTTTTGTAAATACATTTTTTTGTTAACTTCTATGTCAATAAACATTTTATCTTTATATGTCAATAAACATTTTATCTTTATATGTCACTAAATTCCTATACAAATTCTTATTTTCTTCAGTTCTCAAACACTCTACCAAAAAGTTCACTTTGTGTTTTCAACACTCTCTTAAGCTAATTAGGAATACTTCCATTAAGGAACTCAACTGTGGATACTTTCAGACAAATTTCCTATGCTCATATTCTATTCAATTTTATTATTTTGTAAATTAGGTTTCTTACAGAAGTCTATATATTTTTTCAATTAAGACTTTACTTTTTTTACAACAGTTTAACTTTTACAGTGAGAAAGAAAGAAAGGTGCAGGGATTTCTCCTGCTTTCCTGGCCCCACACATGCATTGCCTCTCTCATTGCCGACATTACCCACTAGAGTGAGACACCTGTTATAACTGGGGAGCCTACATCGGCACATTACAGTAACCCAAAGTCCATAGTTTACTTCGGCGTTCACTCTCAAAATTGTACATTCTATGGGTTTGGATAAATATATCCATTATTATAGTATCATACAGAGTATTTTCACTGCCATAAGAATCCTCTGTGCTCCACATGTTCACCCCGATCCCCCAAACCCCTGGAAAGCAATGACCTTTGTACTGTCCTTAAAGTCACTTGAAAACTTTGCAAGTCTGGTGCATGAGTGTACACATACACAAAATGTGTTGTCATAACTTTTTACACTAAACATTTGTACTTTTAACTTTGTAGGTGAATATTTGTATAAAAATGATAGAATGATATACACCAAAAATATAAATCATGTTTCCCTCCAGATAATAGAATTTAATGTATTTCCCAATCTCATATTTCTTACATTGAATGTGCATATTTGATAAATAAAGGAAATGTTACTGTAAAATAATAAGTGCTAAATAAAAAATAAATCTATATTACATATGTCAATGATTTCTATCAATTATTTAAATATAATTTCAAGACAATGTAGTATTCATTCTTTTTGACTAAATTTTATTTATGTGCAGTGCTTCTAAGAGCATGTACTTTTCTAAATAATTAGATGAATAAATAATGATTAAGTCATTATACTTTCCATTTTAATATTAATATTGGTATCTTTTACATCTGATTCTCAAAGGATCAAAGGTTGCTAAGGCAAACAGGTAAATCAGTTTGCTTGATTTTATTTTTTTATTTGTTGTATTTGCCAACCTAGCTCAGTTAAAAATTGAAGAAAAATAGTTACATTTGTCTTACATTTTTACAGACACTAAAAGAATCGTACTTGTGTTCAAAATGTAAAAGCATTTATTCTTCCAGGCAGCTGTATGTGTTGATCATGAAAGAATATTGCTAGAAAATATAACAGTAGTGAGGTGTGCTCTTGGCGATCTTACAGCTCCTGAAAGAGATATTTTGCTTGAACCTTTGCCTGACACCTTTTCCTTTAAAAATATTAGAACTTTAGTTAATTTACTTGGCTCATATTTGGATAAGAAATATATATTCACCTATTTCAACTTATGCTTTTAAATGGCAGACGTTTTCTCCTGACTCAAAAATACCCAATCACCTTGGCAGCAGTAATAATGACAATATAATATGGTACAGAAATATCTAAGATAACTTTATCTGACAGCTATGGAGGGGTGCATTTGGGGTTGAGGGGACTGAACAAAAAAGAAAAAAGGATTCATTGAAATTAACAATAGTGTGGTGATTGCGGGGAGGGAGAGTATGAGGGGGATAAATGGTAATGGAAAAAATACAATAATTTTTTTAAAGTTACTGAATGATTCCTGGTCCTTACCTAATCATATATATAGCTTGCAGTAGATAGATTGTAGTTAACCATTAAACTTATTTTTAGTCCTAGGAACCATGAAAAATAGAACCTATGCAAGGACTTGAAAAAAAATTAGAACTGGCAAGATTATAAAATTGCTCCTTGCTAATTTAAACAAATTTAAATTTGTTTAAAACATTCATTCAAAATGCCCTGTTTGTACCTCACTACATCCAAGTTTTACTGTAACATTTTATTAGTGTAACATTTTGTAAGGTTATGTTATATAAATATTGTTAAGTACTAACAACAGTGAAAGAGCATCTGAATCATTTATTCAATAAGCACCCACTAATATTCACAAATACTTCTTTTTACCTCTAAAAAGAAAAGCAAGGCAAGTTAATTGAAAAATGATGAACACTTTCAATTTTCAATATACTTAGAAAGCAGACCAAGTTTTTGATTTACAAGTTTGATATACAGGCATATGTGATTTGTAACTTTATTATACAATTACCCATATTTATAAAATATTTCCTACTGAGTAATACAAGAAATCATTTTACCTAGAACAAGATGTCGCACTGCCCAACAGCTAGTTGTACATTTTAGATTCCCAATTAACAGCCTATATACTTGGGACAGATGTTAAATCCTTTTTCACACTGATGTGCATCTGTTGTTTATTTCCAGTGGAATAGGTTCTGCTCTGGTCAATGAATGTATCAGTCTAGTTGTCCATCTTATTAGAGAGGTCAGAGCAGTGACAGAGGTACATCTGTTTTCATGTCAAATAATGTTGGAGGTAATGAATCCTCTCCATGCAGACGAACAACACTCTTGCCATTGTCCTTCGTTCTTCGACCACAGAGCTGATTGTGATTAAGCTGAGGTACTTGGAAAATTGGAAGTGTTGGTACATCCTATAACATTTTTACTCTAAAATTTATTTTCATCTCTGTGGTATTTTCAGTTCTTGATAGTGACCCAGTTCCATAATATACATCTAAGATGATGCTTGTTACATAATTCATTTGCACAAGTGGGAAAATGTAGCAAAAAGATTGTTCTAAAATACAGCCAGTTAAAATTGTTTTCAGTTGCCTATAAAACAATAAAACCTCTTTGCAAGCCTAAATATTGCACTTACCATACTAATAATCAATAAAAGTGCTGAATGAGTACAATGCAAAAACACATATAAATGCATGTTAACATACATACCTTGTTAATACTTGGTGAATGAAACCCTAAAATTGACTAAATGAGGGCAACCACCAGTTTACGGGAAGCAGAGCACAAAGAGAGGTTCTGATAAATTTTGAAAGTCTCCATAAGGAAGCGGAGTTGTTTTGAAGGAAACAGTCCGAAGGTAATATCTGCTTGATGGATAGGACAAGTTGTTTCTGTATGGATTAAGTCACTGTCTTTCATCAAGCCTATTTCCTGCAACAGAATTGGGAGTGATAAATAGAAGTGGTCACTCTGATTTGTAGTCACTTGCTGAATTGCTAGCATTTTAGTCCTCGCTTCGGCATTGATTGACCATGCAGCCCTGTCACTTCAGGCAAGTCACTTGAGCCCTGCAGTTGTTGGTGTCTAGATGGGTAAAATGTAAGAAACGACTCCTCGCTAAACATCCATCCTTGAAGACAGACCATTGTTCAGGCCATAGGGCAAAGTGAAACCTTGCCAATTAGCAGGATAATTGGCAACAAGCGGGAGTAGACAGGCCATTAGTGTCTGGGAGAACTACAGAGGGGTATCTGCAATTGCCCAGAGCTATCCACATCTCCAACTTTGGGATTTTATGATCTAGTAAAATTTTAAAACTTTAGACAAATATATGAACATCAACTTGCCTTTTCAACTAAAGGCTTAAAGAAATAATGATCACAATGCCAGTATTTTTCCACAAATAAAAGGGCATTTTAACTTCAAAATTGGAAGAACATAACAAAAACCAAAAATATATTAAGTAATGCATTTTCACTATAGTTTTCTCAATATTTCTGTATTGATGTTTTTGATAGAGAAAATTTAATCATTTACTAACCTCAGACTATAGACAGGTATTTGGGAAACATCATTTCTGAGCACCAGCAAGGCCTTGTCTGCAGTCCAGATTCTGATGCTGACCAGCCTCGGGAGACCAAGGGAAACAGACCAGCCTGCAGTGCCCACAGGTCCGAAGCAGGCAGCAGTGCTTTGATTTCAAGGGTGGGTCTGATAGGCAGCTCACATCCTCAGGAAAGCACTCTGGCATCAGAGAAAATAGGAACTAGCTGGTTTACTGAGAGCGACTCAGATATAGAGGGCAAAACATTGAGACTAAGTCTCAAGGGCAAAGGTAAAAAGTCCGTGATTATGTAGTCCAGTTAGTAGTATGGGCATGAGAACAAGAACACAAGAGAAGCTTAACTCTGAATCTCCTCAGTGTCTGGATTAGCCGTAGTCTTTAAACTACTGAGAACAAAAGACACAATTCTCACCTCTGAGGCTAGAGCTGAATCTTCAGAGTGGTCATAGTCCCAGCTATGCAGACCAGAGGGCCACGGGTCCGGGCTCCTTGCAGCTTGCTGCACTGATGGGTGACATGGAGGGTCCAACCTGGCTTTGCAGGGGGAGCCTTTCTGTAGTCACTTTCTTATTTACTTGAAAAATTTGGTAAAAATGTTCACATATTTTTCTGTCTCTGTAAAACAATGTAACTATGCTTGTAAGTTCTGAAAAGGAGTCAGCATCACTTCCACTCTAGGATGAAAACCATGGAGCATGAATACTACTGCACGTGAATCTGCACATGAATTTTTTCATTTGCTAACAGTCAGTCTCTCACTTGTGGTGGGGATAGTCAGGCATGAAGTTTGTACAAAGGCACAACATATGGACTACAATTTTTCAGAAACATTTATCGCAAATACTAACAGTTTCATTTCTGTTATTGTCCATTAAATCAAATAAATACAATTAAATGTTTCCAACATTTTTTAAATGTTCAAATTTTGTTGAAGCATCGTGTAACTCTGGTATTGATAAAATACAGGCCACAGGCCACATCTGGCCTACCACCTAATTTTGTATGATTGTCAACCTAAGAATGTTTTTTATACACGAACGTTTTCAATTGATTTGATAACAGGGGAACACTGACTCTGAATACCAATTAAGTAAAATGTTATTCCCTCAAAACAATTTCATTCTCAGTAAACTAATATTATAAAAATATTATAATCAATTATTATATGTTGAATGTTAATGAAAATTGTGGAAATTTGTTTTCTCTCTAAAAAGACTACATAATAGTATTGCCTCTTGACCACAAATCAAAAAATATTTATTATCTAGCCTTACTGAAAGAGTTGCTGAACCATTTTAGAAATATCAAAGAAAGTTTACCTTTTTGCACATTATACATCAATATAATAGAAATAATATTTACAAGGAAAAACTTAAATGCTTCCCAAAGTATAAAGAATAAATAAAAGCAATAAGTTGTACAGAAAGGACATGCCTTTTTGTCAACATGGGATACAGAATTCTTCATTTTTAATTACTCACTGCTGGGCACATGGAGAAAGTATTCATTCAACGGTAGCATGAAGTCCTAGACAGCATCACAGAAAGTCCAAGAGGTCAAAGTCACTAAAGGAGATATCTTGCCAAGAACAAAAGATGAAAAAATCACTGCTTCCTCCCTTCTGTTCTTAAATTATATGCATCTATATTATGTATTTATTTCTAAAATAGTACATAAAATGAAGAAATACATTTAGTGGCATAATGTATCATATTCTGGAGAACCCACTAGCTAAAGTAGCTTTAGTAATTAGAATTTATGTAAACATTACCCATTTTTCTTCATAAAGCAGGACCACAACAAGACTACAAACCCATCTTTGAGCTAGAATTTTAATATTATAGATCCAATGATAGAACCGTGCTCTATTACTTCTTTTTTAAAAAGTGATTGTATGCCCATATCATGTGGTAAGTAAATTGTGTTAAGATGGAAATAATAGATGAAATTTTATGTCCTTGTTAACTAGAATTTTAAACAAAGGTGTCTAGATACCTAGGTGTCAGCTACTTTATATTACTTTGCCTAGCTATTTTGGTGTTATTTAGTGAATCACAAGGACCATAAAATGGTTAAAGTCAGTTATATAGGCTTACCACCAATATGTGGTATAGCCTGAATTCTAATGCAACCCTGCCTGAATCCTTAGGAATATGAAGGAATTATTAATCACTGCTCACTGCTCTCCCACGGAAAGTCCTCATTTTAGAGTTGAAGAACCTAAGACAGAGGAAGCAATAAATTCTCCCAGATTGTCTGTATTACACTCCAGCTGTGCACTGATCCATAACAATCCTGAAAGATAGAAAGTGATGTAGAATTTATATTTTGGAATATTTATTTAAATTTATATTCTATTGTAGATCTTGAGATAATATTGTTATGCAGATATGACTAATTAGGGAATTAATAACGTTATAACCTTATATCAATAAAGAATAACATTTTAAAGTCATGAAAGATTTATTTCATATTGCTACTAGACCTCAGGACCGCTGTGAAAACACACCCTCCTTCATTATGCTCTAACATTCCATTCAACAGTCTTCTTAAGCTCTTTAATCAACACCCACAAATTTGACTATCAGCTATATCAAATAGTAACTGTAATATTTACTCCTCTCTAATACCTGTCAGTTCTCTACAGAGGTCAAATTTGTACATATGACTTTTTAGTAAAAACTTCCTTTTAGATGATTTAAAGGTAAAACTCAACTTATCCTAAACATAACTTTTCCCACCACTAATGCTATATCCCAAATCTACCTTGGAATTTGACTTCCCTTCACATTTCATCATTATGCTTCTAAAATATTCACTCAGGCCACCCCCAAGTTTTTATCCCAATAAAAAGTATTTTATTTCACAGCTTCAACATGTTTTAATGTCCCAATAATCTCCTATGCTCTAATTTTGGCCTCTTCACATGAACTTATTCTCCATGCTACTTTCAGAAAACATACACACACAACCTGACCCAGCCACTTGTCTGTTTAAAGCTCTTTAAGGTAGTCCCGTATCTGAAGTATAAAGTTTAAGTTTTTTAATGTGATAAGACGCTCTCCATGATCTGTCTCCCTTTCTTCTCTAATTAGTTCTGCCTGGCGATGCGCCCTAGTCTTGAGACACCAGTGTGCTCTTCATACCTGAACTTCATTATGTTACTTTAAGCTACTGTGCCTTTGTCACTGAAAAATCCTCGTTGCACCTTCTCCACTTACTCGTTCTCCTCATTTTAGACTTTTCTCCTCTGTGTAACATTTCTTGACCTGTCCTGCCCCCCTTTCAAAGTTATTACCTCCTCCTTTATGTTTTCGTAATACTCTGCAGCACGCCGAGAGTATTTTGTTGCAACTTTCATCTTTATGTACTCCTACCATGGTGCATAGCTAGATGGCACAGGCTGAGTGTGACATCCATCCTTTTAGTCTCAGTACATAACACAAAGCTAGTTACTTAGGAGCAGCTCAAGTATATTAAAGAACTAATAGATATGAATGACTAAAAGTATAAATGAAAACTATCCTATTTCTTCTTGGCAACAAATCATAGCCTAACTTCCAATCATAGTTTCAGGTTCTTTCACACCACAGCCCTAACCTGCTCCAGAGAATTGTTCCTGCTTTGACAAGATGTTCACTAAATTTATATTATGGACAAACCATGTAAACAACAAATCTATAATGACTATAATATTTGTCTCTAACTAGCTTATAAATCTGCTTGGAAATTTTAATGACAAACATATATAATTATACATAACTATAATTATATAAAGTTATATAATTTTATGTAAAATAATAATATATTATACACAGAATAATATACTCTATTACAAATTACAAATATAGCTACATTATATAAGTTGGAATATTGTAATTTCCCTATTGAAATAATAAACATTGTATATTACACAAGAAGTAATATTTTGCATTTGTAAAGTACTTTTAGTTATAATACCCTTCCATATAAATTCATCATTTTTATCTGCAATAAAATCAAGGGTGACCCAAAGGGGAAAAAAAAAACTTTGCATTTGGCAAGACATATTACCCCCATTTTATAGAATATAAAACTTAGGTTTAAATCGCTGAGATAATTTTTTCAAGGTCATAAAGTAAAATATGAACTAAGATAGAACACATGTATTCTGTTTCCCAGTGCAGTATTTTTTTCTACCAGAGCATATTCACAGTAAAACAAAATGGGAAAGTACACAAAGTATGAAGTGGGGAAAGTAGCGTAATTGTGTTTTGCCACACTCTACTTATGAATGTGTATGAGAAAATACAAAAATAGATTCATTCCAGTGGAGTGCTTCGCTACTGGAGAGTCCCAGTGCTGAAAACCTGAAGGCGATGACAAAGGTAATTATGTAGCTTATACAACAATCGTTGCATTTAAAATTCTTCCTGGTTAGCTCCACCGGGATTTTTCCACTCAGCAACCTCTTGTGACTGTTTACCCCCTGAGCTGTCAAAATTATATCCTAATGTGAAGAGAAATGTTTTATCTTAAATTTTATCTAAAAATAAAGACAGCCACCAAGTTCACCCTGTCCCTGGCAGTCTGAGATGAGTACGCATCTCCCTGACACCCTAGCAGAGCCAGGGGGCGGGGATCTTTCCTGGCAAACTGACAGTGGCTGAAGGGCGGAAGGAACCGGGGAGAGGCACGGCTAAATCTCTGATAGGTGTCTTTTGAGCAGACAGTGTTCTTCCTTTGAGTTTGACCTGAAGCAGAAGACACCTCCTTAAATAGAAAGACCTTTCTCTTATGATATCTATGTGTTAGAGGAAAACACCCGCACTGACAGGCAGTTTCCTATTCTATGAAAGATCCATAATGTTTGAAATTGCAGATGATAGCCAGAACATTTGGATTTCTCATTAAAATAGTTTAAAATTTTTCTGGACAGCATAGGACTTGAGTGGAAGGGTCATGCAATTTTTAACATTAGCCTTGGTATTCTAGAAATGATACCTACTCAATGTTGGAAGAATCAGACCTATTATCTTGAAATTTATCAACTCCAATTCATTTGATCCATGTATTTGATTCATTTCTTGTGTGTGAATCATTAGGATGTGCACAAATATTTAGAAAAAAATTAGTAAAGGGCTGCATAGGTCAGAACTTTCTGGAAGAGGCAATGTTCTTGCTGATCATTAAAAATGAAAGACAGATCATTAGTCCAAGCAGAATAACCAGTATGTGATTAGAAGTAAAAGCAAGAGAGGACCTGACACACCCACAAATAACTGTAAGTTCAGCAGCAACAGAGCTAAGAGAGATTCAGCCGGGGTGGAGAAAAGAAAAACCTACTCCAGACATGGTAAAGAGGTGGCATGGATAGCACTCGGTGATTATGTGCTAGGAGTAAATCAGAGAACGATGATGTTTAGTTACACTTCGGGCTTGGGGGGTTGGCTGAGGAATGGTGCTGTATCCTGTGTGGGAAAATACAAGGGCGGGGCAATGGGCGGGGAGAGGAGGGAGGAGAAGCCGCAGGCTTCCGAGAAAGGAGCTGAGTTAAAACTACCTATGAAACAGGTAATGGGGATATCAAAAAATCAGTGAGCCAGTTACGTCCAGACAGATATGTGGACTGGAATTTTATCTTGGAACTTACTAGTCTAGATGCCTCAAGTGCAAATTCTAATTTTAAATCTTTTTATTTATTTATTTTTAAAACAGTTATTTACACATTTCTAATTTTAAAAGTCAAAGACTTACAGGGTTTATATAAAACAGCGGTGTCCTGCCTCATGATTCCACTCCCAGAAGCCAACTTCATTCCATAGCTCTTTTTTTTCTTTTTGCTTCCATATTTATTATAAATGAAGCGCTCTACAACCCTATGTTGATTTTCCTCCCCAGTTTGAGGGAGTATATATTCACCTCCTATTATGGAAGCCAAGGACTTTCCTGCTTTACATTTTCCCTGACCATCTTCTTAATAGTGATACAATTCTATTATAAAAATAAGCAGTGTTCTTTTTTTACTATAACCATGAAAATACTATGGGCATGCAATGTGCTATGTTCATGTTTCCTTTCTGTACAATTCTCTTTTCTCCATGCAGTTAATTACCGCCAATTTTTTTTATTTGGTTAGTCTTTTGTGTATGCATCACCGACTCATCCTCAGATATCTGCCAAAAGAGTGAACATTCTCTCAGTATCTTCCAACAGTTCAGGTAAATCTCTGAGTTTACTGTTTTTCTTGTGGATATCACCTTGAAAACCTGCTGCCTTTCTGTTTTAGTCTGAACCCGTTACTGTCTGGCTACGGTATTGTCAAGCCGAGGACTTCACTAAAGCATCGTCCTTGAGAGTAACACTTTTCTACACACTTATCTCTATTGCACAGAGCCCTGTTATGCACTGAATGGTGTTCCCCCAAAATTCATATCCTGAAGCCCTGACATCCCGTACCACAGAATGTGTGACTGTGTTTGGAGAGAGGATCTTTAAAGAAGTAACGACATTAAAATGAGGTTGTTACAGTGTGCCCAAATTCAATCTGGCTGGCGGTGTCATCAGAAGAGATTATGACAAGCAGAGAGATAGACCAGCGGTGCACATGCGCAGACAGACAACTACGTGGAGAGATGGCAAGAGGCTTACCATCTTTAAGCCAAGGAAAAGAGCCTCAGAGGAAACCAGCTCTATCTGCACCTCAGACTTTCCAGCCTCCAGAGCTGTGAGAAAATCCGTGTCTGTTGTTCAAGCCACCCAGTCTGTGGCATCTTGTGAGGACGGCCCCAGTAAATTAATAAAATCACATGTATTGTTCTTGCTTCTTGCCTCCCTGCTGCACTGTTTTTTTTAGACAAAATGTATTCTCTAGACGTTTTTTAAAAATGAGTGAGTAGAAGACAATTTGGGTGGTGAGGGGCAGATTTTGGCATAACCGAAAATACCTATATTTAAACTTTAGATTTGTATGATAAGTTTCTGGGAATAGAATTCTAGGTCAATTATGTCCTATCATCTATTTGTCCCCTTTCTTACCGTGATTGTTATATACTCTGTCTATTTTTTAGTGGTTGCCTACATACAAAATGTTCCATTTGAGGATAACTAAATAGTTAATTCCTGTTTTACCTCTCAGAGCAAAACACAAATTCCATCCACAAATCATTGGCTACAGAAAGCTACATGACTACTATCTAACTCACGGGATCAAATAGTACAATTCTATGCGCTCAGAGGAGAGCTAGAGATACTTGGTAAACAGCATTAATTAAAACTATAAAAAGAAATATAAAGAAATCAGTGAAAAAAATTAGAGTAAGAAGAATTTTCTGTTGAGTTTGAGGTGAATAAAAACTGATGAAATTTTTTCTTTGGCTAAATAAATTTCCTATAAGCTGTTGATTGAAAAATAATCAAACAGGCATGACAAACTTCTGCATTTTCCTCTTAATCCATTTTATTCATTATGGATCATAGTGAATCAAAATCTGAACTTTTTTGTAAGAAATGCAGTAGAACATTTTCAATATTAGGATGATGTATTTTGAATAAGGAAACAGGCTTTACAATAATTGCCTTCCCATATGCCGTGCACAATCTAGACCAGAGGGAATCTCTTTTGTCCTAGTTTGGACACATGGCACAAGGATAACCCCAAGGTATAGAACTAAGTACTTCTACATTGAAACTATCAGGTCCATTGACTAGAAGATACTGCAAATACAGAAACAGCAAAGGATATTTTCAATATGTTCATTGATCTTAGAGAGGAAGTAGAGCAAGAGAGAAACTTGAATGCAAAAGAGAAACATCAATTTGTTGCCTCCCATACAGGTCGGACTGGGAAATGAACCTGCAACTTAGGGATGTGCCCCAATAATGAATTGAACTCCTAAATTTTAGTGTGTGGGATGACGCTCCAACAAACTGAGCCACACTGGCCAGAGTGCAAAGGATTTTTAAATACATCATGGAGTAACTGGTGATGCAGAGATGATTATTAACATGTGTATTTGGGGGATTTGTATGCTAGCATCTTTTCTCACAGATCAAGAGAGGTTTACTCATATACAATGAGTCTCGAGGATTCTCACTTCTCCATATCCTCCCCAACACTTGTTTGTTGATTTAGTGATGGTAGCCGTCTCACTGTGGCTTTAATTTGCATCTCTCTGATGACTAGTGATGTTGACCATTTTTTTCAGATGGCCATGTGTTGGCCATCTATATGTCCTCTTCGGAGAAGTGTCTATTCAGGTCCTTTGCCCATTTTTTAATTGGATTTTTTGTCTTCCTGGTGTTGAGTTCTATAAGTTTTTATATATTTTGGTAATCAAACTTTTATCATATGTATTATTGGTAAATATGTTCTCCCATATAGTGGGTTCTCTTTTCATTTTGTTGATGGTTTCTTTAGCTGTGCAGAATCTTTTTAATTTAATGTAGTCCCATTTGTTTATTTTTCACTTTGTTTCCCTTGCCCTAGGAGATATATTGGCAAATATTGCTATGTGAGATGTCTAAAATTTACTACTTATGTTTTCTTCTAGGATTTCTGTGGTTTTGTGACTTCAGTCTTTCATCCATTTTGAATTTATTCGTGTGTATGGTGTAAGTTGGTTGCCTAGTTTCATTTTTTTATGACTCTGTCCAATTTTCTAACACCGTTTATTGGATAGACTGTCTTTACCCCATTGTATGGTCTTGCTGCCTTTGTCAAATATTAATTGACCATAAAGTCTTAGGTTTATTTCTGGATTCCTTGTTCTGTTCCATTGATCTATGTGTCTGTTCTTATGCCAGTACCAGACTGTTTTGATTACAGTGGCCTTGTAGTATAGTTTGATATCAGGTTTTGTAATACTTCCAACTTTACCCTCGTGCACTCATGGGAATTCAGACTGGTGAAGCCACTGTGGAAAACACTATAGTTTCCTCAAAAAATTAAAAATGGAACTGCCTTTTAACTCAGCAGTAATATATCCTAAGAATTTGGAAACCACAGTTTGAAAGAATATATGCACCCCTATGTTCATAGCTGCATTGTTCACAGTCACCAAGATCTGGAAACAGCATAAGCTCCCATCAGTACATGTGTGGATAAAAAAGCTGTAGTACATCTATACAATGGAATATTACACAGCAGTAAAAAAAACAAGGAACTGTTACAGTTTGTGGATGACCTGGAGAAGATTATGCTAAGTGAAATAAGCCAGTCAGTGAAAGAAAAATACCATATGATCTCACTTATATGTGAAATCTAATGAACAAAATAGACTGACAAATGGAATAGAAACAGAGGCATGGATGCATGGAACAGACTCAGCTGTCAGAAGCGAAGGGGGCAGGAGACTGGATGAAAGAAGGTGAAGGGATGAGCCAAGGAACATATATGTGTGATCCATAGACACAGACAACAGTGAGGCGATGCCCTGGGGAAGGGGGCTGAAGGTTGAGTGGAGGTGCGCAAAAAGGGAATAAATGGGGACATCTGTAATACTGTAAATAATAAAAATAAAGTGTTTTTTTTTTAAAGAGTCCCAAGGACAGAGCATCAATGTAACTGTAATAATCCATTTGTACACTAAGGGGCGCCAGGTCCATGTGTTTTACACCAAATTTCTAGATATGTAGACCTTAGTCATCAAACCTCCTATCAGAATCATTTCCCAATAGAAGCCCCTTCATTGTGACACGAAATGGGGCCATCCTTATTTAGTAAATATTTCCCCCAGCCAACAGGGCAGTCGGAGCTCCAGCTGAACCACATTAAAGAAATTAACGTCTTTTTAAATGTCATGAAAATTATTAATATTATTAAAGAGCTTTACATGAACTCACATAGCAATATCTTCTTAAATGTCAGTAGATAAAAAATTCTTAGTCTAAATTTTGAAATGCCTAAATGAGGTAATAGTGAAATATTAATATGTTCACGGCTTTATCTAGATTGAAGTGAGTCTATATTAGGTCAAATAGTCCCACATGTCTTTTCTCCTCTGCTTAATATTTCTACACATGAAGAGCCAGGTTCACATTAACATCAAGGGATTCTTTTTTTTTTTTTTTTTAATGAGAGAGAGGGCGCGCTACAGCCTGAGAGCTGCGCAGCACTGTCGCGCTCCTTCTCTTCTAATACAACCTGGGGTCCCCACGCTTTCCAGGGACGTGAGGTGCTCTCAAACATACCAGGTTTTGAAGATCATCACAGTCCACCACTGTGCTTCCAGAAAAGGTATAACTATCATGCTGTTACTCTGAGCAGGAAATAAGAGCTCTATAGGATCATCTAATCCACCCGTACAGACACCATTTCATAGTAACTCCCACAGGTTGACCAGGGCTGGTAATGTTCGCTGTCCCTTTACATGTTGTCACGGACAGTTCTCACAGCAACTCTCAGAGGCGGGTGTTATTACTTGCATTTTTAAATATAAGGAAACAAAAGCTTCTAGAGGTTAGGTAAGCTTGGCATGAGTCTCACAGTCAGTGGGTTTTAGAGCCAGGATTTTAATTAAAATCTGCCTCCTTCCAAAGTTCTTCTTCTTATATGTAGTTAGTACATTATTTTTTGCAAAACTGATACCCCCCAAAAATGTTTCTAAAATGTCTTTATTTATTGTAATGATAATATTACCAAATCAATTTTCCTTCAGAGATGGTGCAAAAGTACATTTCCAGAGAAAATGTTACATGGTATAGTTTTTATATTAAACATTCTAAAAGTTAGATTTACTCTGAATTCATGTGAATCATTTAAAATGGAAATAAACACATCTTTGAAGTGGAATATTCTCGTAGGCCTGACCTCTAGCTGTCATTTCAATTAATCAATGTTCATTAATTTCACCTACTCTGTTGTCTCTAGGGGCCTAAAGAGGTAAGAAGTTTACTATGAGAATGATTTTCAAACAAATTGGGACCTTTTCTAAGGGCTTGTCACATCACTAGTCTGTTCTATAAAACGAACCAATGAGGACTGCACTGCTACATGTACACGTCAATACATGATATTTTATCTTTCCATCAAGCACTTATTAAATGCTTTTGTAGGATGAAATAAGTATATGAAATCTAAACATGGAGTTTATTTGAGCTTGTCTAAAAAGGAAGGAAGCAAAAGAAAAAATGATTTAATCTAATATGACATAGATTAATCATTTTCATATCAATAAGACATTTATTGGCTAGAAAGAAAATGTTCTGTACTTAGGTTTCTTTCATTCCTAAAGCTAAAAGTAGATCAAAGCAAAATTCTTGTTACTAGTCAGCTGATGGCCAACTTCTGTTTATTAGGCAGTAAATGTCCTAAAGGCATGGATATTTTTAAAAATGTAAATGAGAATTGGACTTTGTGATCAGAGCAGGAGAAAGTTTGGGTGGTAGACACAACTACATACAGAAGGTATGAGGTAACGATGTAACATATTACACTGAAAAAATGGAGTGAACAACATGAACCCATAGCCATAGGGATAAGTTATAAGCTTATGGAACGTACGTCCCAACTGTGCTGTAACTACAAGCGGCGCAGAGCTGTATCTTTCTATCCTTCCTCTGACCGCAGACCCTCCAGGGCACTGCCGCTGCCCACTTCTCGCTCTGCCCTGTTCTCACCCCTGTAAGGAATCTGTGCTGCTTGGAGAGTGACTGACATGCGGTGCAGGGCAGAACCCATCCCGGGTGCTGATCATCCTCTTGAAGATACTTCAGAAAGTTCAGCGGCGATGCTGAAAAGAAGCAATATTCCACTTCAACTAGCTTTTAGTGATCAAATGTGATAATTTGAGCAATGAAGTAATACTAAAAATGATAATGTTGATTATAATGGTGATGAAGATGACAGCGGAAATATAGTGACTCTGTTAAAGCGTATGAACACACAACTCTGAAAAGAGAAAAGTTATTTTAAAGTCCGTGGAAAGATAATATCGTAAAGTTAGGGTGACGATAATAGACTAGTTCTTTTATTCACTTTAATATGTACTAAAGTGGAGTGTTCGTTTTTATATCTATATTGTTTTTATATGTCAGTTTTAGAAGCATAGGTAAACATGTTTTATGGAAGAGTAAAAGAAAATGAGTGAGCCAAATTCATGCAGGTGACAGTAATTGGAAACAGGAATGACTAATCAACTTCAGTGGTCAAAAAATAACCAAGCATAAAGAGGGTGAACACAGTAATGATGATAGAAAAGGTATCATCTATTAATGATAATGCAATGGGTGCTTTATGTATGCTAACTCATTCAATCCTTCTAATAGCTTTGTGTGTTAGGTATTAATACCATCCCCATTTTACAGATTGGAATTGAGAGACCGAGGTTGTGTAATGTGCTCACAGTCACACAATTGGCAAGGTACAGAGTTGTAATTTAGCTCTAGATAATTATGCCCTAGGACCACTGAGCTTAACTTCAACCCTATCAGACATTTCACAGGGACCCTTTGAGTTTAACTACTCAGAATCCTTCCTGACTCCACAAAAAGCAACACCTTTAGTGCTCCTATTAATTAAAATTATTTTAAGGAGTTTTAATTACATGCCATACAGTGACCAAATAAGACTTTTAAAATCATTTTGTGGGGAAGACACCAGGCTAAAATTTATAAAACATACAAAAGGCGTGGGCTCAACATTCCACCTTTATGGAACAAGAAATTTAGCTACCGGAGGAAGTTCAGCATGATGGCCAGTGCCCTTATTTGGAATCTCTGTGGAGAAGCAAACAAGAATCAATTGACCCTCCCCCTTTTCTTTAAGATTTTACTTATTTATTTTCAAAGAGAGGGGAAGGGAGGGAGAAAGAGAGGGAGAGAAACATTGATATGCGAGAGAAACATCAGTTGGTTTCCTCTTGCACACCCCTGACCAGGGACCCAGCCCGCAACCCAGGCATGTGCCCTGACTAGGACTCGAACCAGTGACCTTTAGGTTCACAGGCCAGCGCTCAATCCACTGAGCCACACCAGCCAGGGCTCAATTGACCTTTTTAAAAAAATAGTTATATTGAGGTATAATTTATTTAAAATATATGATTCAATAGATAGTGGTATATTCAGGCTTGTACAGCCATCACTGCAATCCAATGTTTGCCACTTCAAAAAAAATCCCTTTAGCCACTAGAATCAGTTGATCTTTTACCCGATATCTAAATACTCAGCAGGTTTGAGAAGGTAGAGGGGGATGGGGCTCTGGCAACCATCATTGATCCCTCAAAATCAATCAAAACCATATCACTGAATCCCTAAGAGATTATCACAATAAGAACTACAATAACATAAATATTTTTAAAATGGGTGTAGGAAAATAGGAAAAAATATAGTAAGCCCATGGTGCTGAATTTTAAAGAGGGCATATATACATAAATTTATGTGTTTTCTAGTTATAATTTGCATATCCTCAAGGGGATGGGGTTGGGGGTCTAAAAATGTGTCCTTTTTTCCCAAAATAATACTTTCAAGACTTGGTTTGGTGGTAAGATGATTCACTAAATAAACTGGAAGACCCAGCACAGAAGACTCTTCCATAGTGATTAACCAACACCTTAAACACAAAGCTTGTAATAGGAGATGCTTAAAGGGAAGAAGAAAGTCTGCGTTGCCCTGGCTGGTGTGGCTTAGTTAATTGAATGCCGGCCTGAGAACCAAAGGGTCGCTGGTTCAATTCCCAGTCAGGGCACATGCCTGGGTTCCTGGGCCTGGTCTCCAGTAGGGGGCATGCAAGAGGCAACCACGCGTTGATGTTTCTTTCCCTCTCTTCCTCTCTCCCTTCTCCTCTGTCTAAAAATAAATAAATAAAATCTTAAAAAAAAGGAAAGAAAGTCTGTGTCTACTGGTTCTGGAAAGTTGTGGGAGGAAGAAGCAAAGAAAGATTGCCAGACTAAAGGAGGAAGCTGTAGATATGTTCTAAATTCTTACTTTCTGGATTCCAGCTGGGGTAAGTCACTAGATAAGGTGAGAGAAACACAAAGGGCAAGGGGATTTTGCCACCTGCTTGGACTACAAGAAAATAGTTTTATATGTTAATTTTACTTGAAGTGGTGTGGAGCAGAGAAAGAAAGGTTAAGGTAAATGGCATTTTTAAATGACTTATATAAGATTAGCACTTCTTCCTGACAGAGAAGTTTCAGCGTATGACCTCTGTCCAGGAGGCCTGAATGGACAGCAAAGAGTCCATGCTGCAGATGTGAAGTGACCATCCTTTCAATGATCAAATCAGTGCTAAAGAAACATGAGTCCTCTGAGGAAGCCCCAGCTCTTTATCAGGATCCCACATATCATTGTCATGGCTCAGAAACCAACAGGCTGCATTATTATAGCTCTCAGAGCACAATGGCCTTCTCAGACTACTATTTAAAATTGTCAGCAACTCCTACCCAGAGCCCACTTCACTTCCCACAGTGGTGCCCTGCACAAGGCAACTCCGCTAGTGGAGGCTGAAATGCCGAGGAGCTGAGCAGAGCTTCTGGCTGACTCACAGGGCAGGGGAAGTAAAAATGGAGTGAGTACAAGCCTTGCCGAGGCTTTGTTCAGAACCAAAAAGGCCACCTAGTCCTTCAGTACAACTGGCATGAAAATAGACCAGCCCTCACAAGGATTATAATTAGAGCCTCCAATTACTTCTGTAATTTTTCATGTGCAACCTGACATTTGATCCAAAATAATCATGCATTTTAGAAGGTGAGACAGAAAACCAAGAGAAAAAAAATACAAAATACAAGCAAAATCCCCTTCTCAGTAAGTATACCTCCTATCACCTTCCCTTGTTGTTGTTTTTTTTTTCATCTTTTAGTATACTATATAATTATGTATTTATTTTGTTTATGGTCTGTCTCAGTATGATAGAATGTAAGCTTCCTTAAGACATGGATTTTTGTGTGTTTTATTCAGTGTTGGCTGACATATGATAGGTGTTCAAGAAATCTTGTTGAATAAAAGAGGTCAAATTAATTTACATACCCAATGATTGCTGTGACATTTTACAAATGCAAGCTATCACTCTAGGCTGGTTGATAAAAGAAAAACTTTATGAAGGATATTGATGAAAAGCAGGAGTATCTTAGGTGAAAACACGTCCTGAAGAAGAGAGGGATGTGTGGAGGAGGAGAAAGAGCGGGTACATAATGTCCGGATCACAGGGAGAGTGAATCTGTTTGTCTCTAATGTGAGTTAGTATAGCAAAATGAAAAATAGGTCATGCATTAGGGAAAATTTTTTAAAATGTAGACAGTGAAGAATCATGAATTCTAAAGAAATCGTATAACATTATATCCTGTTTCATGATTGTTATCTACATTTTTTGATAAATTATTATTGTGAAACAATATAATGATGATAATGAACATGAGTTTTTATATATCTCAATGAGTTTAACTGAATCCAAGTCAACAGTATTGTATATTATTAGTTAAAGGGAATTAAAATGTATGGATGAGTTTATGTAACAGTGATGAAACAAATTATAATGTCTCATACTTGGAATTAGCTGAACCCATACTGAACTTGATTTTGATTTCTTACCTAAGGAAGAATTTGAAGCCTTAAATGGTTTACAAAGTTCCAAATCAAAGAAAATTTTTTGAAAAGTGACACCTGAAAGGAAATACTTAAAAAATATTTATTTGAGGAAGGAGAATTTTGTTAAGGTATAGAGTATGTTGTAAATAAAACTATTTTTAAGGTACAAATGATAAATATTTAAGATTTCTTAAGAAAGTTGTTAAATCAACTACCATGTTTCAGAACAGGGTTAACCATAAATAGATTGTTTTGCTTATCTCAATTTTGGTTCTAATTCTTAGATTCCATTATTTGTATAATCATTTAAGTACATGTTGTTACTAGTACAGAAATTCTGAAAGTGTTCCTATTAAATAAGGATTTAAAATTTTATAAAAACAGCTCTGGCTGGTGTGGTTCAGTGGATTGAGCACCAGCCTGCAAACCCAAGGGTTGCTGGTTAGATTCCCAGTCATGGCACATGCCTGGGTTGCAGGCCAGGTCCCCAGTAAGGGGTACATGAGAGGCAACCACACAATGATATTTCTCTCCCTCTCTTTCTTCCCCCTTCCTCTCTCTAAAATAAATAAAATAAAATAAATTTTTATAAGAACAGATAATAGCTACATGCTTTAGTTGCCTCTTTTTAAATTTTTTTGAAGGCTGTAAGTGTAAAAATTAAAATATCCCTTCCCTTCCTCATTTTTAGAAACAAGGGATATTTCCAGAACAACCCAGAAGGAACAGTGGCTGAGAAATTAAGGGCATAAGGGGGACTTTTCACTGTAAATTTTTAAGAACTTATTCTAAATTTTCACCATGTTCATATATTTTAAACACTTAAAAATATGCTGAAGAAATGGCACACAGAGATCACAAAATAGATTATTGTAAAAACGAAAAAGATCTGGCTACTAATTCGTTTTCTCTTCTTTACCCAAAGGGAATTTGCCCAGAGCATTCAATTTTATATTTGGAATGTTTTTTTAAAAATTCGGAAATACAAAGGGCTGAGATTTAACTAGTGTCTTAAAATCTCAGGCTTAAATAGATTTGACTTGTGAGCTCAACTAAGTATCAACAGAGCTGAAATTGAGACGCATCCTTTTTAATAAGCAAGCACAACCTTCTCAAACACAAGATCAAACAGGAAGGCTAAAGAACAATCTAGAAAGTTCTAGTTCTGTCAGCTTCTAGGTCCAGCACATTAGTTTTACAAAGCTGTGTGGAATTTCTGCCTTTCTTTTCCAAATTTAACATCGGCATGCCATATTCATTTCTCAGATGGAAACTTATTTTTATCTTCTTTGTTTGGAGGGATTCCTGCTGGTCCTGACCCCCAGAGGCTGGCAGAGGGATTTAGGACTTGGCTTGCATCCAGGCCTGAAGCTTAGATTTTCCAGTTTTTATGAACTAATATGTCATGGGTGCTAAGTGGTAGCTGAGTCATAGCGAAAACTAGTCCAACTATAATAAGAATTTCCTGGGGTATTATTGAAGTGGTAAAAGGGACAATGTAACAAGGAGAGTGTATCAGGAATTGTATGTGCCTTGACAGCTAATTTTTAATAAAAAATCTCGTATGGATATAGACAACCTTAAAATTGCAAGGAAAAGATCATATGTACTAACTCACTTTTTACAAATCAAAAGTTTCATTCCAGGGAGATTTCTACAGTAGTCAATGAGCATGAAAAACTGACATAGACTCTAATTAATTATGCATCAGGAATATCCCTGGGAGAAATCAACAAAAATCAAATTGCAAACACACGGAAGAAAATGGTCTGAAGCCAACGATATGCTTATTCTATCAGAACTGTTTAACTTCCTCCTAGGAGATAAAATTACACCTGAGAGAGGTGAAGTTTAAAACTCACTGTGATAGCATGAACGGGGGCAGGGAGAGTGGCAGTGGGCATTGTTTTCGGCATTTCTCTGCTTTTTCCGCAATGAAAAGGTATCTTCTATTTTTAAGCAAAATATTTAAAATTGTACTGAATTTAAAATAAATTTGGTTGCCCTGGCTGGCGTAGCTTGGTGGATTGAGCACGGGCTGCGAACTAAAGGGTCGCAGTTCGATTCCCAGTCAGGGCACATGCCTGGGTTGCGTGCCAGGTCCCTGGTGGGGGTCACGTGAGGGGCAACCACACATAGATGTTTCTCTCCCTCTCTTCCTCCCTTCCCTTCTGTCTAAAAATAAATAAATAAAATCTTTAAAAAAATAAAATAAAATAAAATAAATTTGAAAGAGGATAAGGTATGTGATTCTGCTTAGTAGACTTCCCCCCTGCAAACATGTTCTTCTCATTACAAGCAATGATTTAAAAAAACAAAAAAATTTATACCAATCTGGACTTAACGTCCAAAACTCCCTTATCTAGAATCACAGATCTGACCATACCTCGACATTCTAATTACAAGCATGTATAATAGGCATTTTAATCTAAATATATTCAAAAGCGGGTCCCTGATATCCCTCCCAAAGTTGCCTCCTCCTCCAGCCTTCACCGCCTCACATTTTGACAATTTCCTCCCTACCAGTTGCTCAGGTAAACCACTGTGGTGTCATCCTTGACTCTTTATTCCCCAAACTCACACAAGTCCATCTGCAAAACCCGGTAGCCCTACCTTTAAAATATTTCCAGAAAAGACCACTTCTAACCACCAGCTTTACCATCTCTCTGGCCCAAACCAAACAGCTCTCCTCTGGTTCATAAAAGCCTTGTTCTCTCATTTCTTACCTCTGCCATCTATTTTCACATTCGTGGTAGGAATTATCTTGAAAAACTTAAGGCAAGTTTTCCAAAGGCTCCCTCACTGTCAGCTACAAGGCCCTCCACAATCTGTCCCCTTCACCTCCCTCGCCTTTATTGCCTTCTTTCTTCCTTCTCTTTGCACCAGCTGCACCGGCCTCCTTCCTGGTCCTAGAACGCGAAATGTGTGCTCTCCAGGTCTTTGCACACCTGCTTTCTCACTTCGCTAGCTCCCTCACATCCTCCAAAAATGACCTTCTCTGTGAAGCATTCCCTGACCATGCATTTAAAATTTCAATTTTCTGACCTCAGATATTTTATCTCCTTTCCTTGATTTATTTTTTTCTTTTTAGCACTTAACATTATCTTACATTTTATATATTTTATTTATTGGTCTTGTTTATTTAGTCTCCCCTTCTAGAAGATTCATGAAGGTAGAGTACTTTTTCATTTTGTACAATATTATATTCCACCACCTAGAACAATGTCTGGCACATAGTAGGTGTGTAATATGTATTTGCTAGCTATTGATTATTTTTTTTTGGAAATGTTAAGACTGATAATTCTTGTCATTGTTGGTGCTTAGTGGACTTTTAGTAGCTCAATTTGAAAATTCCCCACAGCCTGACCCTTCAGCCTATTCTTGCTCCTCACCTAGTACCTTTGCTCTCAAGACCTAAAAATAACCTGGCAGGTTTAGCAGGAGGAATAACCCTGAAGGAACTGTTAGAAATGGAATCCCCCAAGGCTACCTATATATTGAAAGGCTTGTGTAAGTGGAATCCAGCGGAGTTGATGAAACAATAAGTAGGCAGCTTTCTTTAAGCTCAGTTTTGCAGAGAACAGAAAAGCCTAGCAGGGCTGGTCACACGGTGTCAGTTTTACTCTCTAGATGCTAAGGAGTTTTCCTTTCACTGTGGTTTGAGTACAATTGTTTCCATGTTGTGGAGCACTATTTTCCAAAGGAAAAAAATACTACATCAGCTATTAAATATGGCCTTTCTGCTGCAGCCATGTAAGAGCACTGAAAAAATGGGAGGATTTAAATTAGTTCTCGTCTTAACAGTTCCTTAGCAGCACCTCTTAATTAGGTTTAGCCTTTTGTGGTTAATATCTAAAATAGCTCATGGCTAGACATTCAGCTCAAAACAGGAGGTATTATGTCACACTATATCCTCCCATCTCTGAAGTCCCTTTCTCTCTGAATCCAGCCTCCCCTTTTACTTAAGCATTCCTTTAAAGAAATTATGTATGTATGTTAATATTCAACCACCACCAACACACACATATGCATACACACAGCTGATGCAATTGTTCACAATGCACAAGAAACTAGATATATAGCCTATACATTTAAACACATACATACACACAGGCTGCAATTTTGAGTGGGACCATTTTATTTTTAGAAAAATATATCTTTCGAGTAAATACATTTTTTGATATCCAATTTATTTACTACTAATTTCATTTTCTGGACTCACAACAGATTGGTGAAAAATGCCCCAGTAGTGATATATTTCATGATGTATTTATGTGGACCTGGGCATTAAGGTGGAATTTCACTCTGGCCTACGAAGAGTCATTAGTCAGCCCTGAAGGATCCATATGCTCCTGACAGTCCCCCGAGATAGATGTGCTCTGTTACTGAAGATTCATGGTTATGCCCATGAATCATCACTATGTATAATTCAAACCCTGGCATTTGCCCTTGTGCTAGAACGTTGATTTTCTCATTCTATCAGTGTCTACATCTCATTTTGAGAAGCGATAATTAGTCTTAATAAAATAGGTAATGGTATGTGTTTGTGATCCAAATGTTTTTAATTGCTTATCATTCTAATTCATTAAATTAGGAGAAGAAATATTTATTATCTTGCTGAAAGAAATATTTATTATCTTGAATTATTTGGGTTAGACATTTTGGTAAGTAGAAAACATTTGGTTTCTAGAGAAGACCAAAATTGTTTGACTTTGGAAGTCGAACTCGAGCAGACAGCTTCTTGGTTTGGATGGCCGCATGGCCTCTGGGACAGCACACATTCTGTTCCATGTTCCTTGTCGGTGTCTATGAATGGAGATGAAATGTAAGGGCGAAATTGTTGATGTCTGACCTGAAGCATATAAGCAAGTTGGTCTTTACACACAATACAAAGTAGGCAGGCGCCTATATAAAGTAACTGGACATTCAGAAAGATGAATCCTAATCTTGCAGTGCTAAGATTAACCATCAGAGAGTGACTCCCCAGCTCCCCAGCTTAATGTTTCCCCCTACGGCTCTCTAATGCTTAAAGGATGGAATCTCTCTTTTATTCTGTCATGAAGTAGCTCTCATAATTCATTTTGAGCTTCTTCCCCAAATTCACTCTGTCCTCTGTACTTTCTTATTGTTTCCCTGGAAACATCTATGATTTTATAAAATTCTCTTTCCTCAGAATGCTGTTCCCATTTTTCTTTAGAAAAAAACAAAACAAAAAACCTCTTAGATACTATTCAAGATCATATAAAATACGTAATGCTTCTGCTTCTGCTTTCCCTATGTTTCCAGACAGAGTAATTGACTTCCTTCGCTGCTACCCTTTGCATTTCCCGTTTTTCTCTACTCGTGTTATTATCACATCATTGCTAATGTATGTTCACAGGTATTCATCGCCCATTAGATTTTATAGGAAAGCCTAATGAATCTTAGAAGAATTTAAATTCTATGCAGAACTCACAAGCTTGAATGCGTGCCAAAGGGCAGGCAGATAATGGAGTTGGATTTTTGGAAAACCACATCACAAGGTATGAGAATAAATGGCAACTCATGAAGAGACCCGATGGGAAGCGGTGGAGACTGTGGATAACTGCACTGAAATATGTAGCTGAGTAACCCCAAAATGCAAGTTAGGCACTGTCTCTACACTGCTTCATGTTTCAATGTTTTTCTATTGTTTTATAAGATAAAGATAGGGAAAAAAACAATCTAATATACAAAGTCCTGCCTGACCTCAAATCTCTTAACCTTTATATCTTTGCTATATATCACATTGCTTCTCCAAGCCTCTCTGTCCCATATGGCCTTTTACATGCTCTTCTTCTTGCTCTCATTTATTAACCCCCCACTCATCTCAGTTCTACCTCAGGTTCCTCAACCGAATCACCAAATGCCTCTTCATGTACCACTCATCACAATGCGGCAGTGCTTAAAATCTTTCAGAGGTGATCACAGTTGTCTCTCTCCATAAATAGAGTCTGAGTTCCAGAAAGGCAGGGATCTTTTATGTGTTTACCCTTATTGTATCCTAGAAATAAGCATAGTATCAGATGGGAGGAAAGTAATAAGTATTTGTTGACTAAATTAATAAGTAAATATGAATAATACCAAAATATAGCATTAAATTAAATTTTATTATTTTCTTTTTTGTTTTAAAAATATACTTTATTTTATTAAATTTATTGGGGTGACATCAGATTATAAAATTCTATAGGTTTAAGGTATACAATTCTACAGTATATCATTTGTATATTTTATTGTGTTTATCACCCCAAGACAAATCTCTTTCCATCACCATTTATTCCCCCTTTACCCTCTTCTACCTCCTCCACCCCCCTTCTCCCTTTGGCAATAACCATAGTGTTGTCTGTGTCCATGAGTTTTCTTTTCTTTGCTTTACTTACTCTCTTCATCATCAACAAAGACAACCTATTGAATGGGAGAACATATTTCCCAATACATCTGATAAGGGTATAATATCCAGAGTTTATAAGAAACTTATAAAACTTGTCACCAATAAAACAAACAATCTTATTAAGAAGTGAGCAAAGGACCTGAATAGACACTTCTCCAATGATGACCTACAGATGGCCAATAGACATATTAAAAGATGGTCAGTATCACTAATCTTCAGAGAAATCTAAAATAAAACCACCATGAGATATTATCTCACACCTCTCAGAATGGCCATCATCAATAAATCATCAAACGACAAGTGTTTGCAAGGATGTGGAGAAAAGGGAACCCTCATGCACTGTTAGTGGGAATGCAGATTGGTGCAGCTACTATGGAAAGCAGTATAGAGTTAGTTACCTCAAAAGATTAAAAATGGAATTGCCTTATGACCCAATGATTCAACTTCTGGGGTATGAGGTTTGTCTGGAGATATCCCGCCACGTACTATGAAAAATAGAGACATTTATTGAAGAAGATACAAGATACAAGAAACATTGTACACAGGACAATGATGCCTCAGTCCCGTTCAAAGTAGGTTTCTAAGAACCTAGCACAGTTCTCCCAATCACCATCAGCTGCCCCACTGTATTTTCCTGAATCTCATCGATGGTCTGAAATCTCTTCCCTTTCGAAGGTGATTTTAGTTTTGGGAAAAGCCAGAAGTCATAGGGTGCCAAATCTGGGCTGTGGGGGGCTGAGTCAGCTGGGTGATTTGATGTTTCACCAGAGAAACTCTGTGTGAGACATGATGCATGAGCAGGTGCATTGTCATGATGAAGCTGCCAATCGCCAGTTACTCATAGCTGCAGCCTTCTGAATCATCCAAAGAGTTTCTGTTGTGGAATGTTCAAACTTAACACAAAACTTGATGCAGATTCATTGCTCTACTCAGTTATTTTTAATGGGATGGCCACATAGTACCTGTGCTCACTCAATGGCATCTACCACCCCCACTGACTAGTACAGCAAAGTCATTGTTCACACATGCACATTCCAGTCCACTCTCCTTGGCTGCCAGGTTACATCGATATTGTGCAAACCATTTTCATTATATTAACAATCGTTGGGCTTTTTATGGACAGATCTTCTATATCCAAACAAACCCAAGGCACTAATTAGAAAAATATATGCACTTGTATGTTCATTGCAGCACTATTTACATTTGCCAAAATTTGGAAGCAGCCTGAGTGCCCATCAATAGATTAGTAGATAAAAATGCTGTGGTACATTTACACAATGGGATACTACTCATACATAAAAAACAAGGAAATCTTACCTTTCATAACTGCATGGACGTACCTGGAGAGTATTATGCTAAGTGAAATAAGCCAACCAAAGAAAAACAATTACAATATGATTTCATTTGTATGTGGAATCTCATAACACAATAAACTAACAAACTTGAGACAGACTGATGGATACAGAGAACAGAATGACAGCTTGCAGAGGGGAGGGGCTGAGGACTGGACCAGAGGGTAAAGGGATTAAGCAAAGAAACAAAATAATTTTTAAATGGACGGATGAATGGAAATGGGGAGGTCCTGAACATTCCATCTAATTACACAATAAGAGGACAGGTGTGTGAATGAGGAGACAAGACTAAGACTGTACTGTACACCTTTTATTTATGTATTGCCTACGTACCAGTAGGAAGGGATTATTAAATAATAAAACTTTACATTTATATTAAATGTGTCTGTTCACTAATGCTTACGTAAATAGTTAATATGAGGAAGATAGAAAGTACCTTTAAAACGTTGTTTTTCTACTTCTGTTGTGGTGGAGAATAGATAGCTTGGTGAGAACAGGTAACCTTTAGTTTGCAGGAAAGTGCCCCTGCTTCTATTGCTAGGCTATTTTCAGCTAAGATTTCACCACATTGTTTCACAGACTGATCTTTCCCCTTTTGTGCTTAACTCTGAAGAGAAATAAAATTTCACCAAGTACAAGTTTAACCTGAAAACACAAAAAAACACATATAATAATAATTCCCTGCTACAAGATAGGAAATAAACATCAATAAATATCAATAAAGTATTTAACTACTAGAAGACAAGAGAAGGAATAAAGATACTTACTTTGAAAGTCTGGCAGAAAATTACACTAAAATAGTCTAAGTGATTTTAGCATTTAAGTTTGAAATATTTTTGTTTTCCTCAGTAAAATATTTAAATGATGCTAATTCAAGTGCTCCTAGAAACAAGTTGTGCTTTAAGTCTTAGTTTTTATTACTTTTCAAATATATATATGTTATGTACATATGTTAAGCATATGAGTATGTTATATACATACACTATGCAAAAATATGTGTTACATATGTGTATAACATAAATGTTATATAGTCTATAAAATTATATAAAATTATGTATATAGCCTTAGAATTTGGGAAATAAGCTTTTTCTTGGAAATTTTTAACTATTTGCCATTTTTCAAAAAATAGACATTTTGTTCCAAAATTACCTCTTTGCTCCCACTTCATAGCTTGATATTGATATGCAATGAGGTCTGTTACAGGGGACTTAATTAAGAACGATATTTACCTTCTTTCTTTCTGCTGTGTAGAATTCCATTGTGTGAACGTACCAGTGTTTTGATCCACTCTCCTATTGATGGGCACTTACGCTGTTTCCAGGACTTGGCTATTGTAAATAGTGTTGCTATGAACATAGGGGTTCTGGAGAATATTACGTTAAGTGAAATAAATCAGTCAGTGAAAGACAAATAGCATATGATCTCATTTATAAGAAGAATCTAATGAACAAAATAAACTAACAAGCAAAATAGAACCAGAGACATGGAGACATGGAACAGACAGACAGTGGCCAGAGGGGAGGCGTGAGGGGGATCATGGTGGAAAAGGGGAAGGGACTAGTCAATAAACATGTATGAAGGACCCATGGACATAGACAAAGGTGTGGAGATTGACTGTGGGTGCAAGGGGTAGGCTGGGTACAGAAGGGCAAAGAGGGAAAATTGGGACAACTACAATAGAATAACAACTTTTTAAAAAGAATGGTATTTACCATATTAACAAAACTTGAAAGTATACTGTGTGACACTTTCTAGCCCACAGAAGTAACCACTATCCTGAACTTTATGTTCATCTTTTAAATGTTTTCCTTTATATTTTCAGCATATTTCTCCAGAAAAACATTTTATTTGTTTCTATTATTGTGCTTTATGTAACTATTTTTCCATTATTGGTAACATAACTATTTATCAAAATATGTTTTCAATAATCAGTCTCATTAATGTGTGAAATATATTTCAATCGCTTGTACTGGGGCCTGGTATTTCTTATAGGAATATATAATATTGTGTTTATTCATTTCCTTATGGGTATTTGTTCTGTTTTCCACATTTATCTCTTAAAACAAATCTCATGAAAAGTGTGGCTATTCTAGTGCATGTCTGCCAAGTTTCAGTAAAGTCTACATCCAGGACTTGTTTTGAAAGTGACTGTACAAATGTGAACTCCCACCAGCCACGAGTGGGGGTTCGACTGCTCTGCAGTCCCCGATCTTGGCAGCGTTATCAAGCATTTTAATTTTGTCAGTCTGGTCAAAATGGTGTCTCATGGTATGTGTTTAAATATAACAATCATACGCTGGTTTCTCTTCAGATCATATAAATCTTTCGCCTTTTTAAATATAACATTCAGTGAATTTCAATATATGCACAGAGTTATGTAACCATGAACACAACCTAACATAGGAATATTTTCACCACCCCCCAAAGAATCTGTTAGAAATCACTCCCTGTCTCACCCTCGAACCCAACCCTAGGTAACCAATGATATATTTTCTATCTGTTTAGATATGCTTACTCTGAATATTTCATATAAATGGAATATGTGGTCTCTTATGACTTGCTTCTTCACTTAGAATAATGTTTTCATGGATCATCATTGTCCACGTGTATTAGTATTTCATTTGTTCGTATTACCAAATAATATTTCATTGTGTAGATACCCCTCCCATTGCTCATCCCTTCCCCAGTTAATGAACACTTCAGCTGTTTGCACATGTTGGCTATTATGAATAATGCTGCTGTGAGCATTTGTATTCAGGCTTTTATGTGAACACATACCTAGGAGTGAAATTGCTGGATTATAGGTAATTCTATGTTTATTTAACATTTTGAGAAACTGTGAAACTCTTCCCAAAGTAGCCGCATCATTTTACATTCCCATCAGCAATGTCTGAGGATTCCATTTTCTCCACAACTTTGTCCACACTTATTATCTGTGTTGCTGTTCTAGAAGGCATGAGGTGGTATCTCATTGTCATTTTGGTATGTATTTCCTTAATGAATAATGTTGAGCATCTTCTCATATACTTATTTGCTATTTGTATATTGTCTTTGAACAGATGTCTATTCAGATCCCTTACCCAACTTAGGTAGATTATTTTTCTTTTTATTATTGAGTTGTAGATTGTTTATGCTTTTGGGATGCAAATCCTGTATCAGACAAATCCTGCACATGAGCTTCGTGTCACGTCAAAAAGTGACAGCGCTCTGTAAGCACGTACTTTCCAAAGACTTGTAAGATGGGTGAAGTGATAACTATCCTCTGAGGATGGGACTTCATGAGGCATTCCCAACTCAGTCTGCCCTCTGCAGCAGCTACAAGGCTGCTGGTCTGCACAACTCCTGTGGGTGTGAGGTTGTCTTTAAGCCTGTCTTGGGGTTAGAGTGAAGAGATTTGCATCCAGAGTATATGAATAATCTTCACAATTCAATAGTAAGCCAAAAACTCAATTTAAACATTCACAAATTTTTTAAAGTCACTTTCAAAACGACAAATCAGACCATGAAAAAGTAAGATGCTTAACATCATTAGTCATTAGAGCAATAGAAATTAAAATCACAATGAGATAACACTACACACCCACTGGAATGAATAAAAATGAGGCTCTTAATACCAAGTGCTGGTGAAAATGTAAAGTTATTGAACTTCTTTTATCTGCTGGTAGGAATTTAAAAACTTGTTCAAAAGCATTGGAAGATACTTTTGTAACTTCTTATATGCTCCAGGAATTCCACTCAAGGAATTTACCCAAGAGAAATGAAAACTTCTGTCCATACAGAATCCATTAGTTGATAGTTCATAGCAGCTTTATTATAATAGCCCAAAAATCTAAAAACAACTCAAATGTCCATCAAAAGGTGAATGGATTAGCAAATTGCATTATATCCATACAGTGTTATACTATCAGAAATAAAAAGAAAAGAACTACTGAAATGTATGGCAATATAAATGAATTTTGAATACTTTACACTAAAGAAAAAAGCCAGACACAAAAGGCCACTTACTGTATGATTCTATTTAAATAACATTCTAGAAAATCTAAGCAAAATCAGCATAAAATAGATCAGAATTTGCCAGAGAATGGTTGTGGATGAGTGGAATTAACTGAAAAGAGGTTCAGATAAAACTTTCTAGAGTGATGGTGAATTTTCAATAGTTTGATTGTGGTGCTGGTTACTGTAGGCATTTATCATATCTCATTGAACTATGCACTTAAAAAGGGTGAATTTTAGAGTATGCAAATTAACCCGCAATAACCTGAGAGAAAATGTTTTGTACAGAGGTTGTATTTGACTTATCATTATCATAAATATTATTATAAAATATTAATATAATGTAGAATACTTAAATTTTAATAGGGGAATAGATAAAATAGTATTAAGTACATAGCAAAAAGTCAGTGGCAACAAAATGTATATGGTACATAAGAATAAATTTAATGAAGATATCTGAAGAATTCACATAAGAAATTTACAAAACTTTATTGAAACATTTTAGGGAAGTTCTGTACAGATGGATAGAGCCACTGTACCTGTGGATTAAAACAAAGCAATGTTATGAAGATGTTAGCTTTCCCCAGTTGAGCCATATTAATTCAAGTTAAATTCATTTCCTCAGCAAATATTTACTGAGTACCTACCTTTACTTAAGCATCTACTGTTTTTAGGTGTTTGAGAGGTGCAAGTGAATAGACCCAAAAAGAACCCTGCCAATTTTGAGTTTATAGTCTAGTTGGGAAGGAAATGGGTAGCTGAGACAAAAATGAAGCAACACTAGGCAAGCAATAAATAAATTACATAAATGTGTTAGAAAGTGATACTTGACTATGAACTAAAAGTAGAGGCAACTAAATTATTAGCAGTAGTGGGCAAGTGATGTGATTGTTTATAATTTTAAATGAAGTTTTCTTTAAAATCAACAAATTTATTTTTAAAAATATATGTGCAAAATTAAATGGCCCAAAATAAATAACTTATTAATGAAAATATAGATGTGTTAAAGAGACATTCTCTATCAGATTTTAAGAATATTGTAAGGTTATACAAATATCGTAGTATTGTATTGGTGATTAATATACAAAGGAAAAGAACGGAGAACCCAGAAATATATCCAGAGATATATAAAAACCACATAAGTAAGGAAATAATGGATTATTTAATAAATGGTCCTGGAATACAAATTGGATCTACTTCACAAATACCGTGTATTTTGCTACGCATAATGCACACTTTTCTGCCCAAATTTTTTAGGAAAAAATAAGGATGCACATTATACATGGATAAAATGATTACATACCATGGGTATAATAATGGGTGTACTTTGCAACAGCATGGATGGAACTGGAGAGCATTATGCTAAGCGAAGTAAGCTAGGTGGTGAGGGACAAATACCATATGATCTCACCTTTAACTGGATCATAACCAACAAAAGCAGAAAGCAAGCAAAACATAACCAGAGACATTGAAATTAAGAACAGTCTAACAATAGACAGAGGAGAGTGGGGAGGGGACAATGGGGTGAAGGGTTTTCAGGAATCACTGTAGAGGACACATGGATGGAACTAAGGGGGAAGGGGGAGGTTGCGGGGGAGGTGGGGCTGGGGGAGAGGGAGGGGAGGGAAGAGGATGCAAATAACTGTAATTGAACAACAATAAAGTAATTAAAAAAATAATGGGTGTAATAATTCTACATATAATGCACACAAACATGGGTGCACATTATACACAGCAAAATATGGTACTCAGAAATCATTTCAAATGGATTGAAGACTTAAATACAAAAGACAAAGTATTTAAGATGACAATATATGGAACTATCTTTATGAAATTGTGGTAGGAAAAAATTTACAAGCTCACTTGTCTACACCATGCTGAGTGTTCAGCAGTTTTTGATCAAAAACGGCATGACACCCATGCCCCACCCTCCCTATTCACCTGATCTCATCCTAGGGACTTTTTTTTGTTGTTTGTTTCTCCAGGAAAAAAAGTCCTCAAAGGGAAACATTTTGCTGATGTGGAGGAGGTGAAACAAAAAATGGCAAAAGCTCTAAAGGGCATCAGAATTGGTGAGTTCAATGCCCAGCTGGTGTAGCTCAGTGGATTGAGCGTGGGCTGGGAACCAGAGGGTCCTGGTTTGATTCCCAGTCAGGGCACATGCCTGGGTTGTGGGCCAGGTCCCCAGTGAGGGCCATGTGAGAGGCAACCATACATTGCTGTTTCTCCCTCCCTTCTCCTCTCTCTGAAAATAAATAAATAAAATCTTTAAAAAAAAAAATTGGTGAGTTTGAAAACTGTTTTGAGCAGTGGAAAAAAATGTTTTGTTAGGTGTATTGCATCAAAGGAAGAAAGAAATCACTTTGAAGGTGACTGACGTTTAAAGATCTAAGAATAAATATACAATTTTTTATAAATAAATCTTGTTTTGGGGGACTCCCCCCCCCCGTCCTCTGTGACAGGATCACAGAGATGTGGGGGAGAACACGTGACGTGGGGCAAGGCAGGAGCATGGCGGCAAGTCCAAGGACCTGACGATAACCCAGGTAAGTGGCTGCTGTGCCGCGGTTACCTTCAGCACACAGGCAGTGAGGTTTTCAGATTTTAAAGTAGGACAGACAAGATTTACCTACAGAATTCCCGGGGAGTGTTAGAGAAAAAGAGAAGTCAAGGGTGACTCCAATGTTTTGTCTTGAAAAACTGAAAAATAGAGTAGGCCGCTCTTTCATTCTAAGATGGGGAGCATCGCCGGTGCAGCATGTTTGGAGACAAAGATCATGAGTTCATTTTATTGTTCAGGTTGAAATTTATATATGAACCTGGGGTTAAGAGAAGAAGCGTGGGATAAAGATATAAATGCCAGTTACTGTCATTAAAGGAATGAGTAGATAGAAAATAGAATGAGATTATGCCTGAGCCTTGGAGTTTTCCAATATTATAAAGTTAGGAGAAAAGAGAAAAAGAATAAAGAAAAAAGCAGAAGAAGTGTTGTTTGGAGCTGGGGACTAGGGAAAAACCAGCAATGAATTTTGTCCTGGATATACAGGAAGTGATTCAGACAAGGGGAGGGTCGTTCCTTCATTGCGGCATATGCTGCTCATTGGCAGAGTAAGATGCCAGCCCCAAATTGACTACTGAACTTGCCAATACAAAGTCACCAGTGACCTTGCTAAGAAGTTTCATGGTGGGAGTGGGGTTTGGGCTAAGGTTTATTTGAATGGATCCAAGGGAAAAAAAAAAAGAAAGGAATTGGAAACAGAAAAGATAAACTATTAAGGGTTTTGCTATTAAATGAGCTGCTGCAGAGCCATATGGAGTTCAGAGACTTGTAAATGATGGGAGAAATCACAGTATGTCGTCCATGCCAATGAGAAATGATCAAGTATAGAGGGTGATTGCATGCGCCACATCCTTGGAGAGGAGAGGAAATGGGGTCTGGTGCACGAGAGAAGGTGGCTTCACAAAGGAGCATGAACTATCCAGCATTGCAGGAGTGAAGGTCAAGTATAGGACACTTGATGATGGTAGGTGCGTAGATGTGGTAGTGGGAGATAGGAAAAGATCCTTCCTCTTCAATTTTCTCCATGGCCAAAAAATCACATATATTACCTAAGCGTGAAGATGGGAGAATAAAGTAGAAGTTTGAAGAAAGATGAGAAAGCAGGAAATATTTTTCTAGGAGAAAAGACTGAATAGAGTAGTATTATTGCTACAGAGCTCCAGGGCCCTCGTGAAGTTAGTGGTTATAACGCTGAAGTGACAGTGGTGATTATGGCAATGCGCTCTCCTCCTACCCAGACTGATGCTTGGGAAGAGGCAGAGAACGGAGCAGAAGATGGAAGAGATTTGGGTTCTATGCAAGAGAATGATTAGAAAATTTGACTATGAGATATAAACTGGGTAAAAAGGAAAATGAGTACAGGAGGGAAACATGGAAATGTGCAATTTTTATAGGATTAACAGATTGTATGTATTACAGGTTTGAAGGATTACTTGATCAGAAAGTGAGCCTTTGAAATTGAGATGACGTGGGTTTACAGTGACTGCTAATGGCAAGTCCTGAGAGATGTATACATTTGTTGATCTTTGCCTTGATTGTAACTTCTAATAATTATATTCAACGGTATTCCTTATATTTTGTGTTTCTTAGGATACTCTACTCAAAAATTAATCACTTTTAGTTTTTATAGCTAACAGTTTAATGTTTGCATGGGTATTTTATTGTGTTAAAGCATTGAACACTATAATTCCATATACCAGAATTCTTGTAATTCTTGAAAATATTTTTCTTATTGCTTTAATTCTTATTTAAAAAGTTGTCGATAGTGTTTCTTTCCATAGTAAGTAAACAGAAGTTGATTATACATTAGTTAGGCTAAACCTAGAGTGCAGCCGCAAAATGCACCCAAAATAGGTTGTCTTAAATAACAAATATAATTTTTCCCTCGTGGTAAAATTTGACTTACATCTTCTAAACTCTCAAGAAGATCTTTTCCTTGTGATCACTCAGGGACTCAAGTTCCTTGCAAGGTCTTTCTTCTCCATCTGCCAGGACAGGCGGGGCTCTTAAACATTTATTGTGCCACAGAACTCTTTAGTAATCTGATGAATTCTATGGGCCTTTCTCAGCATAATATTTACTAATGCATAAAATAAAATGAATCAAATTAAAATGAAAACAAATTACACTGAAATACCATGATTAAACTGTACATTTGTGTTTTTGACACTTTATGTTTAAAGTCTATGTCATAGTATAAATATCATAATTTTGATATGATTATGAGCATAAATAATATTTTATATATTTAATGACTATAATATGATTTGAAAGTATCTGTGATTTCTATTTTTGCCAAACCCACAGGTGCTATTGGTTTATTGTCTACATTTTTAACAGAAGAAAGTCCTAAGTTAATAAAAATGAAGCTGATTTTTTTTTTGCCATGTAAAGTTCACGAACACATTGGATTGTATCTAGTGGTAGCCTTCGAGTTAAGGCTGAAAAGCTCCTTCTCTAAAGCATTGATGTCATCTTCATGGTCAACTCCAAGTAGAGGTGGGAGGAGAATGTGGAGGTCTGAAAACTTAAGCCTAGGAGTTGGCACATCTTCCAGTCCACTCCACTCGAGATAAATCAGTCACAGGCTGACGTCCAACTGCAAAAGGCCTGCAGAAGTATAAACCAGTCATACATGAAAAAGAAAGGACAGAGCTGAGGGACAGCCAGCAGACTCCCCTCATTTCAGGATTCATTTCGGGATTCATTTTTTCACACCCTTCATTTCTCACATTTCTCCTCCCCTTTTCCTTTTGATATGACATTTGTTTTGTTTTCTTTTCAAAATCAATTCATTTTCTTGCAGACAATTCATTCTGGATAGTCTATCTATTAGATAAAATCTAATAGGATTTTCAGAAGAAGTTTCATTTCAGGGTAAGGCAACATGTGAACATATTTTTATCATCACACAACACAACGCTGGGCAGATTATTCAGAGATAGGAATAATGTAAATATACTATATGTAATCAAGTATGTTGTCCAGGTCTATTTTTTTTTAATTCTATTAAATAAATTAGTTCTTGAAATGTATGCCATCTATCAAATATGATATTAACTGTAGATATATTAAAAATTTTAGAAATGTATTTTTATCTCATGTATAAGTGTATAGCTATATTTTACTTTTTTGATTCTAAATCAAAAACTTATTTTGATGGTCATAGAAATTAATAGATAACAAAATAATCTTAGAAACCAACAATATGATCATTAAGCTGACCTTCTAACATTGCCCAAGGAAGAAGTACCAATTCTGTGCAATGAAGATGGCTATCCATCAGATTATTCTCCTGTGATATCTCTGAGACCCAAGTAATTGTGCCTTCTGGGAGTTAGGTGGAAGAAAAGAAAATTAGTTTTTACGACTTTTTCTCTATCAGAACATTTAAACATGGAAAGACATCATATCTCAGACTTTGTCTCACTTGTCATCACTTCAAATTTAAATATATGTGTATAAAAATATAGAAATATATGTAAATATAAAATGAAGGTGAAATGAACTGCAGTACAAGGAAAAGTTTGCTGCCAGCAAAGCAGTTCCATGGGATCAACCTGCCTGAGGCCCACCTTGACTTCAGCCGGGGCCGAGGTATATAAATCAATGCTAATTTTTAATGGCTTATATAGCCCATCTCTAAAACAATGATGTTCTTATTTAATATGAAATTATGAATCCTTTTTGTAATTATAAAACAATACATTGTCTTAGATCTATTTAGTATGGGTAGTTATATCACTATGTTACATCAGTGTTTCTTGATTTTTGGGGGGAACCATTCTGAAAGCTTGGTAAAAGCTATGGACTCCTCCCCCCACTACTGAAAAAATGTGTGTAGATAAATACACACAAATTTTGCATAGAGCTTTGTTTACTGACACTCCAATATACTTCCAGAGGGACTCGTAGAGTTCAATTCAGCACGTTTAAAACTCTGATGTTTCTACATTTTCATGAAATGGACTCTACAAGAGTGTGGCAAGATCATTTTTCTACAAGTCACATCTATAACAAGTAATTTGTTCATTAAACTCACCTTCTCACTAGCAAAATGATCTTGGTGATATTTTCTTATTCATTCTCAATGATTCTATATTAATCCTTCTTAAGATATAAAGTTTGTTAAGAAAAGGACTGTATATTCACACTTCACTTTAGTGCCCAGCTTAATGACTGGCTCATGAAGAAGTACTTGATGAATTTTGGGTAAATAAACTAATGATATATATTGAGGGCAGACATCTTCAATGTTCACTTGAAATTGAAGAGTGTTGAAGAGGTTCATGTGATCCTAAAGAAACACAAGTGCTACATTAGCTAAGAAAGGAAAGGATCAATTCCGGTTAGACAATCATAGGAGGTTTATCAGATAAAGGTAAGCGTAGAATTAGAACTCGAAGGAATATAGATTTCAGTAGCCAAATTGGATTACGGATAAATGAATTTAGGAAAGCAAAACAGATTGTGTGGAAAAATAATAAAAGATATACCTGTAATTGTGGGGAATTTGTCATTTTCACCCCCTTTAATATGATGCTCATTATTTGGATACTTTCTCATAAAAGTGGTTAGGTGTGGCAGTGATTTCCACATGTGTGTAAACACACAGTCCTGAGAATTTACACGTTTTGAGCACAGCTCCGTGTGATTCCCATGTGAGCAAGTGTGGATCATGTCTGTGGAATGGGAATTCTCTAATAGGAATTTGGCAAAGATGTATCTTAAAAAGTTCTGGCTTGCTGACCCGTGCATATTACTTTAACCTGGTCCTGTCTGCCACCGGACCTGAATTTACATCCTAATGCCTTGCTATGAGTAATCCTACCCCTGTTCTGCTTAATCCCATGAATAGTCAATCCAATGTAAATGTGTCTTAATGCCTCTAATAAAAGCCCCGGCTAAGCAACCCATGAGGTCTTTCTCCCCAAGATGGAGATGGAGGAGACCCGTGGCTGCTGGATTCTCACCTCCAAGCGTGTCTCTGGGTAAGACTGATTCACGCGATTGGGGCGGTCCCCCCACGGATTTTGCGGGTCGAAATCCGCGACAGTTAGGTATTGACATTTTAAAGCAGAGAATGACATGAGATATACATTATGCAAGTATACATTTGTATACATTATACAAATATACATTATACATTTGGTTTAGCACAGAAAACCAAAACTACTTTAGGTATTTTGAGCAGAAAGTGACTTACAGAGGGTCAGGTGATTTAACATGTGCTGGAACGTCGGAGAAGTGAGCTCCAGAATGAGCCTTGAGAGCTAGCTGCACATACTTCTCAGCAAAACGGGAAGCTAGCAAGTGGACACTAAAACTGCAGAAGAGTTTTAAAACCAGCGCAGAAACTCTTCATATCAGTATGAGCTTCATTATTGATAGAAACAAAATATGCTGAATATATAAGATGTCTCCATATTACTCCTGCCTTTCAAATATCACAACACTGCATGCAATTGTGAAAACCTAATTTGTGTCAAGAAAGCCCACAGCGGAGCTTCCAGGCTGGCAGACACAGTGACGGGTTAGGAGGCTGGTGCACCCGGGGAGGGCATGTTCTACACATCTCTTCCATTTGGCTTTTCCTGAAGTGTGTCCTTTATAATAAGTTAGTAATAGAAGCTGAATTTTGACCTTTCTGAGGACAGCATCTGGGTTTCAGAATTCCTACCAGGTCCCCTTGCCATAAAAAATACCACTAGTTTCAATCAACTACAAATTTCCTTACGCCTTTGTGATGTTTCTCTCACCCAGAAAATGCACTAAGTAGTCTCAAGAATTTAAGCATGCTGCAAATTTTGGCAAGACAGAGCCATGCAAAATACTCACCGGATTTTGATAACAAATATGGTAATACTGTGCTATCCAGCAGAACCACGTTCTCTGTTGTCTGGATACTTGCAATCACAGATTGAAATAGAATGGCACCTGTCCTGTGTTGGTAGCATTGCTCCAAAGGAGTGAAAAGATCAGTCACCATTACAGTTGCTATTATACAAAATTGCTTGAAAACCAAATTGTCATCTAAGTCCTCTGCTTCTCCTTATAGCTTAAGTAAAGAAACAAAACACATTTGAAACCTTAAAAAATAAATAAACCCAGCTGCAAAAAACCTAAGAAATGTATTCTCATTATCTATCTCTTCAATCTCAGTCTCTCTCTCTCTGCCTCTCTCTCCATACTAAACTCTCTCTCACCACACTCTCAGTTAAGGCAACGTGTTCCTCACAAAGACTTTTTAAAATTAATTCAGTACCAAAATACTAGTTGGTTTGAAATTAAGAGAGTGACTGAATGAAGTTAATGAGGGAAAAAGTCACCAATTACTTACCTGCTGGTTCATGTATCTACCTGAAGGTGGTGCTTTCAAATAAGACAGAAAATTCAGTCGACCTAACAGGTGACTTTTATTTTTCAGGGTTGGTATGCAGTCATTGATTCCATTTAAAGGGTATAATTAATATATTTTAAAATTCATTTTATATGTATTTTATTGAATTTATTGGGGTTACATTAGTTAACAAAATTCTATAGGTTTCAAATGTATAATTCTATAATCCATCACCATTATAGATGTATATCGTGTGCTTACCACCGAAGTCTAGTCTCCTTCCACTACCATTTACGCATCCTTTACCCTCTGGTAATCACCATACAGATGTCTATGGCTATGAGGTTTTACTTATTTGTTTACTTATTTATTTATTTTTACTTAATGCCTTCAACTGTTTCACCCAGCCCCCCAACACCTTCCCCTGTGACAGCTGCCAATCTGTTCTTTGTATCTACGAATCTGTTTGCATTTTGTTTGTTTGCTTTGTTCATTAGATTTCCACATACACTAAGTGAAATCCTATGGCATCTGTCTTCCTCTGTCTGGCTTACTTCACTTAGCGTAGCAATCTCCAGGTTTATCCATACTGCCACAAAAGGGAAGCTTTCCTTCCTTTTTAACAGCTGAGTAGTGTTCCATTGTGTAAATGCGCCACAGCTTTCTTATCCCCTCATCTGCTGCTGGGCATTTGGGCTGCTTCCAAATGTTGGCGATTGTAAGTAATGCTGCAATGGATACAGGGGTGTGTATATTCCTTCAAATAAGTGCTTCAGGTTTCTTTGAATATATTCTCAGAAGGGGAATCACTAGCTCACAAGGCAGATCCGTTTTTAATTTTCTGAGGTGACTCTATACTGCTTTCCACGGGGCTGCACCAGTCTGCATTCCTAGCCAGAGCGCAGGAGCGTGCCCTTTCTCCACGTCCTCGTCAGCACTTTTGCTGGTTGATTTACTGATGACAGCCCTTCTGAAAGGTGTGAGGTTTTAATTTGCATTTCTCTGATGATTAATGACACCGAGCCTCTTTTCATATGTCTATTGGCCATCTGTATGTCTCTTTAGAGAAGTGTCTATTCAGGTCCTTTGCCTATTTTTTAACTGGATTGTTTGTTTTTTTGGTGTTGAGTTTTTATAAGTGTTTTATAAATTTTGGACATTAACCTCTTACCCGACATATCGGCAAATGTGTTCTCCCATTCAGTGGGCTGTGTTTTCATTTTGTTGATGGTTTCCTTTGCTGTGCAAAATATTTTAGTTTGATGTAATCCCATTTGTTTAATTTTTCTTTTGCTTCTCTTGCCTGAGGAGATATACCAGAAAAAAATATTGCTGTGAAAAATGTTCAAGATTTTACTGCCTATGTTTTCTTCTAGAATTTTTATGATTTTTAGTCTTACATTTAGTCTTTGATCCCTTTTGAGTTTATTCTTGTGTGTGGTATAAGGAAGTGATCAAGTTTCATTTTTGCATGTATCTGTCCAGTTTTCCCAACACCATTTATTGAACAGAATGTCTTTACTCCTTGGTATGTTCTTGCCTCTTTTTTCAAATCCCAATTGACTGTAAATGGATGGGTGTATATCTGAGCTCTCCATTCTGTTCCATTGATCTGTATGTCTGTTTTTATACCTGTATCATGCTGTAGTATAGTTTGATATCTGATAATATGAAACCTCCAACTTTGTTCTCCTTTCTCAAGATTGCTGAAGTTTGGGTTCCATATAAATTTCTGGAATATTTGTTCTAGTTCCAAGAAATATGCCTTTGATATTTTGATAGGAATTGCATTAAATTGCTCTGGATATTATGGACATTTAATGGGGTTAATTCTTCCTATCCATAAACATGATGTATGCTTCCACTTACTTGTACCTTCCTCAGATTTTTTTCTTCGGTATCATAATTTTCCAAGTCTTATACTTCTTTGGTTAAATTTATTCCTAAGTACCTTTTCTTTTCTGTTGCAATTGTAAATGAGATTGTTTTCTTAGTTTCTCTTTCTGATAGTTCACTATTTATGTATAAAAATGACACCAACTTCTGAATACTAATTTTGTATCCTGCTACACTGCTGAATCCATTTATTAGATCTAGTGTTTTTTTGGTGGAGTCTTTACGGTTTTCTATATACAGTATCACATTGTCTGCAAATAATGACAGTTTCACCTATTCTTTTCCAAGTTGGCTGCCTTTTATTTCTCCTTGTCTGATTGCTGAAGCTAGGACTCCCAGTACTATGTTGAATAGGAATAGTGAAAACAGACATCTTGTTCCTGATATTAAGGGAAATCTTTTAGTTTTTGCACATTGAGTATGATGTTGGCTGTGGTTTGTCATATATGGCCTTTATTATGTTGAGATATATTCCTTCTATTCTCACTTTGCTGAGAGTTTTATCATAAATGCATGCTGGATTTTATCAAATGCGTTTTCTTAATCTATTGATATGATTGCATGATTTTTATCTTTTATTTTGTTTATGTGGCATCTCACATTTATATATATATATATGCAGATATTGCACCAACCTGGTATTTACAGAATAAATCTCAGTGGATCAGGGTGTATGGTTTATCTAATGTATTGCTGGGGAGTGTTTGTTGTGGATTTTACCATCTATGTTTATTAGGAATACTGGCCTAGAATTTTCTTTCTTTGTAGTGTCTTTATCTCTTTTTGGAGCTAACATAATGTCGGCCTTGTAAAACGAGCTTGGGAGTCTCCCCCATCTTGCGTTTTTTGGAGGAGTTTGAGAAGGATGGATGGATGGATCTTTGAATGTTTGTTAAAATTCACCTGTGAAGCCATCCAGTCCAGCACTTCTGTTTTCTGGAAGATTTTTTTATTGCTACTTTGATTTCACTAGTTGGAACTTATCTGTTCAGACTTTCTTACTCTTCCTGATTCTATTTTGAAAGACTGTATATTTCTAGGAATTTATTAATTTTGTCCAGGTTGTCCAGTTTGTTGGCACATAGTTGTTCACAATGTTTTCTTACAATCCTTTGTGTTTCTGTGACATCAGTTGTTACTTCTCCTCCTTCATTTCTGATTTTATTTAAAAATTATTTGGAAGCTAAGTTTGTCCTTTGGCAACATTTCCAATCTTGTTTAGAAGAGAGAACAAGAGCTTAGTATACCTTTTGAATTGCTTTCCACTGAAAGAAATGAAGGAAGAGAGAAGTGGGCAAAAGCATAATTTTTTAAAGTATATTTTATTGATCATGTTATTACAGTTGTCTAAAGTTTTCCCCCTTTACACGCCACTGCCTGGTACTCCCTTTTACTCCAGCAACCCCCCGCTTAGTTCATGTCCATGGGTTGTGCATATAAGTTCTTTGGCTTCTTTGTTTTCTATACTATTCTTAACATCCCCCTGTGTATTTTGTACCTACCAATTATGCTTTTTAATCTTGGTACCTTTCTTCCAATTCTCCCCTTCCTCTCCACAGTTGATTACCCTCCAAACGATCTCCATACATATGAACTGTTCTGATTCTGGTTGTTTGCTTGGCTTGTTTCTTTTAGATTCAGTTATTGATAGTTGTGAATTTGTCGTTTTAACGTTCATAGTTTTTATCTTCTTTTTCTTAAATAAGCCCCTTTAACATTTCATATAAAATGGCTTGGTAATGATGAACTCCTTTAACTTTTCCTTCTCTGGGAGGTACTTTATGTGCCTTTCCATTCTAAATGATAGCTTTGCTGGATAGAGTAATCTAGGTGGTAGGTCCTTGCTTTTCATCACTTTGAATACTTCTTGACAGTTCCTACCAGCCCACAAAGTTTCTTTTGAGAAATCAGCTGACAGTCTTATGTGAACTCCTTTTTAGGTAACTATCTGCTTTTCTCTTGCTGCTTTTAAGATTCCTTCTTTACCTTTAACCTTTGGCATTTTTATTATTATGTATCTTGGTGTGGTCCTCTTTGGTCCAACTCGTTTGGGCCTCTGTGCTTCCTGGACTTGTATGTCTATATCGTTCACCAAATTAGGGAAGTTTTCTTTCATTATTTTTTTAAATAAGTCTTCAATTTCTTGATTTTTCTCTTCTCCTTCTGGCATCCCTATGATTCAGATGTTGGCACATTTTAAGCTTTCCCAGAGTCTCCTTATACTATCCACATTTTTTTGAATTCTCATTTCTTCTTTCTGTTCTTGTTGAATGTCTAGTTCTTCCTTATGTTCCAAATTGTTGATTTGAATCACAGTTTCCTTTCCTTCACTGTTGTTCCCTGTAGATTTTTCTTTATTTTGCTTAGCGTAACCTTCATTTCTTCTTTTATGTTGTTGCATAGTCAATGAATTCTCTGAGCATCCTGATCACCAGTGCTTTGAACTCTACATCTGATAAGTTGGATATCTCCATTTTCTTTAGTTCTTTTTCTGGGGTTTTGCTCTGTTCTTTCATTTGGGCCACATTTCTTTGTCTCCTCAATATGGCAGCCTCCTTGTGTTTGTTTCTGTGTATTAGGTTGAGCTGCCTTTACTCCCTGTTTTAGTAATGTGGGCTATTATTGACAAGGCATGTTAAATTGCGTTAGGGGGAGACTTACAGAATCACCAGGGTGGGGAAAGCCACTTTATTGCTCTGTGGTTCTGTGAGGGGAGGGCTTGGGAAGGGGATAGTACTGCTGCCTGACTTCTAGAGCTTTTCCTGGCACTCACCCCATTTCCACACACTTAACCCACTCCCTGCATGTGACTGGCACCTTCCAGCTGTTGCCCTGGTGTTGAATCCAAGAGTGGATGAGTTTGCATACATTTTAAGACCATGCAGGCCCTTTAAGTGGAATTTCCAGAAAATCTAGCAGTTTATTCTGCTACCCCAACCCCCACTTGTTTCTACAGCCAGAAGTTATGGAGATTTATCCTCCTTGTGCTGGAACCCTGGGCTGTGCAGTCTATCCCAGGGCTGGGATTGCTCACTCCCAGGTATTCCTCCTGATTTTTGTCTACCACACATGAATGTGGGACCAGCTGCACCCATTCTGCCATTGCCACCTCTCCACTCCACACTGTGTCTCTCTGCCTGCCCCTGACTCTCTGCCCCTCCTACCTGTCTGGATGGATGTGGCTTCTTTAAATCCTTGCTTGTCAGACTTCTATAAAGATCAGTTTTCTGACAGTTCTGGGTATTATTTGTTTGAGATTTAGTTGTTATTATTTTTGTAGTTGCGTGAGAGATGAAGTGTGTCTACCTATGCCTCCATCTTGACCAGAAGTCTCCAAATACATAACTTCTGAAAGCATGCAATGACATGGTCTTAGCTTTTCAAAGAGAAACCCAAATATTTGATGAAATCACTAAAATTTCATAAACTTTAAGTATTATTAAGTTATATTTTCTATGATTATTACATTTCTGAGACTAATCATATTGGGTTAATCATCAATAATCCATTCATCTAGTTTATGTATAGCCATGGCCAGCCACTGCCCACACTCCTGCCTACATTTTGCTTTTTTACAGTTCCATTTGGAAATGAAAGTCAGGATCCTTTCCAATAACAACCACCTCCAATGTTTTCAGTATTGCTGCCATCACCCTGGCAACACAGAAGACAGGACATAAATAGTTGCTCTGCCAAACATGTCTACTGCCTTGTTATATTTGTAGGAGTTAGAGTTCTCAAGGGAAGTTTATACCAAAGTTAAAAGTAAATTTTTACTTATTGATGGCAAGATTTTCCAAAAAAGTGCATTCACATTTTATGTAAACAATTAAGCGGAGATGTAAATAAAATATAAACCCCACTAGGACTAGGAGCCTAGTTATCTTGTTCTCCAGCACTGAGCAGTGGCAGATGCTCTATAATTATTTGCCGAATAGGTAGATTTTTTAAATGCAAGTATGGGTTTCTCAAGTCAAAACATAGTTTGATATTATGTATGATACTGTGTTTGTAGCATTAAAACGTTTTTTTTTTTTTAAATCATAGTCCAGCCCTGGCCAGGTGATCTAGGTTACAGGTTTGATCCCTGGTTGGGGAGCATATGGGAGGCAAACAATTGATGTTTCTCCTTCACATTGATGTTTCTCTCTCTCTCTCTCTCTCTGTCCCCCTCTCTCTCTTTCTCTCTCTCTCAAATCAATAAACATATCCTTGGGTGAGGATTACAAGAAATCATAGTCCATAATATTTCTTAAATGACAATTATAAATGAGTACAGAGGTTTAACTAACTAGTTTCAGTTGAACTATCTGGTATATAAAGTCAGACAATACAATATTATCAGGTGTCATTAAGGCTCTTGACACTGAATTAGGTTTTTCTTAGATATTTGGGGCATTTAACTTTCCCAATGTGCCATGTTGTAGGTATTTATAGATAAAGCCTGGACCCTGATCAGCCAGCAAAGTTGAGCAAGTTTCCTCAGCTTATCAGAGAGGGGCAAAACATGAATCCAGTTTTATCTGGCCGCAAAGCTTGCTCTCCTTCCGGTCCCCAAACTGCATTTTTGGGTTTCTCTCCTCAATCTCTAGAGTTGTTTGGGCCTTTCTGGAGTTAGAAAACTAATCTAGAAATTGTGCCATTCTGCTAACTTGGTTTCCCTTTCTTAGAATGCTTATCATCTCTCATCTCCCGTTAGAAGTGATTTGTCACCTTTTCTGTAATTCAGAAATCTCCCCTTCTGGAAGAGAGAGGGACTGCGGGAAGCACAGCAGTATGGGATGCCCTGGTGATCACTGAGGGTCTTTGTCAAAGAGGTACCGACTTTTGGGAATGGCTTAACAGAAACAATGTGTACCACAGGTTTTGTGTCACTTTAGAATGAGGATAATCTGACATAAAAGAAGCTTTTAAGTGAGAGACTTAGTGGGGAAATAGTTAAATATATTACTGGCCTCCCAGATGAGAAAATACTGTGGCACAATAGAGAGACTACATGAAACAAGAGATTCCGGATTTGATTCTTAGCTCCACTATCTACCAATCATTTTTCACTTGAACAAACAAAGCCCGATTACTCTTATTTGAGAAATAGTTAATCACAATCTTTGGCATTCAAAGCTATTGGGAATTTAAATAATAACATACAAAAATGTTTTGTAAATAGTAAAATGTTAGAGAAATGAAGTATCGGTTATAACACTATTGTGATGATAGTGTTGGCCCTAGGACAGAACTCAGAATATTTAATCCAATAATCTAATATATATTTAAAAAACTGAGGCATAGAGGAGGCAAGTGAGGCAAAGATTCCCAATAAAGATAGAATAAAAGGAATTTGAAAATAGATACAAACCACTATATCCTAGGATTTGTGCATGCCAATACATTGTCTTACTCTATAATACAAAATTTAAAATGGCAATCTTTGCCCTGACTGGTGTGGCTCAGTGGATTGAGTGCCAACATGTGAACCGAAGGGTCACAGGTTTGATTCCCAGTCAAGGCACATGCTTGGGTTGCAGGCCAGATCCCCAGTAGGGAGCGCAGGAGAGGCAACACCACATTGATGTTTTCGTCCCTCTCTTTCTCTCCCTCCTTCCCCTCTCTCTAAAAATAAATAAATAACATCTTAAAAAACATAAAATGGCCATCTTTGCTTCCCACATTCCTAATTAATCTAAAGTTGCCTTGGAAACTGAAAAAAGAAAAACAATGGTTACAAGTGGTACTATTCTGTTTGGGCAGAAAAGCCCAATTTGTCAAGTAAAATCTGCATAAGAATCATGGTGTTTTGATAGAGTAGGGTGGAGAGGATGATCACAGCACCATTTTTCCTTAGAGGACTGGTGGGGCTCACCAAATACTTAAAAACTTTATTTGATGAAAAAATGAAAACATGAGGCACAACAACATAGGAAAGAGGCCAGCACTTTAGAAATCTGAGAGAGCATAGACTGTGTGTTAAATTGGAATACTGTAACAAAATACCATGGAATGGAGGCTTAAACAATAAACATTTATTTCTCATGGTTCTGGAGGGTGGGAGGTTCAAGGTCAGGGTGCCAGCATAGCTGAGGAGATCTGGTAAGAGCTATCTTCCTGGCTTGCAGACAGTTGTCTTCATTCTGTGTCCTCCGTACCAATAAGAGAGGGACAGCAAGATCTCTGAATCTCTTCTTAGAAGGGCACTAATCCCATCGTGAGAGCCCCATCCTCATGACCTCATCTAAACCTAATTACTTCCCAAAAGCCCCATCTTTAAATACCATCACACTGAAGGTTAGAGATTCAATATATTAATTTGGAGTGGTGGGGGCAAAATCATTCATTCCATAACTGCATAGGAAATGGAGCACCTGGCAGTTTCAATGGAATGGAGATTAATAAATTCACTTTTTTACAAAGTAAACAGAAACTATCAAGGTGATTACCTAAGCAAATGTGTTTACTCATTCTTATACAAATATCTTTAAAAAGGCCAGAGAACTGTAAATATAAAAATAAATTCAATTTACCCCTAAAACAGTATAAGAATAAAAATTAAAAATAAAATTAAATCCAAACTACCACTCCCAGCAACAGCCAAGACTGTCGGAGAGATTCTGGAAGTTATAAAGCACACAGGACAGCAGGCAATGAGAGAAAACGAAGATGAGGAACTTGCAACCCTTACAGACAAAATGAAATGAGCTTAAAAAGGGGTGGAGTACCCAGTAGACCTTAGAATAACATCAAGTTAGAGAAAGTGGAAACTGGAAGCTTCAGCTAGAAAATTAACTAGAGGAAGAATATATCCACTTATGCAAGAAGTTACTCCAGCATTTGTGTCCAGGATGAATATTTAATCAGAACTTTATGGATGGGCATCAATTCAGTAAAACCCTATGATAACACTAATTTTGATATAAATGGTTATATCCACTCCTTGCTTTTAAAGCCAGAGCCGAACTTCCACCAGATGGCGCCAAACTGTAGCAGAGACGGGAAGACAGGGCTTTCACTCAGGCAGCCAAACCCTTGAAGCAGGTCCGGACTGGGCACTTAACCAACCTTGAAATAAAGCAACCCTTTATTTTATTTTATTCAATTGTATTTTTAAGGCAAACTTCTCGAGTTCTGGCAGGGTTTTTACTGTGGTTAAGATGAATGCTGCTTCGTCACTGCTTCTAAACAGATATTCATTCCTTGTTAGAAAAGTAGACATCTTTAAATTAAAAGGTCCAATGAAAATTATTGACTTTTCAACTGAAGCTTCCAAATTCCAAGTTCTTCTTCAGCCCACGTGATTCAGTCACCTTTATTGACCATAGGATTGAATAGTTTGCTTTCCATGCTATTTATTTTTCTAATTTTTAAATAAACCAAAATCTTTAAGGATAATTTTGTTCATTCTCAGAGTTGAACCTGTGTCAGCTCAGAGTGAATTAATGTAACAGTCCCAATCTCCATCTACATTCAAGTTAATGTTGATTAGCCAAGCGGAGCCCACATTCCCAATGTTCATTATGTTCCAAGTTCTCCAAAGGATGTGAGACTTCAATTAACACCGCAAAAATCTCTGAACATTCAACTTTCCCTTTATAGCTCTTAGAAACCTGCTTCTTGAGACTTGATCTGAGTAAGACAGACATTTCCAAAGGCAAACCACCGTCTCTGCTAACCTCATTTCTGTTGAATCGTCAGTGTCCTGGTAGCCTGCTATTGTTTAATCAGTATCTGTTGAGAAAATGTAAGGTCATACTTTAGGACCACAGCAATCTCTGTGATACTCTTTACCACTACTGCCCTACTGACATCATCAGACCTTGAATCCAAACTCGAATCATCAGACCTCATTATATTTTTAATATTTTATTGTAAAGTTGGTTCTTGGAACTCCAACTGAAAGACAAAATCGTCTCATATATAATTTACACATTTGGGGCAAACATTTATAAAATATTTTTTTAATGTTGAATTGAAAGTGTTATAGAGAAATAGGAATCAAAACCACTAATTTTACAAATGTGAAATCTGTGATATAGAAAGAGCTCTGAAAATTATATTCAATTAGTAAAAGAGAAAGGACTACAAGTGGATATTTGTTCACATTTTCTTAAATCCTGTGTCTTAAAGCAACAATTTTATAGATCATTTTAACAGGACACCTCAGGGAAATTAAGCGGTTATCCGGTGCCAGCTGGAAAAAAATCTCTCTGATGGGCTTACTCCATCGTCTGATTCTGGGTTTGGATTAATCTAACTTCCATCTTCGAAGGCTACTTTCAAAGAAATACCCTTTTTGTTGTAGAAGAGTGTTGTAGTCAACCAAAGCCACTCAAGTCAGATGGCTCTCATTTTGAATTCATGTTCTCTGATTTATTAGGCATTTATGGGCAATTAATTAACCTCTTACTCTCTCTCCATCTCAGTTTTCTTATCTTTATAAGGGGACAGCAGTGGTATCTCTTTTATGGGGGTTGAATAAGATACCGTGCTTATGATACAGTCTGATGCACAGGAAATCTTTAATAATGTTAGTTATTGCTACTGTGATAACCTCTGCCCCAGTTATTCTTGCAATGCTCATTTTAGTGTAAGTAATTCCAGATTGGTTGATAACGATTTATCCCATCAGTAGAAAGTGAACACATTATCTCAAATGCAAATCTAGACCTCAAGTGTTTGATCTTTTACTTCCCACACTGTATAGGAGTCATGGATGAGAAAAAAATTGAAATGATAGAGATATTCCAAATAACATTTACTACAGAATAATTATATCAATAGGGAAGAACAAATAACATATTTATAATTCCCGAGCCTGTTTAGATCATTTGTTTTGGTATGTCGGGTATTTATCGCCCTATAACAAACTATCCTAAAGTGTCTTCAGGTAACAGCAATTACTTCCTTCCTGTGATATTCTCAGCCGGTGTGGCGGTTGCTTTGCGGGTTTACCTGGGTTGCTCGGTTAGCTGCGCTCACCTGGCTGGGAGGTCCAAGACGATCTCAGTCCCACGTGTGGCTGCTGGTGATGGCGGTCAGCTGGAGGGCCTCAGTTCCTTCCACACGAGTCTCTTATCCTTCCGTAAACTGGACTGGATTTCTTATGTGGCAGCTCCAAGTCAGTGTTCCAAGAACACAGTGTACACATACTTTTAGCCTCCACTTGCAGCGTGCTTGCTGATGTCCCATTAGCCAAAGAGTGAATGTGAGGGCAAATATACAAGCTTACGGCTCAGTGTAGTCACGACTTATTGAAAGCCATTCCTGGACAACTCCTAAGTGCCAGTTCTCTTTGAAGTTTTTCCTGAATTGTGTATTCATTTCTCCTTGCCGTGGACTGAAATTTCTTCAGGACTGCATTTCTTGTGGAAGTGTTAAGGGAGAGTTTGTTTCCTTGACTTTTACGTATTCTAGAGTTTGCCTGCGTCCCTTGGCTTGTGCCCATTCCCCCTTGGTCTGTTTTTCTCCATATGAAGAAAAAAAGTTCCTATAGTGTGTTACTTTCATTATTATCTGTTCATGGAAAAAATTAAGAGTATACATCTTCAAGTCCACCCTCTAGAGAGTAGTTTGTGTGTGTGTTCATGTATGTGTGTGCATTCTATAAACTTTAAAGATAACATGTTGATATTCAGTCTTTTATACTTTTTCTGTACATCTACAGAGACTTGAGGAGAGTGAGGGAGTGGGCCATAAGGCTAACAAAGGGAACAGTGTTCAAGGCAGAGAAAATAATATCCACAAAATTTTAAATTGGGAACATGCGTGGTGTGTTCTAGGAACATTGAGGTGGGTGTTATAGCTGGAGCACATAGATGAAAAGAAAGAGTATGTTTAAGATGGTAGCTAGCTAGAAGGCTAAATATGATGGTAGCATAGATCGCACTGGTGGTAGTGGAATTAGGAATAATGTGATATATTTGGTGATAGGTAGGTAAGTAGGTAGATAGATAGATAAATGTTGAAATTACAGACAAAAATACTTATTGGTAAATTAGAAATGAGGTGTGCTGAAAGAGAGCAGTCAAGTATGACTCCAAGTTTTATGTGTGGATAATCAGAAGATGGAATTTCCCTCGACTTTGTTTGAAAAGAATATGGAAGAAGGTTTGGTAGGAGGTGAAGAGCTGTCAGGGGTTCCATTTTGAACATATTAAGTTTAAGAAGTATAGAACAATTTCAGGAGGAGACATGAAGTAGGCAGTTGCAGACAGCAATCTGGAATTCAGTGGCAAAATCTGGGCTGGAGATATATATTTGGGAGCCAACAGCACATAGATGGTTTTTAAGTCAGAGGAATGGATGCGATCATCTAAGAAGTGTGGGCAGAAAAAGAGCATGGATGTCTGAGCAGTGGGTAGTTTGCCTTCCAGAGCTCAGACAGACGCTGCAGAGCCAGCAGGGAGGCTGACACGGAGCGGTCAGGAAGTTGAGAGAAAGTGTGTAAAGAAATATTTTAAAGAGGAGGGAGTGACAAACTGTCAGCTGCACAACTGAGAAGTGACCAGTGAATTTAGCATTGTGGAAGTCATTCAGTGCTTTTTCACCGTGAGAACATTCTTTTTCCTTTTTTCACAATTCTCTTCAAAAGTCAACTGCCTCCTCATGCTCAGCTAATGAGCCGCACTTATTTCAGTGTGGAAACAGGAACAAACAGAGGAGGGTTTAGCCACTTCCGCCCGTGCCTCTGCCCAGAGTGCGCCCTTTTCCCTACTGCAGGATGAGACTCGCTGTGCCCTCTGCCATGGCCAGCCATCTTCCACGCAGGACCGCGTCTGCTCCTGACCGTCCGTGAGCATTGCTTCAGCAACACCCCCTTCCTGCATCCTTGCTTCTCCATACTTCATTATTATCGTTAGCATACACATTTCTAGAAGTAAGCTTATAGGTTAGGTGAATGTGTACTTATTACACAGCACACAGAATCAATTTTACTGAAATGATTCAATAATAATGATCACTCTTCATACACTTTTCATAAAATCTCTCATCTCCAATTATTCTTTTGGTCAGTATTACAATCCACCCATACTGAGAGTCAACATTCTTTTGAATTAAGTGACAAAAGGTACTGTCCTAACTCTGGGTTAGATGTAAGTATATAAGTAACTACAAGTATAGGGCATTGGCAAGTCGCCACAATTATCTGGTGATTGACAAAGTGTTTGATTCCATAGAGCTGGAGTAGAAGAGCATCTTAGTTTTCTAGTTTTGTAAATAGCTACCACAAAGCACCGGATCTTCTCTAGGTGTGTCCAAACTTTTAGCGTCTCTGGGCCACACTGGAAGAAGAAGAGTTGTCTTGGGCAACACATTAAATACATTGCAACACGTAATCACAAAAAAATCTCATCGTGTTTTAAGTAAATTTACAACTTTGTGTTGGGCCACATTCACAGCCATCCTGGGCCACGTGCGGCCTGCAGGCTGTGGGTTGGACACCCCTGTATCTAATCCCACTAAAATGTACTCCTGGAGTGGCCTGCCACTCTGTTATGTGACTCGTTCAGACAATGTGTCTTGGACATATTCTTTTGGTGGCAAATAATTTCGTTGCTGTTGCAGGCACTGGTCTAGGTAGAAGAGTTAAAAAAGTGATTATATTCAGGGTTTTTTCCAGTAAGGGTGCCAACATGCAAATAACTTATTATAGTGAAGTGGTCTTAATTCTTTAATATGATATTACGGGAATACACAGAAGGAATATTTAACCCAGTTTAAAAGGATAAAGAAATTTGGTCAGCCCGGCTGGTGTAGCTCAGTGGATTGAGCGCGGGCTGGGAACCAGAGGGTCTCGGTTCGATTCCCAGTCGGGGCACATGCCTGGGTTGCGGGCCAGGTCCCCAGTGAGGGCCATGTGAGAGGCAACCATACATTGCTCTTTCTCCCTCCCTTCTCCTCTCTCTGAAAATAAATAAATAAAATCTTAAAAAAAAAGAAATTTGGTCAAAATAGCACATATAAGGGATGAGAAACATGTCGGGGAAGCCAACAGAAAGAAACAAGGGAACCCGAGGAGTCTGATGGCATGGAAGCAAAGACACAGTAATATAACTTGAAGCAGCAAAGTGAAGAAACAGGAAAAGGACTTAGAAATGGCTGGAGCCCTGGCCAATGTGGCTCAGTTGGTTGGGCATCGTCCTGTAAACCAAAGGTTGCTGGTTCGAGTCCTGGTCAGGACACATGCCTGGATTGCAGGATCAGTCCCTAGTTGGGGCGCCTACATAAGGCAGCCAATAAAATTTCTCTTTCACATTGATGTTTCTACCCCTCCCTTTCTTCCTCCCTTCCCCTATCTCTAAAAGAAAGAAAGAGGGGGGGAGAGAGAGAGAAAAGGAAAGGAAAGAAAAGAAAGGAAGAGGGGTATAAAATCAACAATCCAGATTCATAGAAAAAATGGAAAGCAAATTTAAAGAGAGAGATTTTACACCTCTGAGGTCACAAAAAAAGCTGATTTTTTTTTAAAAAAACCACTGTATTAGACTGCACAGAGCACTGGCAAGATGTGTAGTAGTCACTTAGTAGACGTTGTGAATCAGAAGTAAAAGAAGACGGAGCGCAGTAAGTGCAAACGAAATAAAAAGGGAGGCAGACACAGCACCCTAAAGCAAGTATCTGGGAAGCAAAATCTTTTGTAGTTTTCTAATGGTCAGGTCTCCAAGATAAAAGCGTTTGAGTCTTAAGGTGCCATTTCTGGCATTCAGTTGCTTGAGCTAAAACTGGCTTGTCTGCATGCTGTCCTGGCAACATCTTTAAATGCAAAAGAAATTAATCAATAACCACAATATTTAACCCACATAATGTCAAACAATCAAGCCCTTCACTGAAATGGGGGGTTGATTTGGCATCCACAACCCATCCTGTCGATCACCACCCAAAGAATTGATTTTGAATCAAAGGCAGATTGTAAAATTGTGAACTACAGGGAGAGCTCTAAGACTCCAGAATGTAATGTGCCGAGAAACTAGTTTTTTAGACTCTGACAAGGGACAGGGCCAGCTTGGCAGCCACGTGAAGTAGGCTGTCTGCCCAGAGTGCCCCAGGCTTCACCTTTCTGCACATATTTACTTCTTCCTTGGCCTCTCTCTCCTCCCCTCCCGGCAAGAACTTCCCTCCAGAGAGGAGGTCATGTCAGTCGATTATCTTTTAATTTTAGTTTAGATGAGTGAGTGCTCCAGCCCTGGATTATTTTGTGTTTTGAAGCATAAATGCTTCAACCTCTCTTAAAAGAATTTCAGGAATTAACAAAACAAGCGGGAGACTTTGTACAATGAGGGGAGATCCTTCCCAGTGTCTCTGAAGGTTCTACCCCATGGATTCCGAATCCAGCTGAACATATGAGTCCACGTGTTAAGTCTCAAAGGGGCTTAGAACCATTATTCTTTAACCATAATGACATCACTTGTTGTTAGCTGGCCCTGATCCATTTTCTCTTTTTTAGTAACAATATGCAATTTTCCTTTTACGGATTGTTAATCCCTTATTCTATCTCTACAGTTTGTGTAAGGTTAACCCCAACTTTGGCTCCCAAAATGAACATATGATTTAAGTTTAATTTGAGCATCAGATTTCCCTGGACTCAATCGTTAGTCCAGTGTTAAGTGAGCCAAGAGGCACTTTCATCAGGAAAGCAAAGCCTCATTATGATCATTCTGGGCGGAGCCAGCCGGATCCAATGATCCTCAAATCTTGAGACATTGGACCTAATTAGGGAAGGAAGGTCTTTCTTTTCTTGAGTTACTGAAGGGCCACATGTAAGATGGAACTACCTGCTGTGAAGAGGAGGAGCCTGCCTCAAAGCGAAGTGTGGAAAAGATAGTGGAGTTAAGAATGACAAGAAAGTATTTCCAAAATTTACGATCTCGTTGGAGTCGCTGGTCTTTTCAGTTATGCACATCAATGCTTTTTAGTCAGTTTTAGTCAAATACAACTACGTGAAACATCAAAGTATTCCAACAGCTTCTATTGGTTTGGACTTCTTGATCAAGCCGGAACTTAGCCTGTGACAATGTTCCAGCTACAGGGAGAGCCCTCAGCGCTCCAGGCTGCTCCACGGACTCCCTGGCTACCCAGACTTTCTGCCTAATGCGGACACCGGCCTGCAGTGGCCCGCAGTGTCCGCGGCATCATGGCTGAGACTTGAGACAAATTCACACAGACTACTTAATCCTGTGGCGGAAAAGGGAAGGCATGGCCACTCTCTCAAGGGGAGAGCAGGCCAACCCTTGCCTTGAGAGGCTTTTATTGTCTTTCTGGGCATATTACATGGAGGGTGGTTTTCATTTACTATGCACAGGTCCTCACTGACTATGCATAGGATCACTGTAGGTGATTATGTTTTACAGATAACGAAGGAAAGAATGTTGTTAATTAGATTAAGAAAGAAGGATATTTTCAAATGTAAAGGGGAAAGTGGTTGAACTAGTTACACTCATCCTTGGAAGGTTTTAGAATGGATTTTAGGAAGTTGCTGTGGACCCTTGCTGCCTCAATTCAGGATAAGGATATTAGCAAAAAGCAAGTCTCAAAGCAGCCCAGGTACAGTGCAGGCCTGATTCCCCACGGGAGGACCTGTCCGTGGGCGTGGGTCCTGTGTCGTTCTCCACTGGTCACTTCGAGTGGGAGCTGGGTCCATGCCATGCAGAGCGATCTCCCATATCTGCCCCTTTGTCCCCAAGACCTCATTTATTTTTGATATTATTTAACATACATTTACACAGTCATTACCGCTGTCCTAACTACTTTACGAATATTAACTGTTTAATTAGTGTAGCAATCTCATGGGGAGTTTAATAAAAAATATAATTTCCCAGGTCTCAACCCAGAGCTCTGTTCAATTGGTCTGGATTATGGCCGGACCATTAGTATTTCATAAAAGCTTTATAGGTAATTCTAATTTGCAATTCATATTGAAAACCACCTATTTACATAAAAGATCAACAATTATCATCCCCAGGTTCTGAATATCTAAGAGGGAATTTGCTCCAAAACCTCATTGGTTTCTATTTTATGCTCACTAAAAAGCAATTAATACTTTAAAAAATGTATTAAGATACTCCATTCTGATATATTATACATTTGGGTTACCAGTGAAATATGCTAAGACTAGAGGCGGGACTGTGCTCGTGGAATGGTGAACAAGCCTAATGTGTGTCGGGGATGGTAGCAAAAGCAAATGCACTTAAATTTAAATAACTACAAATGACCCAAATTTGTCTTCTTATTCATGTTAAACTAAAAGTAAAATGGACATTTTTTTAATACACGACTTGCCCCGTGCCCAGATAAACTTAATGGCAGCAAAATACTGTTCATTTACATAATCTTTGTCTCCGAGGAATACACACCGTTTTAAACTTGACTCTCTCCTTTGTGTCTGGACTCTACAACGAAGAAAATAGTAATGTCTAACTCTTCCTTCCACTCTCTACACCCTCCCAGTCCTGAACTTTTGTGAAATTCTTAGGGGTCACAGACCTGTTATGCCTTCAGAGAAATATATGGGTAAAAGATAGGAGTAAGGTTGCAAAAATAATGTAGAAAATCTTTAAAATAATGTAGAAAATATTTTACTTAAAATAATCTCCAGTTGCATTGCTCCTGAATGTACTTCATTTTTTGGACTATTTGTGTAGCATAATTAATACTCTCTAGTTCTTCCTTCATTTCCACTTTCAGAATTTCTGTAAATATTATCAGCTAGCTCAATGTAATTCAGAGATCTACATGTTCAGGCAGGAATAAATACTGAAATTTGTTTGATTTCTAATTTTTCTTTTCTTGTGGAAAAGGAGAAGCCATTTTCTTAAAAAGTGCCATTGAAATTTTTCTAAATAATTTACAATCAGCAACTATGTTCATTCATATTTCAGATAAATACAATCCTAGTGTCTAAGTATTTTACTTTTATTGTTTTTATATAGCTTTTTTCTAAATAAAAATTTTAAAATTCTTATAAAAGTTTTACTAAGCTCACCATATCCTAATGACACCCCATTTTCACTGCTCCGTACTTTCCATAAATCATTTTGTCTTCTAAAAAATTACATTTTAACACTTAGAAGAACATTGAGTCATTAAATTGGTGGTCATAGAAAACAAAATGTTTCCATGTTCTCATTGTTTAAAGTAAGCAAGAATATGTATGCTTTATTAATTATTTCTTAATTTGAGAGGATTAGTCAGGGAGGGTAAAGTAGCGTCCATTTCCTTAGATTAGCAGTAGATGAACATAGAATTAATTCTTGAGACTGGTTACCTGTGAGGGGAAATGAACTGAGGTGTCCTCATGTAGCCTAAAGCAATCCAAATCTTTATTGGTATTTTGACCAGCGAAAGACAGCAGTTATATATTAAAATGTGCTTTTATCAAGAGATAGCATACAAAAAACTATATTTTTACCTACTGAAGGATAATACAGTATTATAAGTAGCATTTAGCAATCCTTTTGACACAGGATTGGATCCTGAGCCAACTGTTTGATTGATTGTTGAGGCTTTTGTTTGTACGTGATGAGAAAATTTGGGAGGGGAGAGCAATGATTTTCTGGTTTATACCCGAGTGGGGGGCACGTTCAGCAATTAGATTGCCCTCTGCAAAGTAGTTTCTCTTTCAATAATGACTCATTGCTTATACTTCCTGTAAAGAAGTAAGATATTCCTTTGTTTTTTTTCTTAAACACAGGAACTCCTAGCATTTCTACTAAACAGCCAATTATTTTCTTTCTGAGAGTTCTGAGTTGACAGGGTCCCCTGGGTCTTGGATTTGTATCACATATGTGGTAATAAATACCAAGGATGTTAATAGTTCTAAAAATACAACAATAGAGTGGGAAATACATCTTCCAGACCTTATTTACCAAGTCTTATATTAAATTGTAAAACAGATAAAACATGCCATTTTTCCTCATAGGAAGTTGACCTCTTTGCCAGGGTCCTGCATGGTCCAGTAAGTGTGTATTGAGTTTTCACTATATAGGATACACTGTGCTGAGCACTTGGAATACAAAGATGGATGGGTCCCTTGATTGCAGTGTGTTCCTTCGTAAGCCTAGAACGGTCTTCTCCAAAGAGGGTGACCATAGCCTCGGTTTGCTTTGACCAGTCCCTGTTTACTTCTGTTGGACCAGTACTTATAACTCCCCATTTTACTCAAGGAATCTGATTTAATCTATACATATATGTATACATTTCCTGTATTAGTCCGTATTGCAAAGAAAATAATGTTGATATTAAAAGAGTTTGATGTTAAAGAGTTTTAAATTTTTATTTTTGTTATTTTGAAGTTATTCAAACATACTAAAAATTTGCAGAACTATTCTAAAAAAAAGTTCTGTTTACCTTTCAAACAAATTCCCCAGATGTTGACATGTTATATAACCACAATAAAATGAAAGAAACCAGGAAATCAACATTGGTATAATACTGTTGTCTAAACATAGACCTTACTCAAATTTTGTCATCCGCTTCAGTGATGTCCATTTTCTGGCCCAGGATTCAATAAAGGACTGCACATTGCATTTGAGTTGTAATTTCTCCAGTCTCCTTTATCCTGCAATAGTTCTTCAGTCTTTTTCTTTTAAGTTCTTGACACTTTTGAGGAGTACTGGCAAATTATGTTGTAGACTATCCCTCAATTTCAGTTTATGTGATTGTTTTCATGACTAAATTGGACCATGTATTTTTAGCAACAATGCCATAGAAGTAATATAATATGCTTATTACATCATTTTAGGATCATTTCATTGAATTTTTAAAATTATACTACACTGGCAAAAATTTCACTTTTATATTTCATAGTGAGTGTCCTACTCACATATTAGGTAGTTTAAACTTTATATAATAAAGTGCTTTATGATGCACTTCTCTTAGTTGGTCTTGTAATTTTCAGATATACGAGGTCTGTCCAGAAAGTATCCAGATATGTAATACGAAAATTAGTGACATTTACTGAAGAAGATACAAGATACAAGAAACATTGTACGTAGGTCATTGATGCCTCAGTCCCCTTCAAAGTGGTCAGTTCCCAAGCATCTCCTCACACAGTTCTCCCAATCACCATCAGCTGCCCCATTGTATTTCCCTGAATCTCATCAATGGTCTGAAATCTCTTTCCTTTCAAAGGTGATTTTAGTTTGGGGAAAAGCCAGAAGTCACAGGGTGCCAAATCTGGGCTATAGGGGAACTGAGTCACCTGAGTGATTTGATGTTTTGCCAAAAAACTCTGCACTTTGCATGAGACATGGTGCACGAGCAGGTGCATTGTCGTGATGAAACTGCCTATAGCTACGGCCTTCTGAATCATCAAAATAGTTTCTGTGGAGGAAAGTTCAAGCTTAACACAAAAGTTGATGCAGATTTGTTGCTCTACTCACTCAGCCATTTTGAATGTGACAGCCACACAGTACACAAGCTCACTCAACAATGTCTACCACTCCCACTGACGAGTACAGCCACATTGTTCACACACGTGCATTCCATCCACTCTTTTTGGCTGCCAGGTTACACTGATGTCACGCAAACTATTCTTGTTGTGTTAACAATGGTTGGACTTTTTCCCGAACAGACCTCATATATTGTCCTCCCAGCAGGAGACTGACTATGAGGACAGTTAAACCACTTACAAATTAAATTTACCTGCGCAAACTAAAATGGCCAGCGTTGATGTTGAAAAACTCTTCGTATGATCTACTTTAACTAAAAATTCAGCCTGACCAACTGGAGAAGGCACTTCCTATACCTTGCCCTCAAAACATACATGACACTGATGAGTGAAGTGAAGTGGTTTTGAGTATGATTAAAAAATTTACTGAGTGTTTAGGTCTGTCTGACAGGTTAAGGGGAGTGAAGGTTTTCATTAGATTTAAATAATGTATCTAGTCAGTAAACACTGCACTTTTTAAAAAAGATACTATTCTTCCCTTAAGGGTTCACTCTTGAAAGTCCGACCTTTTAGGGTATCCAATTATTCAGTATATATGTGTATAACGTCTCATTCATTGGATTTGTTTGAAAGAAACACTATCTGCAGGTTCTGGCACAAATAACACCCCTATTTATTACAAAACCTTTTTTTTACAAAATCATAAGCATGTAATCCTGTAACATAACACTGTCACACTCAAGCACACCATATGACACTTTAGGGGAAATGTTCAAATTAAAACTAGAAATTATCACAGTGGTATCATTACCCCACCAGCCACACTCGAGCAGGACTTACTTCTGCCAGACCCCTGTAGATTATCTGCAGCTTATTTGTTGACCCAACAAGAATTAATTTAGTGTAGCTACTCCACATTAAATTATTCTTAATGCTTTATTACAAAATTATTTATATATTCCCTTATTGGGGTGAAGCTTATGTTTTTCTTTCTTTTAAAAAGCTGTGGCTAGGCACTCAAAAATATGATAACATAAAATGCTGTTCAGGTAAGTTAAGTTTTTAAAGTTTTAAAGTGAAAAATGAATCATTATTTTAAATCTAAAGATTCATAGAGAAATATGATGATGAATAAAAATCTTTGTGAAGGTGTGTTTTTATTTAAATAGAGCTTTGAAAAAATATGTACTTTGTTTACTTAAAAGTATTCAAAATGAAAACTTACACGTCACATATGTTTATAGCATAGCTGAATCATTATTACTCAATCTTTATTTTTTGTAAGTTAAAGAAAAATAAGGGCGCATTGTGCATGCGTTTGTGGTTGTGAAAGGAGACGGATTTCTAGCGTGATTATATAGTCTGCGTCTGTACTCTGATTCTCGTAACCCCCGCATAGCTAGAATATTGGACTGGAAACAATTATTTATAAAAGGCCTTAAAAATCGTTATCCCTTCATGTAAAATACAAATATTGTAAATTTTAAAATAAATATTAAAACAACTTTTTCATTTTACAAAGTGCTAATAAACAATACTCTCGTGATTTTATTCAACTAAATTTGTACCAAAAGGAACATTAAAATTAGGGCCATGTGTTCCTGGCATGGGATAATCACATCAGAATAAAATAGTAGGGGTTCTGGTTTGTCACAATTTAATTATATGTACTTAGGAGTGCAGAGATTAAGAATTTCCAGTTCTACATTTTACAATAAATTTTAATTAGCTGCAACAAATCAAATTATTCAAACCTTTGGTTATATTAAATTCACACGTGATCCTATAGACACAGCGTGGAGAATGTGGTTATGAACTGACATGGCTGCCAGTTGCTAGTGGTAACAGTTATTATATTACACATGTTTTCTCTTGAACCATGTTACACATTCTGTCTTTGGTTCCTACTTTCCACACAATTTTAAATCAGCACACTAAAATAATAGTAAAACATTTATATTTATAAGTGATTTAATGTCTCTGAAATTGTGTCTCTTCTGAAATCCAGTAATACTTCCTTAGATGGTCGTTAAGATAATTAAGTAAGATAATGTATATGAAAACATTTTTCACTTTGCTTCACATGTAATAGAAGTTTCTTTTTTTACTACAACACACAGTAATATTTTTAACTTTATTGTCTTCTGATAATTTCACTGGGTCCAAATTCACATTCACTATTAACAGCCTGAAGTATCTTTGACCTTTATCACTCCAATTATTTTTTTTCTGTTTATTAGAGAGCTCCACAAACTATTCCTTTCAAATCATTATTTCCGATGCCATTCTCTGAGGTGTGAGCATCTGCGAGTTGCTAACTGAGGGTGCAGCTGTTGTTCAGGGACGGCTGTGTTCTGTTGCCAAGCAACTGCTGCAAACCAAATCCCAGGGCAGGTTGCTTGCCCAGGCACACCTGCCTGCCAACCCAGCTATTTATTTAATTAAAAATCTGTTCCTGCACAACAGCATGGCTGGAAAGGCAACAGCAGCAATCGATTACAACTATATTAAATGACCTACCCATATTGTTTCATTGACAATTCATTGCAAAGCAAAGGTTTATCTGTCCTCTCCATCTTACTCTTAATGACTTAGCAAAAAGTGTTGGGGCAAAAAATACATAGATTGTATTTGCATGTCAGAGAAACTGAAACCAATTTGTCAAGTACATCACTTTATGTAATGAAATATGCCAAAAATAAAATGTTTCATCAACAAGAGAGCTTCTAACAAGATAATACTGCATTTTTATGTGCAACAGGGGAAGGGGGATGGGGTTTAATATATGTACTGCCTGTTAATTGGGAATTTGGAAAATTAATATTTTCAAAAATCAAGTTGCTTTTTATCCTTTCAAATAAAAATAATCACTACTTTAGGTACATTAGATTTTACTCTTATATACACTGGTTTTCTCTTCCAGTTTTCTATAACTTTCTTCATTTTCTGTCATCCAGATGATATTAGAAATAAAACTGTCAAGAATTAATACCAGCCATTGAAACTTCATTTAAAACCCAGGAGGAGTCTTGACAATGCTTATATACATGTCAACTGTGATCTGACCTTCGAAGCTCATTCCAGCTCCCTTTTCTCTCTCTGGAACAAGTAGATCTAATAAGGATTTCAAGGGAAAACAATTTGAAGGTCTCAGTTGTGACTATATGACAGATTGGTTTTTAATATGTTAGGTGAAGACTTTAAAGTGTGGCTCCAATAACTGAAGTATTCCTAATTTGTATGGCAGCTGCTAAAGTAAAAAAAGGTCTTTACTAAGAATTCAGTGTTTTTTATATTACCAAGAGCAGTGTAGTTTATTATTAATAAGCCTAAATTTTACTTTGAGTGATATATAAATTACCTGTGCAACAGAAGCCTGTTCTCAGAAAAGGCACTAAATAAAATACAAATAATAATGATGATTCAATATCAACTGGAGCTTACCCTTAAAGAATATAAGAACTATAATAATGCAATGTTTAATATCCTGTATGTCTGTCTTATTTTAAATTAAGAATGTTTGAAAATTAAAATTAGGCCTGTCCCACATTGCAAAAAGTCGTGGGTTCGATTCCCGGTCTGGGCACACGCCTGGATTGTGAGTCAGATCCCCCGTGAGGGTGTGTGAGAGGATCAACTGATCCACGTTTCTCCCCTTCCTTCTTCTTCCTTCCCCTCTCTCTAAAAATAAAAATAAAAAATGATTTTTCAAAGAAAATTAAAATTGGGATAGAATTATTACAAAAGCTGACAATGTATCTGTGTTTTTCATGGTTTAATGCATTTTATAATTTTACTCAGATATACAACTCACAGGTGTCTATTTTCACAATCTGCTGCTTGACCATGCCATATTTATATTTATACTTTTAATTGTTCACATAGATGTCACGTGTATTAATTGTATAAACGGTAGTTAATATCACTAGGTATCTCAAGCCCATAACATACTGAAATTTCACAATATCTACTTCCAATGCAAATGTCAAAGAAAGATCTTCTGTGCACTTACCTGGTTTAATATTCATTTTATTTCTACAAGGTTGCACCAATCAAATGTTTACTTTTTTGGATGCGAACATCAACCAGTCTTATACAATTTCTACACTATACTTACTTATAGTATTTATTTTTTGCTTTTTTCCCCCCTCCTCAATCCTTTTCCTCCTAATTGAATAACACACATACAGAATTGTCTATTGGATGTAATTTGGAGACCTCAAAGTCATTTTCAATCCAGAATAGTTACAATTTCTTTTCATTGAGATTGGTGGCTAAACAGTATGAAGAAACAATATTCACACAATTTCTTTTTTAAGTCTGAACAGACTATTAGAAACATAACAGAATCTAGGACAATAAATACATGTAAAAATATTGTTCTGATAACAAGTTCCCAAACTTTAATATTTTTCTGCTTCAGTATGCTCATGCATAACCTACCCATTCTTCAAAGCCTGACTAAATATCACCTCCTTTGTCAAGTCATATCTTCTCTAGTGTGTTATAATTTCTCCCTCCATTCGGTATTTAACAATTATATTTCTATGTCTTGATTTCTTGAATTATTAATTGAAAAGTATAGTATACATTTAACCCCTTATAAGCCAGAGATTGTGATGAAAATAAAAAGGTAAATATCTCTCTAACATTAAAGATTTCAAAGCTGTAACAGGAGTTATTTCCTAATTGGGGGGTGAGGGGATTGATAGGGATCATAAGAAAACCACAAGGACATTACATTTTGTATTAGAAAGTAGTACTCTGCTAATGACTATATTCCTACTAGGCAAGATTCTCCTGGATGATTCAAAAGTGCCGCAGACTCACAATTTCCAAACCTGAACACACTCTGAACCTTCTCCTCTACGCTCAGTGTCAGTGTTACCAATCATACACGTAGATGCACATTCCAGAAGAACTGATCACTTTTCTCTTATCCCACAGATGCATTTATGAAAAACAAATTACTGTCCTTCATTAACATCTGCTGTCCATTACTATTACTACCAAGTAATTGTAAATGTCTCCTAGCAGTGTCTTTCTTTCCGTCCTTGACTTTGTCCGTGGACTCTGTACTACTGCTACTGTCTTTCTGAAACACACAACTGGTCAAGTTACTTGCCTGTTTAAACTTCCAATGGCTTCTAACCTTCAGCAGATTTGGCAGTTTTTGGAGGAAGAGAACTAAAAGAATAATAATATTTTTTACAGATGTAGAGATTTCCCTTCTTATCTCCTACACTCATGTTCAGAGCCTGGTATACATAAGCACTAATACCAAGAGGAGTCTTGTGTAAGATATTGGCTAGATAAGGGCACCTTTTTAACATAATTAATAAAACCTATGCTAACCGGAGATTAACCTTTCCATTGTGGATGGAATGTCACTGGAAGGCCTGACCAGCACGGGGCTCCTGCTCTCCCAGGACTCATCCTCAGGGACCCAAGCCTCCTAGACTCTACCTCCCTGCCACTCTTCCCAGAGTACAACAGGACCAAGTAGCTATTGACTGCCAACCAAGCTGAAAGCAGGGTCTTGGGAGATTTATAGGATAAGGGATCCCAGAGGAGGCAAAAGAGATAGAAAGCAGTTAGAGCATGCAGCTCTCTGCCCTTTGCAGACCCTCTTCCCAGCAGGGATCAGTCTGATATCTTAGAAAAGCTGCTCTCAAACGTCGACCACACTGTAGATTCAATTTGACCTGAAATTAAAAAGAACAGAATGAAACAAACAAAAATAATTGACTTAACATTCTTCAGGATTTTATCATGCTCTCAATGAGCTAAAAAGGTATTTTACTTATGGGGTGTGCTGGCCATTTGTTATACAGTAAGGTACAGTGTCAGAGATATAAAATGATACCAAGTGCTTGTGAGGGTTTATCGTGTTTCCCTTTTGAAGACATAAGCTCCGTGATAAGCTGCAGGGTGAAAGGTATAAAACACCAGACCCCTGCTCTTAGGGAACTCACAGCCTGAGGGACATCACATTAGAAAACAAGCAATTCCAATGGCTTGTGTAAGTGTCACGGTGCAGACTAGAGGGACAAGCAAGACTGAAGCTTGAATGAGACTTCATTGAAAGGATGGATAGGAATTTTTCTGACTGAGAAGAATAAGGGCATTTCTAGAAATGAAAGTTGAATACATGTAGCCACAAGGGTGTTAAATAACATGGTAGTTTGTAGAAGTGAGTGAGAGACCGTATAGATAGCACTGAGTGGAAGAGCATAGGCTTGGTATCATGTGGAGACTGGAATCCTTGCAACTGCTACTGACCGTGACCCTGTAAACTTAATTGCCTTTGCCTAGGTTTCATTTTACTGTTTCCTCTACAGTAAAATGAGGATGATGTCATCATACCTCTGTCAGAGTTGTTGTGAAGTTTCATGTTATGTGTGGAAAGTGCTTATTAGCACAGTGCCTAACAGTGCTTAGCAAAATATTACTTAAGAAATGATAACTTAATAGTAGAACATTCTGTTAGGACCACAGAATACATAGACTTGAGTGAATGGAATGAGTCTGAAATTCTACATACAGTTCAAAAATGGCCTTATGCTATGCTAAAGAAAATCACTGTGTTTTCAAATCATGCTAAAATACCTTTTTCCTTTTATGTCTTACAATGGAATAAAATTGATTTTGAGTATTTCCCCTGGTATTTAAAAGCAAAAAATACCTCAAACAAAACAAGCCTCAAAGAGAAACCTAAAAATGATGTCTTTTTTACAATGTTGTAAAATGTATTTACACAAAAGTCTCAGAGAAATGTATCTGTAAAGAAAACCTGTACTGTAAAGAGACCTCAGGGTAAGTAAACAAAAAAATGGTAATATAAAAGTTTCCCCCATTCACCATATGTTACTGTGTGCATAATGTAAAAACCAATAGAAAACCATGTGCTATTGTGTGGAAAAACCATGTGCAATTCATGCAATATGGCATTGGTGCTGCTTTTAAAATTCACAGCAACACATGACCCAAAGTTCCATTTACTTAGACGTCATTCCTGTTACTGTCTGGACAGAAGGGCACCAGTCTCTGCCATTTGAGTATCTGACCTTGTTGCTCATCAGACATATAGTTCACTTTAAAATTTTAAACACTGGACCTTTTATTACACTTATACCAGGGCTTCCCTTTCCTTTCACTTCCTATTAATTTGTTTTATTTGTATGTAATCTATTCCTATGTCCTACCTCAAGATGCATGAGTATATTCATAGACATGCAGAGATTCTATGGGAAGTAAATGAGGTCTATTCCCAGTTTGCCCATTAAGTAACATTGAGCTACCATTTAACTGACATGAGTTTCAGTTTCTACACCTAGAAAACAGATCAGTGAAATATTGGGTTGGCCAAAAGCTTGTTTGTTTTTGTTCCCATAAGATGGATCTAGCAGTGCTTAGTTGTTTTTAACTTCATTCGAAACAATATTGTTAAGTTATATTGTGACAGCTGTCATATCAGCGTGCATTAAGAAAATCAAAATTGTTGAGGTTTTGTAGCCATTTTAACATTGAAGATGAAAGAAAATACATAACATTTTCAGCATGTTATGCTTTATTATTTCAAGAAAGGTAAAAATGCACCTGAAATGCAAAGAATGATTTGTGCAGTGCATGGAGAAGGTACTGTGACTGATTGAGCATGTCAAAAGTGGTTTACAAAGATTCATGCTGGAGATTTCTCACTGGATGATGCTCCACAATTGGGTAGACCAGTTGAAGTTGATGACGATCAAGTTGAGACATTAATTGAGAACAATCAACACTATACCATGCAGGAGATAGCCCATGTACTCAAAATATCCAAATCAATAAAGTTATTGGTGAAAATGAAAGATGTGTCTTTTATTTTATGGAAAAAACTAAATGGACTTTTTGGCCATCCCAATAGAATATTTCTGTCATCAAATTTACATTGAATAATATTGGCTTAAACAGTAGAATTCAATGAAAACCAAAATAAGTACTTTTCTTGTCTCAAGAAAAGTATATTGGAGTGGACATGCAAGAATGAATTTGTAATTATTGTAGAGAATAATAAAGAAAATTGTGGGAAGTGGACAACTGGAGCACAGAAATAAGAAATAGCTTTCCTAAGGAAGTGACATTTAAATTGAAAGATAAAAAATATTATCCAGAGCCTTTCCATTAGACCCAAACTTCTCTGGCATATTTTTAATCTCTCTATACCAGGTCTCAAGCAATGAATGTAATACTTTCTGACCAATAGAATGTTTTTTAAATTTTCCAAAATTTCATATGATGAAATCACAAAGTATATAATCTTTTTTATTTTATGTCCGTCTTTTTTCAATTAGTTTAATGTTATTCAGACAGATTTAAATTGTTGGTGTAAGAGTACTTTATGTCAGCCGTGGCTAGTGTGACTCAGTGGATTGAGTGCTGGTCTGCAAACCAAAGGGATGCACGTTCGATTCCCAGTAAGGGCACATGCCTGGGTTGCAGGCCAGGTCCCCAGTGGGGGACGTGTGAGAGGCAACCATGCATTGTTGTTTCTCTCCCTCTCTTTGTCACTCCCTTCCCTCTGTCTAAAAAGAAATAAATCTAAAAATAAAAATAAAGTACTTTATGCCTTTTATTACCAAGTATTATTTCATTGTGTGGATGTACCACAGTTTATCCATTCATCTATTGAATGATATTTGCATTGTCCTATTTTAGGTCATTATGAATAAACATGCTATGCACATTCATGTACAAATGTTTGTACGGACATAAATATTTACTTGAATTTCTTATGAATGACTATTGACTCAGATAATTGCTGTTGAATAAATATCTACTAGTGTAATTGAATTACACTTGAATAAATATATAACCTTTCCCATTGTCTTCTATGGACATATGTGAGAAGAGCATTAAGGGTGCTCCTCCCTTCTGGTAACCATCACTTAGCTGCCTACTTCTAATTGATGATAGCTGGGACTTAAGAAACCTAAGTGTTATGGAATCATGCATTGTTGCATGAAAATCTTGGTATTTTATTGGCAATATAACTCCATTAAGACTTTAAACATATATTGATATTAGAACCTTGTGTTTTTATTTATGAGAATAATCCTTATTAATTCTAGAATATTCTCATAATTTTTCTAAAATTTAGAATCTATCCTAAATATCTATGCCTTATTTGAGTAAATAAAGATCTTTATCTTAATTCAAATACTCATAACAGTATTTGAGGAAGAAAATTTTACTCAGCCACATAAAATTTACTCAACTATAACTAGAAATTTCTGATATATTTATACATATAGATAAATAATAAATTGATAGAATATATACCTATATGAAATAAAATGATTTCATTTCATGCCTTGACAGTTTGTGAAAAGTAGATATTTTTATATTCAAAAAAATAATATTAAAGTGTTAATTTCTTCACATCAATACAGCCAGGTTGACATTTTGCATTTTTGTATAGCTCAGTTTTATATTTGAAACATTCAGGATCTTTGGACTTCCGAAATCCTTGGTCTGAGTTTATAGGTCATATATTATGTATGCCATACACAATCACCACATCTTTCTTTTTTAAAAGTATATTTTATTGATTATGTTATTACAGTTGTCCCAATTTTTCCCCCCTTACCACTGGAGAGTGGTGCTCTGGAAGCAGTGTTTCCCTAGTACCCTTCTTCCCTCCAGCAATCCCCCTCTTAGTTCATGTTCCAATGGAGTCATGCATGTAAGTTCTTTGGCTTCTACATTTCCTATGCTATTCTTAACATCCCCCTGTCTATTTGTTGCTATCAATTATGCTTCTTAATACCTGCACCTTTTCCCCCATTCTTCCTCTTCCTCATCCCAGCTGATAACTCTCTAAATGATCTCCATACCTATGAACTATTCCTATACTGGTTGTTGGCTTGGTTTGTTTGGTATTTTTTTTTTTAGATTCACTTGTTGATAGTTGTGAATTTATTACCTTTTTAATGTTCATGGTTTTGATCTTCTTTTTCTTAAATAAGTCTCTTTAACATTTCATGTAACAATGTCATGGTGATGATGAACTCTTTTAGTTTTACCTTGTCTGGGAAGCACTTTATCTGCCCTTTCATTCTAAATGATGGCTTTGCTAGACAGAGTAATCTAGGTGGTAGGTCCTTGCTTTTCATCACTTTGAATAATTCTTGCCAGTCCCTTCTTGCCTGCAAAGTTTCTTTTGAGAAATCAGCTGATAGTCTTATGGGGGACCTCCTTTGTAAGTAACTCTGCTTTTCTCTTGCTGCTTTTAAGATTCTCTCTTTATTTTTAAGCTTTGACATTTTAATTACAATGTGTCTTCATGTGGTCCTCTTTGGTCCAACTTGTTTGGGACTCTCTGTGTTTCCTGGACTTATATGTCTATTTCCTTCACCAAATTAGGGCAGTTTTCTTTCATTATTTTTCAAATAAGCTTTAAATTTCTTGATCTTTCACTTCTTCTGGCATCACTATGATTCGGATGTTGGAACATTTTAAGCTGCCCCAGAGTCTCCTTATAGTATCCTCATTTTTTTGAATTCTTGTTTCTTCTTTCTGTCCTGGTTCAATATTTATTTCTTCCTTATGTTCCAAATCATTGGTTTGAATCCTGGTATCCTTCCCTTTCTGTTGGTTCCCTGTGGGATTTTTTTTTTATTTCATTTAATGTAACCTTTAATTTAATAAAATCTTCCTTTATTTCTTGGCCATACTCAATCATTTCTCTTAGTGTCCGGATCATCAGTGTTGCAAACTCTGCATCTTACAGGTTGGCTATCTCGTACTGCTTAGTTCTTTTTCTGAGACTTGTTCTGTTCTTTCATTTGGGCCACGTTTCTGCAGCCCCTCAGTTTGGCGGCCTCCCTGTGTTTGTGTGAGTGCATTATGTAGAGCTGCTTTCACTCCGTCTTAGTAGTGTGACCTATGTAGAAAAGGTACCTGTGAGTTGTGTAGGGCGAAGCCTTAGGCAAATAAATGCCAGTGGTGGCAAACCATTTCATCATTTTGTGGCTGTGTAGGGGGGCTCAGTGAGGGGACAATGATGCCACCTGGCTTCTGGGGTTCACCTGGAACTTGCCCCATTTCCAGTCACTTCACCCACTTCCCATGTGCAAATGGTGCCCTTTCAGCTGCTGCCCCAGTGGTGAGTCCTAGAATGGGTGGGTTTGTGTACATTATAAGACTGTGAAGGCTCCATAAGTGGTGCAAATCAAGCAGTTTGTTCTGGCACCCCAACCGCAGCTGGTTTTTATAGCCACAGGTAGTGGGAATCGACCTTCTCAGTGCTGGAAGCTTGGCCTGTGTGATCTGGCCAGAGAATGGGATTGCTCCTGATTTTCATCCACAAACGTGAATGTAAGACCATCTGTTTCATGGACACCACTTCCCCACCTATCTCTGTGACTCCACCCCTCCCACTATCTCCATGAATGTGGCTTCTTTAAATTCTTGGTTGTCAGACTTCCATAAAGCTTGATTTTCTGACAGTTCTGGGTGTTATTAATTTTGAGATCTCGTTGTAACACTTTCTATGGTTATGCAAGGAGGCAAAGCATGTCTGTCTATCTCTCCATCTTGACTAGAAGTCAGAAAATCACTACATCTTTCATAGCTTTACATAATGGCATAAATATATCTGAGTTTATTTCAAAGAAGGTAGTACCATACCAGCTACATAATTTACTATGTAATGATAATATTTTTCCAACTTAGGAAATAATTATTGACTAAATAATTAGTCTTTTCTCTGGTCATACATGACAAAAAAATCTGGACAGCAATATTTCCATGTATTATAATGGTAAAATTCTTTGTACTAAGCTAAAACAAAAGTGTTCATCCAACAGTTAATAAGAATGGTAAATCAATATCAAAAATGCAATTGTTGCCCTGGCTGGGTGGCTCAGTTGGTTGGAATGTTATCCTGTGCACCAAAAAGTTATGGATTCAACTTCTGCTCAGGGCACATCATAGGTTACAGGTTCAATTCCTGGTCAGGTTGTGTACGGGACAAAATGGATTGATGTTTCTCTCTCATGTTGATATTTCTCTGTCTCTCTCTCTCTTTCTCAGTCTCTCTGTCTCAAATCAACATATCCTCAGATAAGGCTAAAAAAATCCAATTGTGACTGTGTTAGTTTTTTCTTGGTAATATTTACTATTTCTTTAGAGCGCTTTTATAAAAGAGAAATCATAATATATTTTATTGAAAATATTTATTAAGAATTTTAAATTAATGGCTTTTTTTGACTAGAAAATGTTCTACTTAGAAATGAGCAATGAGAATCAGGATGCTGTAATATCTAATAGAATTATGAGAATGTAACTAATTATTATAACATAAAAATAGCTCACCCAATAAGATCTTTCTAACCCCCATATTTACTATTCTAATTTTAATTAATTCCTCAAGGATAAATTTTTTTAATACTGCTTTATCAACTGCATAAAGATTCCTTAATAATGGTGGTCCATTCACTTGTTTTAACTAGCTGGTTTTAAAGAAAGAAAATCAAAGGTAAAATATTTTATTCCCAGAGTAAAATAAAATAAAAACAGTATACTTCTTTTACAACTAACTATCCTCCTAAGTAGTTAACTATCTGATTAAAACTATTTGTATGAAGTTTGCTAATAATTTGTTGAGGATCTTATATGAAGGAAATTAGGATTAGAATTAGGTACGGTTCTATTTAACTAACACCAAAATTCTAAAAAAGAAGTCAAAGATGGTGGGAATATGTGGATGCTACTATACTCACCTCCTCCCAGGGCCAAACTGGAATATAACTAAAATTAGAGTAATCAACCTGAATGACCAACTGAAGACTAGCTGAAAAGAAGTCTTATAACCAAGAATTTGCAGAGAAGTTAGAAACCTGAAGAGGGCTGATCCTGCTACTATAGGTGGTGGCTGAGATTCTAGGGGGATATCTCAGCTGCAGAAGTTCCCCCCGAGAGTTGTAGAGTCTTACCCTCATGCCAGGCTCCTGATCTAGAGCACTAGAGCCAGGAAGAGGTGCCCACAGAACGCCTGGCTGGGAAAATCAGTTATGACTCTGTCCGCCAGGGAGAGACAAGAGGCTACTAGAGACACAGGCATCATCTCAAAGGCCAACACACAAAATCTCATTCACAGCTACTCACCTTGGGCTCCAGTGAAGGGAGAGCAGATCAGACTAGAGTCACATTAGGAGATACTGGGGTTTGTGGCTCTGAGGAGAAAGCTGAAGGGACAGCCACCAGAATCCCTGAGCTGAGTTCTTCTCCCACACCATAGTTGCCATCATTCTTGGGTGAATCTTGCCCCTCCATACGCATTAGCCTGGAGAAATGCAGTAGCCCCGTGTTCTGGAACCCCTGTATCCCCATCCTGTGGAGCTCGTGCCCTGCTGAAAAGTTAGCTTCGTGAGCTGGGTTATAGAAGTCTGGAGAAACGCAGATGGTTCAGTGAGGGAGTTGTGTCACCTTAGGGCAAGGCTGATTCCCCTCACTTTCCTGTGAACCCAACTGGCACCTCCCGCTAATGGGAGATATGCTAGTCCCACACTCCAGGGTCCCAGCAACCCCCACTCCTGAATCCTGGTGGTTTGACCCTGCCAAGGCCTGGGCAAGTATAAGACAGACTGAGTTGTTGGCTCTGGGGGAAAGGGAGGCACTCACCTCCACCATCCCCCAAGCCTAATTGGACCCTCAGCCTCATAGGAGATCCACTAGCCTCATCCTCCCAATTGTGGGTAGCCCTGCCCTGCTGAGATTGGGTTAATATAAGAATCTAGAACAGACAGAGTTGTGTGGCTCTAGGACAGGGGCCATTTTTCCCTTGCATGCCGGAGCAGTGAAGAACCCTGCCTTTGCCTGGCCAAATCTTGGTCTGTTTGGGCCTGATAACCTCTGCTGGCATCAACCTGATGACTCCCTAAAACCCAGCCCACCACAAAGGTGTGCAAGCATCTAACAAGTGGCAGCTTGACTTGGTAAACCCTGGGCATTTGCTAAATGGCTTCAGTCCCAGCACTTACACTAAGCTTGAATCTGTATCAGTCTAGTGAACACCACTTAACCCTACCCGATAACTCACTGACAACATACCTCATGCAACACAAGTACTTCCAGAACTCTTTCAGTGACTGAGCCTAACAGGCACCTAAAAAATAGAGGAAGGTAAATGCAAATATCAGGGTGGCTTAGGACTTTTGCTGACCTGCACCCCAGATGGTGCTGGTAAAAGCCAGGTTTCATGCGCATCTTGGTCCTTCCTGCTTGCACCTAGGCCCAGCAGAGGCAGCCACAGACTGTGGATCACACTGTAGCTCCAAACAGGTTGCTCAGAGAAAGTCACAAGCAGTGTCTGGCATTGGCCTGCACCAGAGTCCCTCCCAAGAGGCACGAGAGGAAATACACCCAGTGGCTAGCTCCAGACAACATCAAATCAGGATCCAATTAGCTTCATAAGCAGAATATCCAAAGGGAGACCTTGGTAAGCACCAGGCACTGCTTAGGCAAATTCCACGTTGTGTAGTGAGCACCTGCACAGCGACTCGTGCTCTGAAGTATGGGCTGATCCTCACAGTCAGCCAACGTGAAGGTTGACCCCATGACAAACAGGCCATTAATAATCAATACTCAATTACAACAGAAGGGCCCACATAACACACATAAAATCCAATTGAACACGTGGCTTAGGTGATCAAGAAGACTGTACTACTTGGTCCCTCAGAACATATACTACATAAGAACACCCTACCAAGATAGGAAGTCATGGCAGATTCTATCTAATAGGTAGAAACAAATACAAAGATATAGTCAAAATGGGGAGACAAAGAAATATCCCCCAAATGAAGGAACAGGAGAAATCTCCAGAAAAAGTGCTAAGTAAAACTGAGGCAAAATTTTTACCAAATATAAAGTTCAAAAAAATGGTTATAATGATGTTCAAGGAACTTAGGACTTCAAAAAAGAGATAGCAAGCGTAGAAAAGGACATAGGAACCCTAAAAAAGGTCAGAAATGAAAAATACAATATCTGAAGTGAAGAATACACTGGAAGGAATAAACAGTAGGTTGGATGAAGCAGAGGATTAAATCACATTTTGAAAAAAAGGTAGAATAAGAGCAGCAAAAATTTAAAAATGGAATTTTAAAACATGAGGTTAGCGTAAGGGACTTTTGGGACTACATGAAGTATAAGAATATTTGCATCATAGGGGTACAAGAAAGAAAAGAGAGGGAGCAAAAGATCAAGAATCAGTTTGAAAAAATAATGACCAAAAACTGCCATAACCTGGTGAAGGAAAATGACATGCAAGTCCAGGAAGAGTCCCACACCATGATGCATCATAACTAAAATAGCAAAGTTTAATGACAAAGGGAGAATCTTAAAAGCAGCAAGTGAAAGAGAGTTACTTACAAGGGAGCTCCCATAAGAATGGTGGCTGATTTCTCAACAGAAACATTTCAGGCAAGAAGAAATTGGCATGAAATATTCAAAAGGATGAAAAGCAAGGACCTATAATGGAAGACTACTTTACCAGAAAAGCTATCATTTAAAATTCAGGGGAATAAAAGAGCTTTCCAGACAAGAAAAAGCTAAAGAAGTTCATCACCACAAAACCAGTATTACAAAAAATGTTAGAATTTCTTCTTTAAGAAGAAGAAAAACAAAACAGAAGAGCATAGTTAAAAGAATAAAATGGCAATGAACATGTACCTATCAATCATCACATTAAATGTGAACAGGTTAGTTGCTCCAATCAAAAGACATACAGTAGCTGAATGGATAAGAAAATAAGACCCACCACTAGGCTGGTGTAGCTCAGTGGATTGAGCGCGGGCTGGGAACCAGAGGGTCCCGATTCGATTCCCCGTCAGGGCACATGCCTGGGTTGCGGGCTAGGTCCCCAGTGAGGGCCATGTGAGAGGCAACCATACATTGCTCTTTCTCTCTCCGTTCTCCTCTCTCTGAAAATAAATAAATAAAATCTTTAAAAAATAAATAAAGTTTGTTAAAAAAAGAAAATAAGACCCATATATAGGCTGTCTACAAGAGACCCATCTCAGAACCAAAGATACACACACTAAAAGTAAAGAGATTGAAAAAGATATTTCATGCAAGTCGAAAGGGGAAAAAAGCCGGGATGGGAATACTTATATCTGACAAAAAAAGACTTTAAAACTAAAGCTATAGTAAGAGACAAAGAGGGATACTATATAAAAATAAAGAGAGTAATCCAACAAGAGAATATAACCCCTGTAAATATTTGTGCACCCAACGTAGGAGCACCAAGGTATATAAAGCAAATCTTGATGGATATAAAGGGAGAGATTGACATTAATACAGTCATAGTAGGAAATTTTAACACCCCATTGACTTCAATAGATATTATCTTCTCGACAGAAAATCAACTCGGAAATGGTGGCCTTAATTAACACACTAGAGCACATGGATTTAATTGATATTTTCAGAGTATTTCATCCCAGTGCAGCAGAATATACATTCTTTTCAAGTTCACATATGACATTTTCTAGAATAGACTCTATGTTAGGCCACAAAATAAGTCTCAATAAATTTAAGAAGATAGAAATCATATCAAGCATATTCTCTGAACACGATGGTATCACACAAAGTTATGGAGGCTAATTAACATGTTACTAAACAATGAATGGAATAGCAACAAGATCAAAGAAGAAATTAAAAGATGCCTTGCAACAAAAGAAAACGAGAACACAACAACGCAAAATCTATGGGACACAACAAAAACAATCCTAAGAGGGAAATTCATAGCATTACAGGCCTATCTCAAGAAACAAGAAAACTCTCAAATAAGCAATCTAACTGTACAATAAAAGGAACTAGAAAAATAACAATAAACTAAACACAAAGTGAGTGGAAGAAAGGAAATAATAAAGATCAAGGCAGAAATAAATAAAATAGAGTCAAACACAATACAAATGATCAACAAAAACAAGAGCTGCTTTTTTTGAAAAGATAAACAGGATTGACACACTTTTAACCAGACTCATCAAAAAAAAAAAAAAAAAGAGCACAAATAAAATCAGAAATAAAAGAGGAGGAATGACATCTCAGAAATAAAAAGAATATAGGAAAATATTAGAACTATATGCCAATGAATTAGACAATCTCGACAAAATTGATAAATTCCTGGAAACATACAATCTTCCAAACCTGAATTAGAAAGAATCAGAGAATCTGAATAGACAGATAACAAATAATCAAACTGAAGCAGTAATCACAAACTCGCAACGAACAAAATCCTGAACCAAATGGTTTCACAGGTGAATTTTATAAACATCAAAGAACTAACAACTATCTTTCTCAGACTATTCCAAATAAATTCACGAGAAGGAAAGACTCCCAAGCTCTTTTTCTAAGGCCATCATTTTCCTAATTCCACAACCAGATAAAGACACTACAGAGAATGAGCCCTGGCTGGTGTAGCTCAGTGGATTGAATACCGGACTGAGAACCAAAGGGTCACTGGTTCAGTTCCCAGTCAGGGCACATGCCTGGGTTGCAGGCTGGGTCCCCAGTAGGTGGCGTGCAAGTGCAACCAGAATTTGATGTTTCTCTCCCTCTCTGTCTTCTTCCCTTCTCTCTGTCTAAAAATAAATATGTAAAATTGTTTTAATAAAGACACTACAAAGAATGAAAAGCATAGGCCAATATCCTGATGAACATAGATGCTAAAATTTTCAACACAATATTAGCAAATCAGATCCAGCAATACATTATAAAGGTCCTAAACCAAGATCAAGTGGGATTTATTCTGCAGATACAAGGTTGGTACATTTTCTGCAAATCAATAAATGTGATAACACCACATAAACAAAATGAAGGGTAAAAGCCACAAGATCTTATCAACAGATACAGAAAAAGCATTTGATAAAATACAGCTCCCATTTATGATAAAACACTCGCAGCAAAGTGTAACAGAGGGAATATACCTCCACATAGTAAAGGCCGTATAACAAAACCACAGCCAACATCATATTCAATAGGCAAAAACTAAAAGCATTTCTCTTAACATTGAGAACAAGACAGGGATGTCGGCTTCACCGCTCTTATTCAACGTAGTACTGGAAGTCCTAGCCATAGCATTAGAGAGGAAGAAGAAATAAAAGGCATCCAAATTGGAAAGGAAGAAGTAAAACTGGCATTATTTGCAGATGACATAATACTGTATATGGAGAACTCTAAAAATTCTGCTAAAAATGTAAAACTAATAAATGAATTTAGTAAAGTAGCAGGATACAAAATAAATATCTAGGAATCTGTAACATTTTTATACACCAATAATTAACTATCAGAAAAGGAAACTACGAAAACGATCTCGTAAAATTGAATCAAAAATACCTAGGAATAAATATAAATAAGGATGTAGTGTACAAGACCTGTATTCAGAAAATTATGACGCTGAAGAAAATCTGAAGATACAAATAAATGGAAGCATATACTGTGTTCATGGATAGAAAGAATTAACATAATTAAATTAGCCATACTACCTAAAGCAATCTATAGATTCAACGCAATTCTTATCAGGATGCCAATGACATATTTCACAGAACTATAACAAATACAGCAAAAATTTATATGGAAGCACAAAAGACCCCTAATAGTCACAGTAATCTTGAGAAAGAACAAGGCAGGAGGAATCTGTACTTCCTGGGATGAACCTCTACTACAAGGACATGGTAATCAAAACAGCCACATAGATCAATGGAACAGAATAGAGAGCCCAGAGATAAATTTACTTCTTTGTGGTCAATTAATATTTGACAAAGGAAATAAGAACATAAATGGGGTAAAGATAGTCTTTTCAATAAATGGTGTTGGAAAAATTAGACCACCTTCTTATACCATACACAAAAATAAATTCTGAATGGATTAAAGACTTAAGGATTAGAATCACACCCATAAATGTCCTAGAAGTAAATACACAGAGTAAAATCTCAGATATCTCATTTAGCAATATTTTTTTCTGATACATCACCTCAGGAAAGGGAAACAAAAGAAAAAAATAAATAAATGGGCCTACATCAACAACATTTTTCAACTAAAACATTTTTTCTGCAGCAAAGGAAACCATTAATAAAATGAAAAAAACAACCCATTCGATCAAAGAACATATTCACCAATGATACATCTGATAAGTGTTTAATATCCAAAATTTATAAAGAAATTACAAAATGCAACACTGATAAAACAATCTAATTAAAAAATGGGCAAAAGACCTCAACAGACACCGCTTCAAAGAAGACCTACAGATGGCCAATAGACATATGAAAAAATGCTCAATGTCACTAATAATCAGAGAAATGCAAATTGAAACCACAATGAGATATCACGTCAGAATGGCTATTATCAATGAATCAACAAAACTAGCATTGGCGAGGATGTGGAGAAAAGCGAACCCTCACATACTATTGCCGGGAATACAGACTGGTGCAGCCACTGTGGAAAACCTAATGAAATTTCCTCAAAATATAAAAAAATGGGCCCTGGCTGGTATAGCTCAGTGGATTGAGCGTGGGCTGGGAACCAAAGGGTCCCGGTTCAATTCCCAGTCAGGGCACATGCCTGGGTTGCGGGCCGGGTCCCCAGTGAGGGCCATGTGAGAGGCAACCATACATTGCTCTTTCTCTCCCTCTCTGTCTCCCTCCCTTCCCCTCTCTCTAAAAATAAATAATTAAAATCTAAAAAATAAAATAAAATTAAAAAATGGAACTGCCTTATGACTCAGCAATTCCACTCTGGAAATATATCCCAAAAAATCTAAAATACTAACTTGAAAGAATACATGTGCCTCTAAGTTCATTGAAGTGTTATTTGTATACAATAGCCAAGATGTGGAAGCAACCCAAGTGTCCATTAGTATATGAGTGGATAAAAAAGCCGAGGTATATTTATAAAATGGAATAATACTTAGCCATATAATAAAAAAGGAAATCTTATTTTTTGCAACAGCATGGAGGGACCTGGAGAGCATTATGCTGAATGAAATCAGTCAGAGAAGAATAAATACAATATGATTTCACTCATATGTGGATTCTAAGGAGCAAATGAAACTAACAAACAAAATAGAGACAGACTCATAGATACAGAAAACAAACTGACAGCCGTCAGAAGGGAGAGGAGTTTGGGGACTGGGTGAAAAAGTTGAAGGGATTAAGCACAGAATAAAATATCCGTCGACTCACACACAAAAGAGAGAAAGAACTTATAAAAGATAAAGACAACACAAATCTTGGTACTATGATCACACTATATTCTAGAATGATAAATTTAGAGATTTTCAAATGGTAATTGTGTCCCACCAACAGTCGCAATTGGTAAAAATCATTTATTTGGGGGTGTCTCTGAAGTAGCTGAGGGAGGTGGGGTTTTTTTTCCTTCTAGGTATGTCAGGAGCAATTTTTCTTTTAACAAAGTAGTTTTCAAGAAAGGAGGAGTCATCAATATTGTCAAGTATTTCTAGGCACTGAACCAAGATAAGAACTAAGAAATGTTCATTTGATTTAATGATGTGGAAATCGCTAATTTCCTTGGCAACTGCAATTTCAATGAAATTGTTGGTAAGAAGAAGCCAGATTGCAATGGGCAGATAAGTGAGCGGGAGGTGAGAAAGAATTCATATGACTGTAGAAAACTCCTTCAAAGAGTTTTATTATGAACTTAGGATGATAAAGATAGTTGGAGAGGGTTGAGGGACTCAAAGAAAGTTCTTTCACTATTTTTAAAATGGGAGCGTGTTAAAGTGCTAGTGGAGTGAAAGCAGATAAAAAATAGGTTGAACTAGAAGAGTGAAATAAATGTAGCAATTTTTTCGAGGAGGGGTGAATGAGTCTTGGGTAGAAAAACAGTATCATTTCCAATTTTTAACAAAAACCAGTGCAAGTGTTTATGTGGATATGTTTACTAATTCATTGGCAGGATGTTGGGAGGTTTTCCTTCTCGTAGCTTTCATTTCGACAGCTGGAGAGAAGTTACCTGTTGAACATGAAGTAGGGAATGGGGAGCGGTGACACTGTTAGAAGATCAAAAGGATAAATTTTATGAAAGTGGAGAATGGGGGAAAGAAATGGCTTTTTTTTAAAGGTAAGCATCCTGAGCAGTGGCATAATCAATATTAACATCTCAACAACAAAAAAAAAACAAATCAAAATTTAACCTCAGTCTATCACAGGAAATATAGAGGGACATGTTTGCTATCAAGAAAATGTAACCAGCTGAATTCCATGGTACATTGGCTTCAACCAATAAATGGCATTTTAAAGGATAAGGGAAGACTGTATTCTTAAAACAATTAGGAAAAACTGAGTATTGGCCGAGTATTAGAGCATTCAGGAATACTATTATTTTTAAGTTTGGCATTCGTATTGTAGTCATTTTTTTTTTTTACTGCAAGTCAGTATTTTTTTTCTTTATTTTTATTGTTGATAATATTGTAGAAATAACTTTATCTGAGAGACATGTTTTAGTATTTATGAGCAAAAATATACAATGTCTGAGATTTGTTTTGAAATATGTCGGAGAAAAATGTAGTAGAATTAGCAGCAAGTACAGCAAAATGCCAATACATGTTGATAAATAAGGTAGAGACGATAGCCTTCAGCATCTCTTTCAAGACCTTGTGTTGTGAGTAGGAGTAATGGGAGGCCTGTGGGAAGGCTGTGGGACAGAGGGGCTGATTTGTTTTAAACGGCACTGAAACGTGTGCATGCTGATGAAAACAACCCAATGGATAGGAAGAAACTGATGATACAGGGAAGAGAATAATTATAGGTACAAAGTTTCTGAGGTGAGAGAGGATGGCATTCAGAATTCACGCAGATACGTTACAGTGCACCTTTGATGAAAAAGGGAGGTTTCCCCCTAGAGAAGACAGGCCAACTGTGTGCAGATGTAGGTAGGCTCTTGGTGAGAGGCCTTCAAAGTTCGTAAATGACTGCTTTTCATTTCACAAATCAAATATGAGGCTGGATACTAAGTAAAGCTAAGGGAACAGGGAGGGACCAAAAGAGTTTGAAAGGAAATGGGGATCTTTCTTCCAAATAGCTCAATAAAATCATCTGTTTACATATATAACTGAAGGTGTGTGGTGTGGTTATGTTTCTTAGATTATTTTCCTGTGAAATCAATTTCATTTACCTTGACTTTTGATAGACTCTGGGTAGTGAACAACTCTCAGTGGTAAGTTCTAATAATGCTACTTGCAGTAATAATATGAAGAGCAGAAGGAATTTGGGCTCCTTATGCTGTGGAGCTCCTGAGCTGCTAATTTCAGCCTTCAAAACTGCATCAGCTGTCCAGGCAGTGGTATTCCATTTTCTGTGGGTTTATATGGAGGGTGCTACTGTAGATTTAGTGTCTTTCTTTACTTCCTTTGAAGATGTATCCTTTTACAATCACTGCAAAAGAAGAGGGGAGTGATTCCAGGGAATATGTGGATGGCACAATGAAACTTTATTAGCAGGTCTGAAACTCCGCTTTGTTTACTCTAGGCCACAGCGCTCATATCATGTGAAATAACAGATTAACAGCACAGCATCCTGGTGGAAGTGGGTGTTTCAAGGCCAATTGGAACAATTTTTTTTCTAATGTGTCAATATAACGCAGGTGACTGGGCTAAATAAATTCATGCTGATGCACTGCTGTGAACATTGAATGATTTACACCCTGCAGTATTGTTTCTGCTTAGTTTAACACATAGTAGACTAATAACTAGATATTGTCAATCAACACATTTCTTTAGGACTGTTACAAATTCAGTTTAGCCCTGACAGATGTGGCTCAGTTGGCTGGGCATCATCCTACAAAGCAAAAGGTCACCATTTTGATTCCCAGTCAGGGCACATGCCTGGGGTGCGGGTTTGGTCCCCAGTTGGGGTGCATTTGAGAGGCATATTTCTCACATTGATGTTTCTCTCTTTCTCTCTCTCTCCTTCCCGTCTTCCTCTCTAAAAATCAATAAGCATGTCTTTGGGCGAGAATTTTGAAAAATCCAGAACCTAATTAATGCTTTCACATTTCAATGAGTTATGTTACTTTTGTTTATTTTAATTAATAATAATTTTCTACCTTATTTTTTGTCTTTCATAATATCATCATTTTGGAAGAGTCCAGACCAGTTGTTGAATCACATAAAAATTGCTGATGTTTGGTCACTTTTGATCTGTAAAAATGAAACTTCATATAATTCAACCTAATAAACTAGCAATATATCTTCAGCAAGGCTCATGATCAAGAAACAAATGATGTCAGTTCCATCGTTACTGGTTTTTTCAAATTTGATCAGTGGTTAAGGTTAATATCTACCAGTTTTTTATTAAAAATTTGTCATTTTACTTTTTAAATAATAGTCTCAGAAGTGACACCGAAATTTTCTGACTACCATAATCTCTAAACACTTTTATTAACTGGTTTAGGAATCCATTGATAACCCTTTCTTGTTTCAGTTGTCATAGTGGTTGTTGGAAAAAAGTGATTTTTAAATTCCTTCAATCTTAGATAGTAAACTTTATTTTCATCTTCCTAAACCGATGTATTCATATTATAAATTAACTTGATAATTTCGATATGACAAATAAAAACATTCAATATTATACAAATAATTGCCTTGAAAATTATAATTTTGAAGAAATTAAATGGCTTTGTATGTTAGGCAAACCTGAGTGTAGCCCCATCATTTTTGCCCCTGGCACTTGCTCTGGGTATAATCCCCCCACTGGAGTTTGAGCAGGAACTGTAATTTGTTACTAACCAATAGTATGCAGTGGCAAGTGGAAAGAAATTTTGCAGATATGGTGAAGGTCTTAAATCACTTGGTTTTGAATTAATCAAAAAGGAGATTGTTCTGCCAGGGTCAGATTGAATCGGGAGTGGGGCATGGGAGGGGGACCCCTTAACACGGGCCTGGGACTGCTCTGAAGTTAGAGACTACAAACTTGATGAAGCAAGTGATCGTGTTGAAGTCCACAATGAAAGGAATGGCAGGCAGTCTTGGGGGACTGAGAGTGGCCTCTTGGACACCAAGGCAGCCTTAGCAGACAGACAGGAAAAAGCTGGGGCCCTCAGTCTTACAGCTACAAGGAAATAAATTCTTACCAAACCCTGAAGGAGTTGGGGAAAATACACATATTCTTCTCTTTTCAGGCCTCCAGATGGAAAGGCAGCCCAACTGTATGTTCACATCCTGTAGCCTCATGGGGCCTGAGCAGAGAACCCAGTTACATCATGCTTTGACCCTTGACCTACAGAAACCATATGATAATGAATATTTTAAGCTGCCAAGTCTGTGATAATTTGTTGCACAATAACAGAAAACTAATATACTTAGTAAAACACAATTAAACAGAAAAATCGACTGTGCAACTTAATATCTAGTATAATCCATAAAATAAGTGTATATACTTATATGGTTAAAATAGTCAAAGAAAATACAACAAACTATTAGATGTTTGTCTCAGTAGGCTGGGAGTACAGATGATTTTTATAGTCCTATTAATAATTTCATTTGCCCTGGCTGGTGTGTCTCAGTGGATTGAATGCTGGCCCTGAAAACTGAAAGGTCACCAATTTAATTCCCAATCAGGGCGCATGCCTGGGTTATGGGCCAGGTCCCCAGTTGGGGATGTGCTAGAAGCAACTGATCGATGTATCTCTGATCCATTGATGTTTCTTTCCCTTCCCCTCTCTCTAAAAATAAATACATAAGATCTTTTAAAAAAATAATTTCATGAATTTTACTTAATGTAATTAAAAATATTTTTTAATTTTGTAAAAATATTAATGTAATAAAAAAATCCAGTAGAAAATATTTTTTAATAAAAATCAGAGACATATAATTGATCAAAAGAAAAAAGTGGTGACTCTTACATGGTCTGTGTCCCTAAGTGGTTACTGAGTGGTTACAGAGTCTGCATTAATATTTTATTTCTGATGGAGTGGTATCAGTTAATTTTTAACATCTATTTATTGTCTAATACTTGGTAGTTTTATTGTCCCTTTACCAGTCCAAAAGATTTCCTTGCCATATTTATTTGAGTTTATAGATATTCTGTAAGATCTATAGGATTTGATCCTTTTGAATTAAAAGTAGAATAACAGAAATGGTGATTAGAATGATCAATCTCCTATATTAATATATAACATAAATGCATTGTATTACTGCAATTGCTACAAATATTTCTTCCACCTCCAAAACATTTCAATATACACGTAATCTTACTTTAATATTGTTCCTTAGTATACCATATAAGAAAAAATATAAATATAAATTTAATTATTTCATAAACCAAACATATTTGAATAGAATTTAAGAAAGTAAATGCTGACTATAAAGCTACAATATGTTTTAAGATAATTTGAGAAATTGTTATGGAAACATCCACCGTGCCCCTGGGAGCTCTTTTCTTACCCTCAGTTCTTTTGGCTGCCGCCATATTAAGGACTGTGGCTCTCAGTGCCAGAGTTTGGTAAAAAAGAAAGGAACTATTTAATTAAGAGTTATACAGGTTTAGAATAATGGTGGAATGTCGCTGTTACATCCATAGTGTCTTTAAAACACCCACAAACACACATACACAGTCCTGCCTCTCCTTGCCAAACCAGGCCAGTCAGGGGTACATATCTCTGGGAAAGAAATGGAAGTCCCTACCTCAGTTAGGTTCCCATTCTTAATTCAAAACCCTGTGGTGCTTCCTCGTGGTGCGCTGACAGGAGGCCTTCTGCATGCTCTCAAACCACTAAGAAAGAGAGCTCTGCATGGCTGCTACATCTCGCTTTCCTGCTTTCTAAACTGCATGGTCAAGAGAGCCCTCTCCACTCCCAAACCATGTGGTTAAGCCCAAGCATGGCTGCCATGTCTGGGCTTAAATCCTGGTGCATATCTTCCTCTGTAACCCCATTTCCAATTCCTCCCACACTGCGTTACACCTGCCAGTAGTCTGGTTTCTTCTGCCTCTCTCGGCTGCCATAGTTAATCTGGGCAAATGTAGCCCCGTGATGCAGAAGCTGCCTCCAAACTGCTCTCGAAGGCACAGGAAGTCCCTCTGGCTACATGACATCATGGCTTAGAGTCAAGCCCATCTCCCCCAGCTCAGAGCACAGGCACAGGTTTTAAGATTATTAAAACACTGGCCAAGTTACCCAGTTACAAAATTATTTACCACTAACTGTGTAATGAAGAGAAAAAGATTTTCTGATGTCATTACTCAGAAAATGTCCTATTTTTAGCTTCCTTGAAAAATAGCCAGAGTAGTTAAATTAACATTAAATACATGTCACACTCAAAACAGACTCACAATAAGCATGCATTTTTTGCTCAATACTAATCAATACTACTTAAATATATGGATTTGCATTAATTGTAAAAAAAGACTAGATTGATAGGATTGTCTGTATAAGTCTATTCTGCATTTAACATGCTGTTATTCAATTGCTTCTTGTATGCCCTTTTTCTTGCTGTGGCTATGACAGAAGCAGTCATGTTCTTAAAATACTATTACAAAATCCAATTTTTGAGAAAATAGAACTAAAATAAAAAAGATAAATGAAGTAGTTGGTTAGTTGTTTTCTAAATTTTGAATTACAACACTTGTCTCTATTGACTATGTATTTTTACAGGAATATAGCTCTAAATTTGTTGCTCTTTTTAAAGAATTCAGCTGATATGAGAATTTCCAACAAAAAAGATGTGCCATCAGAGTTCTTGAAGTGTTTGGATTTTTACATATACTTTTAGTATATGATATAATGATTTTGTAAACTAAAATTATGAAAGTAACAAAAAGATAACTTTTATCAGAATACAGTGAGAACGGTCCTATCTATCAGCGCTCAGAATGAATTTGATTTTGCTTCAGAAGCTTTATAATTTTAATAATAAGTGCCTAAGTGATTACCATTTGTTGATTACATCACTTCATTAAAATGCTAAATAACATGTCATTTATTGTCTTCTGTTTGCTTTTTAATATTTATCTGGCATGTCAAAACTCCAATATTCCATATAATAACTTTGAAATGAGACTATTAATCTATATGTTGGTTTATTCACTACAGATAGCTCCTGTAAGGGAAATTAGCAAAGATCATATACGGTTTTGTTTGTAGTCTTATTCCACATTATTTTCTTGCAAAGAGTGAATGATAAAATAATATTGAATTATATATATATATATGTGCATTTAATTTTAGAAGCATGACATAGCATTTTATGAAACTTTAATCATAATTAAGAAAAATAAGTTATATCCCGTATTGAGAAGATTTTCTCAAAGAAAATTTAATGTGTCCAGATGAGGAAGATATATTGAAGATACCTTGAGGTATCTCAAGAGTTAATATTTACCATTTTTTCCTTCAAAATGTTGAACTCTCAAAAAAGGCAAGAATAAATATGTTAATGACTGTAAAATTAATAGACTCAAGTAACACTTATTTTTAATACAAGAAAGTTTGTCATAAATAACCATAATAAAACACTACATCTGTGAAGGGATGAAGTGTTTTTTATTGATTTTCTTCTTCAAGTTACTTTTATATCAAATCATTATAGAATGAGAATTAAGAGAGGAAACAAATAAATGTATATTGCTAGGTTTTTTTGGCCCAAATTTTTGTGAGAATTTCAGACACACTGAATTTGTTAGCAATTACTTCTACACAGCATTTTAGGTTATAGTTTCAAAACTTACCTTCTTTCAACCCTAGGGTGTGAGCTTTTATGTGAAACTACAGAAGACAAAAGCATAATGTGGAATAATTTAATCAAATTTTTAAAAATGATTTTATTTATTTAGTTTTAGAGAGGGGGAAGAGAGGGAGAAGGAGAGGGAGAGAAACACTGATGTGAGAAAGAAACATTAATCAGTCACCTTTCACACACACCCCAACTGGGGACTGAACCCATAACCTAGTTATTTGCCCTGGCTGGGAATCGAACCCACAGCCTTTCAGTTTATGGGATGTTGCTCCAAGAGACAAAGCCACACTGGCCAGGGTGGATTCTGGATTTTTTAAAACCTAATTGGAAAACTGGGGAAATTTGACAATGGAATATATATTAAGTAAACAGAGTGTAACAAAATTAAATATCTTGAATGAAGTACAGACAGTCCCTGACTTAACAATAGTTTGACTTAGTTGTTTTTGTTTTTTTTTTTTACTTTATGATGGTATTAAAGTGTCAAGTATTCATTAGAAACCATACTTAAAATGCAGCCAATACACTACAGCATACCATACTATATGCCATTGTTGTTCTGGATACTGTTTGTTGACAGCAATTAAAGTAGGGTAGACTAAGCTTTGATGTTTTATAGGTTAGATGTATTAAATTTATTCTGACATAATTATTTTCAACTTACATTGTAAGTCAAGGAGCATCTGTAATAGTATTTTAGAAGATTTTATTTATTTATTTTTAGAGAGAGGGGAAGGGAGGGAGAAAGAGAGGGAGAGAAACATCAATGTATGGTTGCCTCTCACATGGCCCCCACTGGGGACCTGGCCTGCAAACCAGGCATGTGCCCTGACTGGGAATCAAACCGGGACCCCCTGGTTCCCAGCCCGTGCTCAATCCACTGAGCTACACCAGCCAGGGCTGTAATGGTATTTTGATATCAAAGAAAACACCCTAATTCTTAGGAAACATTTGCCAAAGCCCTGAGAGCTAATGTGCAGTGTCACAATGCCTGAAAATTAGTCTCGATATATAAATATAAATTGAATATGTGTGTCTGAGAGTAGGAAGGAGACTGAAAATCAAAAAATACCAAGCATGTGACATTGACTTTAGAATTTAGTGATAGAAGTTGAGAGTCTTCAGGAGATTGTTAGAGTTTGAAAATATTAGTGTAAGATAAAGAGAAAGGAATTTTTGTTGTAAAGTGAAAGAAAGTTTATACCACTACCTAAAATAAAAAGACTATAGAAAGCATACCTAATAAGTTTATCAATCTGGCTAGAAAGACTTCCAGGAAGAATTTAGAAAAGTGGCAGCTGGCTTCTTCTAGCTGATTGTTGTAGGTTGAATTATGTCTCCCCTTCCAAAGGTACTGACCAGCACTTGTGAATATGACCTTATTTGGAAATAGGGTGTTTGCAAATGTAACCAAGTTAAGGTTAGAGTATTAGGTGGGCCTAATGAAGAGGAGAAGAGACATAGACACACAGGGAAAATGTCGTGTTATAATAGAGGCAGATTGGAGTGATGTGTCTTTAGACCAAGGAACACCAAGTATTGCTGGCAACATCCGTAGCAAAGACAAAGAAATAAAACAGATTCTCCCCTAGAATCTTCAGAAACACTGTAATGGAACAAAAATGAAGGTTCAGCTGCCTGTCACCACAAAACAAATTCTTCTTTCTGCCATGGAAAAAATCCAGCCATCCTCAACGAGGCCAAGACAAAAGCCCGTACCCAGAGTCCCTGCTCTGTTTTAGAGGACAGTCCTTTAGAGCCCACAGGCAGCTACTAAGTGGTGTGAGTCCCCGTCCAGGCAGCTTAGCTTATTCCCGGCTGCTCTCCATTTTAGGCTCCCTTCTGGAGCCTGATGTGGAGACCACAGAGTCCATGGCCATGTGGGTGCTGGGGCCGCATGGTCATGTGCTCCCTGGTGAGAGAGCACATGAATGCACTGGAAGTGCATCACCAGGTAGGCAAGAGAAATAAAGAGGCCCCTTCCTCAAGGCCATGGACCATGTGACTGCTAAGTCCATATGACCCATGGAGAGAACAAACAAGTACTCTGTGCAAGTCCAGGTCACGAGCCAGAGAGAGCCATGAGCCACTGAAAGCAAGCCTCTTTCTTCCCCTGAGATTATATTAACTCAGGTGCTTTATGAAAATGACCAATCAACTTCCCAAACTTCCCTGCAGTTTGGGTGGGTCCACATGCCAACCAATCCTTTCCTTCCCCCAGCTAGACTGACAGGCCTCTTTGGTTCAGGACCTCCCCCTATGCCATTTTGACTTCCATGGCACACGTGCCTGCCTTCCCCTGATCCCACTCCCAATCTGGTAAGGGTGGAAAGGCCTTTCTTTATCCAATTATCTTGCTGGCTTTTCACACAGAGCTTTTCCATTGATACTTCTAGCTTTCCATGCACTCAGTATAAGAACCTTGCCTGGCTGCCATCTTGGCCAGTGCAGGAGACTCCCTAGCGCTCTGGGCAGACTGTCTACCATTAACAACACCATAGCCCTATCAACACTTAATTTTTAAATTCTAGCCTCCAAAACTGTGAGAGAATAAATTTCTGCTGTTTTAAACCCTCCAGTTGGTGGCAATTTGTTATGACCATTCTAGGAAACTAGTATACTGTCTAAGATAAAATACAAGAAGAAAGACATGAGCACGTAACAAAAAGTATGTGTGGTTTTTGAGAATTTATAAAATAATGTAAAGGACCTGGACTTTCGAGGTTTTAAAATAAAATTGTTTTATATCCCCAGCCTTTACCATTAAAAAAAAAACACAAAATAAGACATGACTTCAGGGCAAAGGATAATTGAGGATGCCTTTGTAGGACCTTTTGTGTCTGTGAGACAGAAAGATCTAACTGACTGTTTCAGTTCAGCAAAACACTTTCCAAGGATCCGAAGTTATGTTTTAGTCCCTATTACATAATAGACTTGTGAGAACCTTAAGAGCCCTGAGTACCAGGTGGAGAAAGTTTTGTTTGAAGAAGTCTGTTGGAATACTTTTAGATAATAGAGCATTTCCCATCATGATTCACAGGAAATTTTAAGATAGACAGTACAAAGTGAAAAGAGGCCTTTGGTTCTGGAGCCTTTCAAGGGCAGGAACAGACACAAAAATCATTTCAGTTGTAAATACAAGCTATTTCTTACCAAATGGTAGGATTACTGAGACAGCAGAATCAGAACTCATATGGTAAATCCCAGAGTTCCAAAGAACTGTTCGCAGGGAATAGAACTAGACTAAAATTAATTCAGTGCTCACCTGGATTTCAGAACTGCTGAGGGTCAGTGACCTATGACTCAGTTTCCCATTATCCCCTCTCTTTCAATGAGATCCTAGACCAATGCTTAACTTTTATAAGACTGAGTTCTTGATGGGGGTGGTGGTTAAGTGCACTTTGCATTTTACAGGTATATAAATAATTTGTGGACTTAAACTGGACTATGGCACACTAAGGATGCTCACACTTTCTTTAATGTTCATTCCAGTAAGAGATGAAGTTCGTGTAGTCCCACTTGAATGTGGGCAGACTCTGTCCCTGCTTTGGCCAATAGACTGTGATAGACATAGTATTGTGCTAGTTTCTGGGCCTAAGCATAGAGTGATTAGAAGATCCCACTTGTTTGGAAACTCACCATGCTATCTAAAGCCTAAGCCTCATAGAGAAGTGTTTAAAAATGTAGGTTTTATTATTATTCAGCTATTATGAGGCCAACAGATCAGGTAAAAATTACCATTGAACTGAGAATTTGTTGCTCACGGTTCCCAAGGGGAGAGGGTACACTACACACACCTCACAGGGCCACACACAGAATCACCAGGGTAGGTCAGGAAGCAGAAGAAAGGAGGAGAGAGCATGGAGGAGGAGTCATCATTGTGCTCTCCATAGGAAAAGCAAGGTGAGTAAGCATTTTAGCAGTGGCTAGTTTGAATTATTTCAACAGGCTCTAGGGTTTTGCAGCTGTCTTTACTCATCCCTGGGATGGTTAGGCCAGAGGACTCTTGCCTCCTGAGTCACAGCCTGATGGAAGGGAGAGAAGAGTATGGGCTTTTGAATGGCTAGCATGCATACAAAAGGCATGCTTCTTGGCAAGTCAATTGCGATCTCTAAGAACTGGCTAACCTTGGGAGTGGCAGTCTCTCCCTAGTCAGCAAGGCTTCAGATGCCAGAGTATCAAGAATATAGCAATTCCTCTTCTGGGTATTTATCTAAAGAAAACAAAAACATGAATTCAAAATGATATATATGCACTCCTATGTTCACTGCAGCAATATTTACTATAGACAAGATGGCAGCAGTCTAGGTGCCCACCAGTAAATGAAGAGATAAAGAGGATGTGGTGTGTGTGTGTGTGCACATACATGCATACACACAGTGAAATATTATTCAGCAGTAAAGAAGAATAAAATCTTGCCACTTGTGACAAGGTAGATGGACCTAGAGGGTATTATGCTAGGTAAAATGGCAGGCCCAAACTAAAAAATTCTGTATGATTTTACTTATGTGTAGAATCCAAAAAAGCAAGACAAATCAACAAATAAAGCAAAATGGAAAGAGACTCATAGATACAGATAGCAAATTGATAGTTACCAGATTGGAGGTGGATGGGGAGAAGGTGAAAAAGGTGAAGGGGAATAAGAGGTACAAACTTTCAGTTATTTTTTTTAATTTAGTTATTTGTCTTTTTATTTTTTTAACATTTTAAAATTGTTGTTCAAGTACAGTTTTTTGCCTTTTTCCACCACCTCAGCCCTCCTCACCTCCCTCCCGTTTCCACCCCTCTTGTTATTGTCCATGTGTCCTTTATAATCATTCCTGCAAATCCTTCACCTTTTCCCCTATAACTCCCTCCCCTCTCTCTTCTGGTCATTGTCAGCCTGTTCTCAATTTCAGTGTCTTTGGTTATATTTTGCTTGCTTGTTTGTTTTGTTGATTAGGTTCCTGTTAAAGGTGAGATCATATGGTATTTGTCTTTCACCACCTGGCTTATTTTGCTTAGCATAATGCTCTCCAGTTCCATCCATACTGTCGTGAAGGGTAGGAGTGCCTTCTTTCTTTCTGCTGCATAGAATTCCATCGTGTAAATGTACCATAGTTTTCTGATCCACTCATTTACTGATGGGCACTTAGGTTGCCTCCAGCACTTGGCTATTGTAAATTGTGCTGCTATGAACATTGGGATGCATAGGATTTTTTGGATTCATATTACAGGGTTCTTAGGATATAATCCTAGCAGTGGAATTGCTGGGTCAAAAGGCAGTTGCATTTTTAGTTTTCTGAGGAAATTCCATACTGTTTTCCACAGTGGCTGCACCAGTCTGCATTCCCACCAACAGTGCAGTAGGGTTCCCTTTTCTCCACATCCTCTCCAACACTTGTTTGTTGATTTGTTTATGATGGCCATTCTGACTGGTGTGAGGTGGTATCTCATTGTGGTTTTAATTTGCATCTCTCTGGTGGCTAGTGATGCTGAGCATCTTTTCATATGTCTCTGGGCCCTCTGTATGTCTTCCTTGGAGAAGTGTCTGTTCAAGTCCTTTGCCCATTTTTTAATTGGGTTTCTTGTCTTCTTAGAGTGGAGTCATGTGAGTTCTTTATATATTTTGGAAATCAAACCCTTGTCTGAGGTATCACTGGCAAATATGTTTTCCCATATGGTTGGTTCTCTTTTCATTTTAATGCTGTTTTCTTTAGCCAAGCAGAAGCTTTTTATTTTGATGAGATCCCATTTGTTTATTCTTTCCTTTATGTCCCTTGCTCCAGGGGACATATCAGTGAAAATATTGCTGCATGGAATATCTGAGATTTTCCTGCCTATGTTCTCCTCTAGGACTTGAATGGTGTCACAACTTATATTTAAATCTTTCATCCACCTTGAATTTATTTTTGTGCCTGGTATAAGTTGGTGCTCAAGTTTAATTTTTTTGCATGTAGCTGTCCAGCTCTCCCAACACCATTTGTTGAAGAGGCTATTTTTCCTCTATTTTATGCTTCTGCCCCCTTTGTCGAATATTAATTGACCATAGAGACTTGGGTTTATTTCTGAGCTCTCTGTTCTGTTCCATTGGTCTATGTGTCTGTTCTTATGCCAGTATCAGGCTGTTTTGATTACAGTGGTCTTGTAATACAGTTTGATATTGTGATCCCTCCTACTTTGCTCTTCTTTCTCAAAGTTGCTGCAGATATCCGGGGTCATTTATGGTTCCATATAAATTTTTGAAGTGTTTTTTCTATATCTGTGAATATGCCATTGGTAGTTTAATAGGTATTGCACTGAATCTGTAAATTGCTTTGGGTAGTATGGACATTTTGATGATGTTAATTCTGCTGATCCATGAACACGGTATATGTTTCCATTTGTTTGTGTCTTCCATGATTTCTTTCTTCAGTGTTGTGTAGCAAACTTTCAGTTATTAAATAAGTAAGTCATGAGGATATAAAATAAAGCACAGGAAATATAGTCAATAATATTCTAATAACTTTGTCCAGTGACAGATGCTTGCTAGTTTTATTGTGGTGATTATATCATAAGACACATAAATGTCAAATCATTATGTTGTACTATAATAAAAAAACAGAATACAGAAAATAAGAAAATACAGTTTAGAGCAGGAGACCACTCTGGCCAGTGGATAATAGCCATATGACTGGGCCACCCTGAGTGTTTAGTTCACTAAAATCTTCAGCTGACTTCAGCCACAGCCACTACGCCATATAGTCTACCACATGAAAGGCCCCAAGCAAAAACCATTCAGCTAAATCCAGTCCACCCATGGAACCATGAAAGATAGAAATCAAGTGTGCTTTAAGCCACTAAGTTTGGGGATGGACAAATTCCAGCAATAGGTGATTGAAACAGAATCTGTGTATCTATAGAGATATGTATGTATCTGCATACATGCACATGAGGAGGAGGAGGAGGAAGGAGAAAGATGGTCAATGTGGAAAATACTACCAATTGGTCAATCTAGATAAAGTATTTATGAGTATTCTTTGTAATATTCTTATAACATTTCTGTGGATTTGAAGATTTTAATTAAAAATGTGAGGAGAAAAAACATAAAAATATAGAAAAACTATCTTATTTGTAATATGGACATGAATTCAAATTGTATTAGCCAAGCCAAAGAAAGAATGAAATCTTTTTTTTTAGGTTAACGATTACATGCGAATAAAGGTATCTCCACTGTGGGTGAAGTTAGTCTAATTAGAGGCCTAACTTATCAGCTACGCTGTAAGAAGGTCTGTAAATAAAAGAAATGTGAAAATACTGCCAGAACTGAAAATACTCTCACATTGGGCTACTTTCAGAGCTCTGGGAATTGCTGTTTCCTCCCAGCAAATCTCTGAGAGACAAAAAATTGTGTTAGTACATTTTTATAATTGCAAAATAAAAATGCCTCTAGCTAGTACTCAAAAAAATAAATTAAATAAAGATGCACTATTGCCTCATGTAACTGAGAATTCCAGAGGCAGATGAAGCTTTGTATAAAGCTAACAATGATCTCTGAAATATATTAACAAAGATCAAGGTTTTTGTCGCTTCCTCTGCCTTTCTTGGTGTGAGCTCTATTCTGAGCCTGATTTCAATAAGGCAGCCAATAGATCTCAAAACTATCTGCATCCTCATTCCTTCAGGAAAGACCAAGTGTCTTAAAATTCAAAAGTTGCTAAGACCAAATATTATGCTCACAAGGCCATTTTTATGTCCAGAAGATGGAATGCAATAATTGGCCCTGTCTTAGTTATGTGGTTTGCTCTACAAGTCAGGAGAAGTAATATTAGCATCTCTGATACCATGGTAAGGGAACAGGTCTTCTGAGAATTTGAAAAAACCAAACTGATGCTCTGTGGGATTCCAACCAACAACGACTGCTGCATATAATTCTCGTTTATTTCTCTTCATTTCTTCATTTTTCTTTCAGACTGCAAAGTGACTGCCAGCTACCATTTCTGATTTTAGAATACCTTTTTGAAGAGGATAGCCTAACTTAGATTAGAAGCTTCTTGTTCCAAGGCAACTTTATAGGAAGATGAACTGCCTTTCCTATTCTGAGTCATGTGGCCAAATAAATGTGGCCATGGCCTTGAGTCCGTTCCTATAAGTAGGAGGTGTCTGGTGCTCCTTTTGGCTTGCGGTCTGTGTGAGCACTGTAGAAATGATGGAATGACATCTAAGGCCAGGTAATAAAAGGCACTGTAGCTTCAGCCTTGCTTTCTTGCATTGCTCATTCTAGGGGAACACAGGCACACTGTCATGAGAACACTCAACAACCCTGAAGAGAGGATCACAGGGAGAAAAACTTGAGACCTTCCTCTGACAGCTAGTCTCACCTTGCTAGCCAGGAGGTTTAGCAACATTGGGAACAGAACCTGGAGCCCCACTTAAGCCTTCAGATGACTATAACCTCAACTAACTGCTTGACTAAAATATCGTAAGAAACTGAGGCAGAACTGCCCACCTTGTCTCTTCAGAAGTTTGGATCCACAGATACAGAGAGAAAACAACATTTTATTGTTGTCTAAAGCCACTAAATTTCAAGGTAATTTGTTACGCAGCAATAGATGGCTAATACAGATTTATATTCTCTATTTTGTTAAAAATCATTTAATTGCTAGTTGTGTGTGTGAATTCTGTCCTGGATTAGGTGAACTAGGTATTATAATTTATAAATTGTTCTTTTAGAATCAAAGGAAGCTACTCTTAGTTTTTCTGGTTGGTTAAATAAGTACTGATGTATCTTCATCTTTTAATAATAATTAGATAGTGTGTGTATATATATGTATCTATCTATATCTTTATATCTATATATCATCTATATCTATATTTTCAATTATTTCCACAACAGTATGAAATAGGTTATTAAAGAAGAAACTGAAGCTTAAAGAGATTAGGGAATTTATTCAAGTTCACACAGCTTGTAAGTAGCAGCCTCAGGATTCAAGGCCACATTATTTTACCTCGGTGCTCATGCTTTTAATCATTACATTTTATGTAGACCTTCTATTCCTAGTCTCAGCCCTAATTACTCATGATTTACTATGGAATTTAGAGTGGTGGTGTTTTCTTTAGGATTTTTTATTGCATTCATGGAAATAATTGCTTTCTATATCATATATACTATACTTTGGCATTTGGAGCTCAGAATGAGGGTAGCTTCTTAAAATAAATTGAGATGTTATTATTATTCCTCTTAGTGTGAAGGTCATATATTTCTGTAAATTATGAAATAATATATTTCACAAGTGTACAATCAAACTATCTGGCTTAAGCATCATTTTGAGAATATTTTTTTCTTTTTAAAATATATTTTATTAATTATGCTATTACAGTTGTCCCATTTTCCCCCCTTTATTCCCTTCTGCCCCACACCCCCCTATTCCCCACCCTTTAGTTTTTGTCCATGGGTGATACACATGAGTTCTTTGGCTTCTACATTTCCTATACTATTCTTAACCTCCCCGTCTGTTTTTTACCTACCATTTATGCTACTTATTCTCTGTACTTTTTCCTCCTCTCTCCCCCTCCCACTCCCCTGTTGATACCCCTCCATACCTTATATAAATCCCTTTAACATTTCATATAATAAAGGCTGGGTGATGATGAACTCCTTGAACTTGACCTTATCTGAGAAGCACTTTATTTGTCCTTCCATTCTAAATGAAAGTTTTGCTGGATAGAATATTCTTGGATGTAGGTCCTTGCCTTTCATGACTTGGTATACTTCTTTCCAGCTCCTTCTTGCCTGCAAGGTCTCTTTTGAGAAATCAGCTGACAGTCTTATGGGAATTCCTTTGTCGGTAACTGTCTCCTTTTCTCGTCCTGCTTCTAAGATTCTCTCCTTATTTTTCATCTTGGGTGATGTCATTATGATGTGCTTTGGTGTGTTCCTCTTTGTGTCCAACTTCTTTGGGACTCTCTGAGCTTCCTGGACTTCCTGGAAGTCTATTTTCTTTGCCAGATTGGGGAAGGTCTCTCTCATTATTTGTTCAAATAAATGTTCAATCCCTTGGTCTTCCTCTTCTCCTTCTGGCACCCCTATGACCTGGATGTTGGGACATTTACAGATGTCACAAGGTTCCTAAGCCTCTCCTCATTTTTTTTTTTGAATTCTTGTTTCTTCCTTCTGGTCCACACCATTGATTTGAGTCCCAGTTTTCTTCTCTTCCCTATTGGTTCCCTGCACATTTCCCTTCATTTTCTTTAACATATCCTTCATTTGTTCATCTATTTGCAACCAACTTTCTTCCAATTTTGTGACCATCCTGATTACCAGTGTTTTGAACTGTTCATCTAATAGGTTGGCTATCTCTTCGTCCCTTAGTTGTAATTTTTCTGGAGCTTTATTCTGTTCTATCATTTGGGTCATTTTTTTTCTCTATGTGCCTGTTACTTTAAGGTGCAGAGCCTTAGGTGTTCACCAGGGCGGGGTAACCTCTGTGGGTGCTGTGCTTTGAAGCCGTCTGAGAGGGCGTGGCCTGGGAGGGAACAATGGTGCTTGCTCCTCTCTTCCAGGCTCCCAGTCACTTTTCTCCCAATGCGCTCTCCTGTGTGGCTGGGAGTTGCTCTGCTGCCACCTCAACCCCCACAGGTGTTTTCTGCTCCACTCCCCAGCTCCTTCTCCAGGTTTATCCGTACGCGCAAGTGAGGGACCGCCCAGTCCACCAGTCTCAGCCCCACTGTTTCCCTCTGGCTTCTCTGGGTGCACCGGCCACTTTTGGGGCCTCTTTTTGGCCAGGTGCGCCCTCAGTGAGTCTCCTGGCAAACTGCCATCTCACCCCACACGCTTTCTGCCCAGCTCCGCCCCACTTACCAGTCTGGATGAACATGTTCTCTCTAACTTTTTGACTGTTGGACTTCCACTCAGTTCGATTCTCTGTCCATTCTGGTTGTTTATTTTGCTTTTTAAATTGTTGTTATTCCTCTTTCGGTTGTGCGAGGAGGCACAGTGTGTCCACCTATGCCTCCATCTTGGCCAGAAGCCTTGAGAACATTTTTAAGTAAATATATTTTTGCCTTGAGATAATCACAAATTTACATAGGAGTAAGATTTTTTTAAAAGATTTTATTTATTTATTTTTAGATAGAGGGGAAGGGAAGGAGAAAGAGAGGGAGAGAAACCCCAATGTGTGGTTGCCTCTTGTGTGCCCCCTACTGAGGACCTGGCCTGCAACCCAGGCATATGCCTTGACTGAGAATTGAACCAGCAACCCCATGGTTCACAGGCCCATGCGCAATCCACTGAGCCACACCAGCCAGGGCAGGAGTAAGATTTTTGAATGAATGATTTGAAAGTTAGTTTGCCAACCCAATAGCTTATCAACTTTAAATAGCTTATTGTATAATTCTTATAAAGAAAGATGTCCCCTTTAGACAACAATAGAACCATCAAAATCAGAAAATGAACACTGATAAATTTTTACATATAATCTTCAGATCCCATTCAAGTTTTACTACTTGTTCTAAAACTGTCTTTTGCAAAAGGATTCAGTTTATAATTACTGGCTTTACTTAGCTATCATATCTCTTTATTCTTCTTAAATCTGGAAGAATTATTCAGTCTTTGCTTGACTTTGGAGACTTTGGCACTGCTATCATTTGTAATTATTTTGTAGAATGCCTCTCAGTTTGGATTTGTCTGATGTTTTCTCATGGTTAGATTCAGATTCTGCGTCCTCAGCAGGAATGTAAGAGAAGTGGCTACATCCTCCTCTTCGCATCCTTTCAGGCGACACATGGTTTCAATTTTCCCCATCAGCATTGGTGGTTCACTTTGACTGCATGATTAAGATGATATCTACTGGGATTGTGCAATGGAAAGTTACTCTGTTATTTTGAAATTAGTAGATGTTTGTGTGGAGATAGTTCGAGGCTATGTAAATATGTTTTTCCTCATTATATATTTAATTTATTCATTAATTTATGTTGCTAGGGCTTCATGATTTCTCATTTTATTCACTGTTTTGGAATCCATTGCTATCAGTATTGGGTTGCTCATGTTGTTTCTAATGTAGCCAATGAGAGCAATTCCAAGATGGCTCTTATGGTTTTTCACATGACTACATCACTTTTGAGCAACGCCTTGTCTCTGGCACAAGATGTCCCAGCTTCATCTTGTAATTTCCCTGCTCCAGACATGATATTACCATTTCCTCCAGGACCTTATTATAAAAGATTGAGATTTTCTCTCTCCTAACACAACCCACTGTGTGGTGGGACCTTGCACTAACAGCTGTGGGAGTTAGAGCTTGGAAAACTGGCACAAGAACGTGATGATACTCTAGTTTCTGAATAGTTGTGGGTAATGAACTATCCTTTATTTCCACCTCAGGAGTCTTGTGTCTATTCAACACATTGTGGTGAGATAACTTGTAAACTTGCAAGTAGAGCCAAATCTCAGACACTGTATAGTTATTACAAGAAATGCATTTGGATACAAATAACAGAAAATCCAAATACCAATGCCTAAAACAGACATTTATTTTTCTAATATAAATAATGGATCAATCTTGAGACAAAAGATTCAATAATGGTTCAATTGCTAAAATATATCATCAAGGACCTGGACTCTCAATTTTTCTGTTCTGCTCTCTTTATCAAGCATGTTTTATTCTCTTGATTCAGGCATTGTGTCTATTTACCAGACCTGAAAATAAGAGAAGAGAAAAAAGCAATGGATAGGACCGTTAACAGTGCCAGAAAAAAATTCCCCCTGGGAAACCTGGCCCAGGCGGCAGACTTCCACTTACCACTCATCACAATGAGTGCCGAGGACCTAAGGGCAAAAGTTTAAGGATGCGTCGTAGGTTGGCCAGTGCATCGTCTCTGCCATAAGTATCACCTTATGGTTGTTAGGCTTCTCTGAATATGTTACAAAACTTTTTCATTTCTATTTTGTGAATTTATTTCCTTTGAACTTGAATAGATTTGCCAGCCATTGACCTGTTTTTATGATTGGTTGTTTTGTTTGAAAAAATATCAGTACGAGGGACTTCTGCTTCTGACTACAATGAAGTATGAGGACTGAATTTACTCTTTTACCTAAAACAATTAAAAATTGACACAAAATATATTAAATCATAATTTTCAGACTTTTGGCATTAAGTGGCACAGGAAGGTTACAGCTGAAGTAAAGGCATCATGTCATCAGGCTCTTGCTAAGCCCCGGTATGGCGGCAGCTACTAGGCTGATGTGCCATGCTCCCATAGATTGGGCCAGATAGGAGTCAATGAGCCTAAAGGATGTGGACACTTTGCAGCAATGGTAACAACTTGGAGCAGAGTTTTCCAATGTCAGTTCTCACAAGGCAACATAGACATGTGGGCTAAGTGTTACCTGTACACACCATGGAGGTACATTATGAGAAGTATCCTGAGTTTAGGGGATCCCCCAATCTTATTAGGTGACTACTTCCAAGCTTGACCAACTTTTACCCTGGAGGAAAACACTGTATTTATTGTTTGGGAGGGACAACCAGGCCCTACCTTGAGGAACCTTCTGCCTCATGTTGACTAGAATTGTTGAAATCACGGTTCTTATAGAGATCTAAAAACGAGCGTACGTTAAAGAACATATCCTGAAATTTTTTAAATAGTTACTTACTCTAAACATCTCTAAGGGTTTTAGAAATATTAAATTAGATAATGCGTTATATATTCCTGACATATAATGTATTATATGTTTCTGGTATATTTACAAAATCTTAAATGTTTACCTTATAATAAACTGGAGATGTCCAAATTTTTAAAAAATGGTTATTTCAGACACCTTTGCCTTGTCCCTGATCTTAGCAGTTTTCTTTGTAATTGCCCTGAAGTTTTACCCATTGATGTGCCAACAGCAATCAAGGCTCAACTGCAACAGAAGGACATACACAACTTGCACAAGCAACACTCCTGGAAGGAGCACCTGGCTCAGGTGACTAGGAAGGCCACACCACTGGACCCCACGAGACACCTGCTACTCAAGGCCACCCTGCCAAGGCTGGGAGAGGTAGCAGATCTACTCAATACATAGAAACACACACCGGGAGGAACCAAAAATGAGGAGACAAAGAAACGTCACAAATGAACACACAGGACAGAGCTTCAGAAAAAGAACTAAAATTGTTCTTTAAAACACGCACTTTTAAATGGTGTACTTTCCTGGGAAAGGTTTCCTTTCAGAAGTTTGTTATTTATTAACTGTAAAATGTCGATGACAATAGCAGTATGAACAGTGCTTCCTATCATTGCACTTCGCTATTACTTAACGGGGAAAATTTACTAATATTTATTTTGTACATAAATATCCAAAACTACATGGCACAAATCTGGTTTTATGTCATCCATCTATCAGTGTGAATGTATAGCATTGCTAAAGACTGTGTGGCTGGGTAATCCTTATGGGGAGCAGGTATTGGTAATATACTATTTAACACTCATTTCTTGGGTTAAATTCCACCTTATATTTATTTCTACTGACAGCTCAATGAATAGCAGCCTTGATAAGAGTCTATGGGAGATAAATATTTGAACTTCATGATATATATATACCAATTTGAATAATTCCATAAAGCTTTCCTGACAATATTAAGTTACCATATGTGATTATTTAGAATTCAGCTGTAAACAAAGCATTAGGTGATAAGTATGCTGATAGTTTTTCCTTATTTACAATAAATGGTCTAGCTTGGAAATATCTATCATATATATGAGCAAAGTGTCAGCTTTTTGAAGACAATTACTATCCCTTACTCATCTTTATGTTCCCCTTCGGGTCACTCAGAGTACTCTCTATATACTAGACATTAAATACACTTGTCCAATGAATGCATGAGGATGAATAATATCCACTTCCCTTAAAATATTTATCCTACGTCAGTTATCATCTTTAATAATTATATTCTGCAAATTTACCACTGGAGTTAAAATTAACTCATTACTATGTTTTGAGCCTTGATTTTAAAAAGCAATTGAAAAAGCAGGAAGACAGCCTAACACTGGTCTGACATGGACTGCGGGGCCTCAGGGATGTCAGAAGCTGGCCCGCTGCTCACAGGCAGGCCACGCTGTCGTTCTGTTGGACATGAACATTCTTACAGCATGTCGACATCAGACAAGTTCACTCTGAGACAAAACAAGGCCACTTCATAATTTTATTTAAACAGACAAAAGCAAGCTCTGCTTCATCTACAAACAACTGAACACCTCTCCCAGAAAATAAAAGTGTTGCTTTTGAAATATTTTTTAATTTATTGATTTTTAGGGAGAGGGGGAGAAAGAGGGGGGGAGGAAGGGGGAGAGAGAGAGAGAGAGTTGTTCTTCTACTTATTCATGCATTCATTCTTTGCTTCTTGTATGTGCTCTGACCAAGGACTGAACCGGCAATCTGGGTGTATCGGGACAATGCCCTAACCAAATGAGCTACCTGGCCAGAACTGTTGCTTTTTTTTTTAACCAATTACAGCTTTATTCTTACTCTAGTTTGATTTCTCTATAGATATTTATTGAGCTACCCAATCTTAAAATTGCCCCCACTTTCTGTTTTCTGAAATCACTTCCAAATCAGATGGGTCCTGGATTGTCTGGGGACTGAGGATATTCAGTGGCACCTGTCTTTTCTCTTTTAAAAAGTTGAAAGCTACAGAAGAGTTGAAAAAACAGATCAAAAACAGCCATAACACTCCATCTAGATTTATCAGTTGTTAACATTTTGCTGCATTTGGTTATATGTGTGTGTAATACATATATGTGTGTGTGATTATTATATATTATATAATATTTAATGTATAATATTTAATAATATATAATGTTTGAGTTGTAGACATACCTACATACTTATGTTTCTCCTAAGAATAAAAATAATTTCCCAAATAGCCACAATACCATTGATTTAGGCACAATAGTGGTCCTCCCTCACCACCATCCCCCGCCAAAGATTTCAATCCTTAATGCCAAAAATCTGTGAATAGATGTTACATGGCTAAAAAGACTTTTCAGATGTGATTAAGTTAAGGGCATTCAGATGGGAAAATTATTCTGGATGATCTGAGTGGGCCCAATCTGATTACTTGGATCCTAAAAACTGGAAACCCTCCCTGTCGTGTGGTCAGCAGGAGATGTGTCTGTGGAGGAGATGGGAGGTGAGATGCAACATTGCCAGCTCACGAGATGGAGCAGGAGAGCCCTGAGCCAGGGAATTTGTGGATGGCCTCAAAAGGCTGGGAGTGGCGAGGAAAGGAATCTCTCTCGAGACCTCCAGAAAGGTACACAGCCCTGTCAATACTTTGATTTTTTCTCAGTTTGGCATTTGAAGTACTTCTAACCAACAAATACTTGAACAATAATAATTAAAAAAAACATAAAAAAATAAAACATCTTTAAGATGATAAATTGCTGTTGTTTTAACCAGATTGGTCCTGAAATGTTGATAAGCTATAAACAATGATAAGTGCAGAAAGAAAGAAAAATATTGGCAAAAATAGATAATACAATAACAGGTTTACTGAGTGCCAGGTTTTGAAAGCCCTTCGATAGCAAACATTTTTCTGTTAGAAAGTTTTATAGTTGGTGATATTTTGGAAACTTTATTTTCAAGAGTTTAATCTGACATATAATTAACTGATAACATAAAAAAATTAAGGAAAACACACTGACTCTAGTATTGAGATAAGAGCATGAAGTAAGGAAGTATAGTAGGAGAGAGAACAGAACAGGTAGAGAATGAATTCCCTGAGGGCTGGCATTGAGTCTTACCTCTTGGGCAATTTAAGAAAGTGTATAGCAGTGAATATGCACTAGTTTAATAAGGAAAGAAATCATTTAGAAAAAAAAAAAGAGATTTAGTAAGACCTGACTTATGTCCCTAACATAACTGTAAATCCTCCCAGTTCTGGGTTAACATCCAATATATTTCTTTTAATCTCAGTGTCTAGGCCAATGTTTCCATTAATGCTCAGAAATATTTATTATAGGTAGAGAGCAGGCTGCAGCTCAAAGGAGGGTTTAGGAGGTGGAGGGACTGAGCAAAAAAGAAAAAGGGCTCGTGGACACGGACAACAGTGTGGAGGTGGAAGAGGGTATAGAGGGGTTAATGGTAATGGAAGTATATAAATACATAAATATTTATTTATTGTTGGTGGGTCGTGTGATATTATTTCAACTCAATAATGAACCGGAGCACTGTAGAGAAGCCAGAGTGAGAGCTATTTGAATTACCAGCAAACAGGTGATAACTAAATCCTAAAGTGTGAATCAACGAAACCTTAGGAAACAGTCTCTATGTTGAAAAGCTGTGAATGGATGATCTAGTGATTTCTATGTTTACGCAGAATCCAAATCTCAGTTTTCTCACTTCTTCACCAGAGTCTTTCTACTGTACCACAGTTTTCTGATTAAAAACATTAAGAAACTAGTAATTAATGATTTTTAACCAAAAAATATAGCTACCTCCAACCTTGCTATGAATACTAATTAGGAAATATTTCTAATTATGTAAATCTCAAAGAAGCAGATACTGAAGAAGTATTTGGAAAAATGATTTAGAAAAAATTAAGATACTACTTTTATGTTAGCAATGAGTCATATCCTTTTGTTTCTAACAAAAGAATGATTTCTAACAAATGATCTCTGCCCACTCATTAAATCATCTGATTGCACATTTGGTCTTTTAAGAGTTCCCCAATGTCATGAAGTTTTAATATGTTACTTGCATGTGTGAGTGTGTGTGCATATGTGTTTGTGTATGTATGCATTATTTAGGGAAAGGCGTATTTGCTAATACATTTAAGGCAGCATGGCTGCATTTTATATGGCACATAATTTCAGTACTGTGAAATATTGTCATGGTTACCTGCAAAGCAGCAAGGATGTATGTGGGTGAAAGATAAGGTTCAAACAGTATAAGAATAGGCGCTTTAGCAGAAGCCAAAGATTGTGGACAAAGAGAGGAAGAGGTAGGATGGTAGGAGGAAGTGTGAGCAGACGGATGTTCAGCTCGTTTTTAAAATAGGGACTGACTAAATAATTATTTTTTGTAGTCATGTTCTGATAATTATTAGTTTTAAATGGCTTCATCTCCAAAATTTCTTTCTTTATGGAAGTGTCCCCCCCCACCCTTGCAAATAGGAAGAAAGAGAGTAAGAATATGTTAAGAAAGTAAGAGAATTGTTTAAGGAAATGATGAGTGTGTTCACTGGGACACGGTGCAGGCCCTTACTTCAGACATTTTGAGATTATTAAAACATTTAATAATCTAGTTTACAAACAATATATTTACCTAGAATAATGTCACTTTTGTGTGTTTAAAGTGCTTTGAAAAGATAATTTGTTTATAAAGCTTCTCTTAAAAATAAAATGTATTTTATAGACATTAAAAGCTTTAGTTATTGCTATTGCTTAGATTTGTCAAAATTTAGCTTAATTTAACTCATTTACTCATGAACAGTTTTCTCATTGTTTCACTTTGTTTCTTACTCTTCAGCCACTTGGTCAGAGAGCAGTATTCTCTCATTGTTTTTATAGTCCTGTACATATTTAAAGGGAAAAGAAAATGACTAAAAAGAACTAGTTTTCTTTAAAAAAAAAAAACCTAGATTTTTTAAATTATATAATTACTTTATTGTTGTTCAATTACAGTTATCTGCATCCTCTCCCCTCCCCTCCTCCCTCCCCCTCCAACCCCACCTCCCTCCCCAGCCTCCCTCCTCCCCCTTGGTTCTGTCCATGTGTCCTCCATAGTGGTTCATAAAAAACCTAGATTATGCAATAACAAATTCAGCAGCTATCTATCCAGCCCTTAACAATTACCAATCTAAGCACTGGAATAATAAAAATTAATAAAATATGATCTCTGTTACTGAAATCTCACATGAGTACAAAAAATGCCACGTGCAAAACACACAGAAGCAAACAAATGTAATGAGGACCATGTGAAGCTGAGGAACAAAGGGATTCAGGACTCAAGAAGAAAGAACAATTAAAAAGAGACTGAATTTGCCAACAAAGATTATTCGAAACAAAACAATGACACAAATTTATTTGTCCCAAGTAGACAAAGCTTGTTTATTATTCCCATAATGAATATGAGAATTGATATTTAAAAGTCTTCTAAACATCTTACTTTAGTAATAACAAAACTAGAAACATTATGTCACTGAAAAACAGCAACAAATTCTCAGAAAACATATAGATTCTTTTCAATCGTGTGATTCAAATTAAACTTGCACAATTCTGTAAATAATTTTAATGTTTTATGATTGGAAATTATTTTATTTCTCTTCCCGTAGGCTTAAAATATACATAATATAAACATAGGTTAAATGACTCAATAAAATGAAAACAAGTTTGCCCAAATGTACAGAACTTCATAACATAGTATCAGATTTATGAAAGATACTATTTAAATGAAGTTAACTTTTTTCCTTAATAAATATTTTAGTACTACCATCTCTGCAGTTTAAATTGATGCTAAAGATGTATAGGAATGAAATTGGTGAGAAAGGAGCCATTGTTTTCCTACCCCTCGGAGAAAAACCTCACACTGTAGAAGGATAGGTTGTCTCCCGGGTCCAATTATAACACAGTCAGTTCTGTTTTGTGATGTGTTTGTGCCTCCTCACAATTTTCCTATGTGCCCATGGAATAAAACTTCATTTGTCAAAATTTACTAACACGTATTCCAAATATTGCTTCATTTGTCAACAGCACCTTATCTCAAAAGGGGAAATGTGCTTTATTAACGTTTCAAATAATGTCAAATTTACAGACATGTGAAAGAGTAGGCTGCTAACTCAGGGTAGTCTAGGGGCCCAAAGTAAGAACCAACGAAGGTAAACATTTACAACTGATCTTACAATTTTGTTCTTAAGAAAATACTGCAGCTGCCTTTCTGTGTCCTCTATTTCCCCAGAACTAAAACAAATTTTTCAGGAATAAGGATCCAAGATCTCATTTTCAGCCTGTTGACCCAAAATCCATAACATTGTTGTAAACATGCTGTGAACAAAAACAAATGTCTCGCTGCCCACTAGATGTGCTCTGGGTCTCATAATTGGGACAAAGATGCAGAGAGCAATAGGAACGAAAGAGAGAATCTCTTCTTATGAGCTTTTGGTGTGATTTCTCTTTAAAGTGAATTGAGCTGTCATTCTTCTTTCCTATAAATAAATCATTACTGTTTTAATACCAGCTGGTTTCCCCCCTCAGAATACAATTTATAATAAAAAGAGGATTTTTTGAAGGAAAAGATTCTTTTTCTTTCTCATTTAATAACACTGTCTTTGAATCCTTGCTTTGTCTTTCCAAAATGTACTGTCAGAAAGCATTCTATGATAACCAGAATAGTATTTTTAAACATATTTACAATTTTACAATAGTATTACAATCATAATTTTAGAGGCAAAGAAATTTAGAAACTTCTATATATGAACTACTAAATTTTATAGGCATTGCTTTTGAGGTCCACAGAAGTTCACTGGCACTGGACAAGATCTCCTGTGAGGGTCAGAAATGACATTAGGACCAAGATCTTTTGATGGACTTTTATTTTTAATTAGAGGGGTAAAACACTTGAATCAAACTTTTTTTTTAAAAAGCAAGCAACAATGATACATTAATGATTTGAGGTCAACAAGGTAGATTGAAAGCTTATCTTCTTTCTCTCCCCAAATCACATTATAATGATAATAATAAAATTCTTTAAATTGTATGCTACTATACCAACAACAAAAAAAAAAAATAGGAAGGACCCCAGCTGGTGTGGCTCAGTGGATTTAGTGCTGGCCTGTGAACCAAAGGGTCACTGGTTCGATTCCCAGTCAGGGCACATGCCTGGATTGTGGGACATGTCCCCAGTAGGGGGCACGTGAGAGGCAAGCACATATTGATGTTTCTCTCCCTCTCTTTCTCCTTCCCTTCTCCTCTGTCTAAAAATAAATAAAATATCTTAAATATATACATAAATAAATAAATTCTTAAATTCTAAAAAAATTGAAAGCAGGAAGGAAGACAGGGTCTCAGCAGACAAGGGGTTTCAAGTACCTTAAAGACAGAAAGAAGACTGAAGAATGCCAACAGATAAAGTAGGTTGTGTGAACCCACTGTACAATTCTGACAGAGCAAAGGAAAAAGAGGAAATCCAGATTTGAACATGGAAATTTCATGTATTATTGAGCACTATGCAATACAGACACCCCCTTCCCAAGCTCTCACAAATGGAACAGCCTGCTACTGACATTTACATGATAAAACCTCAAACAGAATATAGGTCTTTAAGTAACCCAATAGGATTCTGGTGAAAAGTAAAAGGCATGCAGACTTCCGACCAAGATGGAGGCATAGGTAGAGACACTGTGCCTCCTCACACAACCAAAAGAGGAAAAACAACAATTGAAAAAACAAAAACAGCCAGATCTGATAGAATATCGAACTGAGTGGAAGTCCGACAACCAAGGAGTTAAATAAGACACCTTCATCCAGACCGGTAAGTGGGGTGGAGCCTGGTGGAGAGCACACAGTGAGACAGCAGTTTGTGGAGCGGTACTGGCAATGCTGCAGCTGCCCAGAGAGGCCTGCAGGGGGCACGCCTGGCCAAAACACAGCGGGCGCACTTGGTGAAACCCAAAGTTGGCCAACCTGGACCCAGAGGGGTTGAGACTGGTGGACTTGGTGGTCCCTCATTCACATGCAGATAAACCAGGAGAAAAAGCTGGGGAGCGGAGCAGACCATGCAACACACCATGGTGGGGAAATAAAGCCTCAAACCACCAATTGAAAACACCTATAAGGTTTATTTCTGGGCTCTCTATTCTGTTCCATTGGTCTATCTGTCTGTTTTTATGCCAGTACCAAGCTATTTTGATTACAGTAGCCTTGTAATATAGTTTGATATCAGGAATTGTGATCCCTCCTGCTTTGCTCTTCTTTCTAAAAATTGCAGCTGATATTTGGGGTTGTTTATGGTTCCATATAAATTTTTGAAGTGTTTGTTCTATATCCGTGAAATATGCCATTGGTACTTTGATAGGGATTGCACTGAATCTATAAATTGCTTTGGGGAGTAAGGACATTTTGATGATGTTGATTCTTCCAATCCACGAGCACGGTATATGTTTCCATTTGTTTGTGTCTTCCATGATTTCTCTCTTCAGTGTTGTGTAGTTTTCTGAGTACAGGTCTTTTACCTCCCTGGTTAGGTTTATTCCCAGGTATTTTATTTTTTTTTTTGTTGCTATATCAAATGGGATTTTTTTCCTGATTTCTGTTTCTGCTGTTTCACTGTTGGTATACAAAAAGGCCTTTGATTTCTGGATATTGACTTTATATGCTGCTATTTTGCCAAATTCAATTATTAGATCGAGTAGCTTTTTGGCGGAGTCTATAGTCTCTACGGACAATTAATCTTCGACAAAGGGGGAAGAAGCATAAAATGGAATAAAAATAGCCTCTTAAACAAATGGTGTTGGGAAATCTGGATGGCTACCTGCAAAAAAATGAAAGCACCAACTTACCCCATACACAAAAATAAATTCAAGGTGGATAAAAGACTTAAATGTAAGTCGTGACACCATAAAAGTTCTAGAGGAAAACATTGGTAGGAAAATCTCAGACATTCCACGCAGCAACATCTTCAATGATATGTCCCCTAGAGCTAGGGACATAAAGGAAAGAATAAAGAAATGGGACCTTATCAAAATAAAGAGCTTCTGAGGGGCTGAAGAAAATAGTATTAAAATAAAAAGAGATCCAACCATATAGGAAAATATATTTGCCAATGATACCTCAGACAAGGGTCTGATCTCCAAAATATATAAAGAACTCATATGACTCCACTCCAGGAAGACAAAAAAACCCAATTAAAAAATGGGCAAAAGACATGAACAGACACTTCTCGAAAAAGGACATATGGAAGGCCCAGAGTCATATGAAAAGATGCTCAACATCATTAGCCATCAGAGAGATGCAAATTAAAACCACAATGAGATACCACCTCACACCAGTCAGAATGGCCATCATCAACAAAGCAACAGATAACTGTTGGAGGGGATATGGAGAAAAGGGAACCCTACTGCACTGTTGGTGGGAATGCAGACTGGTGCAGCCACTGTGGAAAACAGTATGGAACTTCCTCAAAAAAATGAAAATGGAACTGCCTTTCGACCCAGCAATTCCACTACTGGGATTATACCCTAAGAATCCTGAAAAACCAATTCAAAAGAACCTTTGCACTCCAATGTTCATAGCAGCCAAGTGCTGGAAACAACCTAAGTGCCCATCTACAAATGAATGGATCAAGAAACTATGGTACATTTACACAATGGAATTCTACACAGCAGAAAGGAAGAAGGAGCTTATACCCTTTGCAACAGCATGGGTGGAACTGGAGAACATTATGCTAAGTGAAGTAAGCCAGGCAGTGAGGGACAAATACCATATGATCTCACCTTTAACTGGATCATAATCAACAAAAGCAGAAAGCAAGCAAAACATAATCAGAGACTTTGAAATTAAGAACAGTCTAACAATAGCCAGGGGGAGGGGGGAGGGGACAATGGGGAGAAGGGTTTTCAGGAATCACTGTAGAGTACACATGGACAGAACTAAGGGGGAGGAGGGAGGCTGGGAGGAGGTGGGGTTGGAAGTGGAAGGGGAGGGAGGAGGGGAGTGGAGAGGATGCAAATAACTGTAATTGAACAACAATAAAGTAATTATTTAAAAAAAAAACACCTATGAGGGTTGGGGCCGGGAGGAACTCCCTGACTCGAGAGAGAGTTCATTGGAGAGACCCACAGGGACTTGGAACTACACAAGCCCTCCCACCCACCCCGGAACCAGCATAGAATGGCCCGACTTGCTTGTGGGTAGCGGGGGAAGTGCGGAGAGCTGAGCAAGCGCCATTGTTCTCTCAGGCCCCGCCCCCACAGGTAGCATTACAATACAACAACATGGGTTACCCTGCCCTCGTGAACACCCAAGGCTCTACCTCTTAAAGTAACAGGCATGCTGAGGAAAAAAATGGCTCAAATGAAAGAACAGATCAAAGCTCCAGAAAAATTACAGCTAAGTGATGAAGAGATAGCCAACCTATCAGATGCACAGTTCAAAGCACTGGTAATCAGGATGCTCACAGAATTGGATGAAAGTTGGTCTCAATTAGTTGAACAAATGAAGGATATGCTAAAGGAAATGAGGGGAATGTGCAGGGAACCAATAGAGATGAGAAAGAAACTGGGACTCAAATCAATGGAGTGGACCAGAAAAAAGAAAAAAACATCCAACCAGAAAAGAATGAAGAAACAAGAATTCAAAAAAATGAGGAGAGGCTTAGGAACCTCCAGGACATCTTTAAACATCTCAACATCCAAGGCATAGGGGTGCCAGAAGGAGAGGAGGAAGACCAAAGGAATGAAAACTTATTTGAAAAAATAATGAAGGAGAACTTCCTCAAGCTGGTGAAGGAAATAGATTTCCAGGAAGTCCAGGAAGCTTAGAGAGTCCCAAAGAAGTTGGACCCAAAGAGGAACACACCAAGGCACATCATAATTACATTACCCAAGATTAAAAATAAGGAGAGAATCTTAGAAGCAGCAAGAGAAAAGGAGACAGTTACCAACAAAGGAATTCCTATAAGACTGTCAATTGATTTCTCAAAAGAGACCTTTCAGCCAAGAAGGGGCTGGAAAGAAGTATACCAAGTCATGAAAGGCAAGGATCTACATCCAAGAATACTCTATCCAGCAAAACTTTCATTTAGAATGGGAGGGCAGATAAAGTGCTTCTCAGATAAGGTCAAGTTCAGGGAGTTCATCATCACCAGCCTTTATTATATGAAATGTTAAAGGGATTTATATAAGGTATTGAGGGATATCAACAGGGGAGTTGGAGGGGGAGAGAGGAGGAAAAAAGTACAGAGAATAAGTAGCATAAGCAGTAGGTAGAAAACAGTCAGGGGGAAGTTAAGTATAGTATAGGAAATGTAGAAGCCAAAGAACTTATGTGTATGACCCATGGACAAAAAGTAAAGGGCAGGGAATGGGGTGGTGGTGGAGGGGAATAAAGGGGGGAAATGGGACAATTGTAATAGCATAATCAATAAAATATATATATATTTTTAAAAATAAAAGGCATTTACTAATATATTGCATCCATGAATAAAATTATATGTGAAATTAGCTAATAAAAAATAGAATTAACTTACTGAAAATAAAATGTGCAATGGACAGATATAAATCACACATTAAGTTTGGAAAATAGAGTTTAAAAAATCTCCCAGAATGTGGATCAAAAAATGTGTAGTGAGAATATTAAAAAATCTCATAGATAAAAAATTATTCTAAAGCTCCCAATATCTGACTAAAGGGAGCAAAGAGAGAGATTAGAGAAAGAGGAATGTGTAAGAATAAGAGAAATTGTCAAATAAAAATACAAAAGGGACAATCAAATGTTCAGACTGAATAGTCCTATGGCAGGCTGATTCTGATGAATCAAAACAAGGTCTCAGGATAAAGCTAAGATACTAAACACTGAGAGGGTGAGCTCACTCTACAGAGCAAGAGCAAAAAAAATTGGAAGATATAATTTGGCAAAATAATGAATTAACTAAGAATGATTAAGACACTGGATCCAGAAAAAGGTGAAGTTAGCCCATAATAGAAATAAAGGTAAGTCATAAGGTGATAGCCACACAGCAAGCCTGGAGAGCAATCGGTAGCAACTGGCCAGGGGATGGAAAGCTCCCAGAGAGTACCTCAAGGATAAAAAGTTCAAAACAAAGACAATATAGCCTCAAATCTAGAACAAATTGAGAATATATATAGGTAATAGAAGTATCTAGGGGAGAGATGAGCATGATAATGGGAGAACTAAGAAAAGATTGCACTTTGGTTATATTTTGGAGGTTCAGGAAGAATTTGACAGAAGATTTCGTATTCAGTGTGCAAGGAACAGCAGTGTCAAGTGTAAGTCCAGAATTTTGATTTTAACAGCCCAAAGGAATAAAAATGTCCCTTTGAAATTTCAAGATTAATTAAATATCTGTACAAGAATGAATATTTAAATATGCAGACATTAATTCAAATTAGAGCCCCAAATCTGTGGACTTTGAGAAAAATAAAATTAGGGAATGAATGGAGTGATTAATTAAAGATGCTAGGGATAATGTGCCTTAATCAAATGCTACTTCCCACCCCCCAAAAAAGGAATGTCAGGAAGTCCAAGAAAAAAACAAACTAACAACCATACTGTACAAAGCATTCATGATCCAAATATAAAACTAATTAAATGTGGCATGCTTGAATCATTTATTCCTTCCTACCTATTCATTTATTTAACAATGCGTTATTATTATGTATCAGTCATGGCTAGATAATGTGGAAAAAACGTCCATAATTGAAACAGATATGTCTTTTCTAAGCCTTCATTATGAAGAAGAGGTGAACAATAAACAAATAAGAGATAGACAATATAATGTTATAGGCACAATGCAGATAACTAAAGCACAGTTGGAGAATGTAGACTGACAAGGAATACTCTTTTAAAAATGATGGCCGAGAAATGCGTCCTTGAGAAAGTGACATTTTAGCACAGACATGAGTTAAATGGGGAGAGAGTCATAAAGATCTACAGGGGAAAACTTGTTCGAGCACGTAAAGATCCTGATTTAGGATGTGCATTAGTATTAAGGAAGCAAGTGTGGCAGGACTTGAGTGAGTGAGCGGAAGTGTGAAAAGACAAACGATTGGAGGAAAGTGCTGGTACCAGATCACGTAAAATTGTTTCATATTCTTCTACATAGGGTGAGGTGTTCATGGAGAGTTCCAAACCAGGGAGTGACATGATCATTTACATTTTAAAAAGGATTAGGCTGTTGTTAAGGGCGAAGGCAAAAGTGGAATCAGCAGATAAATGAGGATATGATGACAGTAATCTGGGAATCTGGGTATGGTGGTGGAGGTGCTGAGAAAATTTTGGATTTGGGTTCCATTTTGAAGGTAGACTAAATAGGACTTGCTTGAAGATGGCATGTTCAAAGTGAAAGGAAGAGCAGGAGCAAGTATAGAGCTGAGCTTTTCATTTTAGCAACCTAGAAAGCAGTGCTGGCATTTATTGAGAGAGAGAAGAATAGGGTGGGTCTGGCAAGTAAACAAGATTATTTTCTTTGCTAATGGGCTGCAAGTATCTATTTGGGAAAACATAATCATGATTTAATTCCTAATTCTAAACTATATCCATCTTTTCCCCTTGGCAATACATATAGAAAGCTGCTGCTGCTACTTGGTGGTTGAGGGAAAAATGGAAATAAGCCTTGGGCAATAATACTTTGGGCAAAGAAAGCTCTGTTGCTACCTCAAAATATGATCACTGTAACATGTACGTATAAATATGTAGGCATATTTAAAGCATTTATGAAGCACTGATAAAAATTTATTATAAAATAGTATATTTTCGGGGGAACTCCATAAATAGAGCATGAGATAAATTTGGATGCCCGTGATTTATTGAGGGGGTGTTTTTCAGGAGGGAAAACCTCAACCATGTAAAGGGTGATAGGAGTGGGGAAGAAGCTGAGAAAGGAAGTAGTCTTAGTATACTTAAGATCCTAGATTTAGCATGATGGGGAAACATTCCCCTGGAACAAAACTGCACCTGTAATTTCTTTCACCTTGAAATAAAGAGGCTGGACTTTTGCACCTCTTCATCAGTCAATCACTGAATTGATTAGGGTTCCCTGGAGGGGGGAGAGTTAACCTCTTAGATAAGGTCGCCCCTGTTGGCTTGAGGAAAGAGCAACTTTGAGCTCCTAGTAGCCAACACTCAGAGCTAAGATTTGGGTGTACTGGCCTGGTAAAGGAGAATTGGGTGCACCCACAACAGGGACCAAATTAAATTCTGAACAAATTAATATCAGAGATAATAGGCAAAATTACCTATCTGAAATGCAATACAATTATTAATACTAAAAATTCCATCTCTAAATTCTAAAATAACTTTTCTAAATAAATACCACGTCAATGCAAAATTCAAAACTAAAAGTATAGACTGAGAGGTCAAAGTTATAAGCAAATTCATTTTATGAAGTGTCATTGCTAATTAAGAACAAAAAGTGTACTACATAGTCAAGAACTTCAAACTAAAAAGAAGAATAAGACATTTTTTTAAAGAAAACAAAAATCAGTTAGAATCCAGTGGAATTCTATAAATAAATCCATCATCTCCAGACTTTTTTCTAGATTTTTAACAGGTCTAATGTATAATGTACATAAATTGGACATATGTAAATGTACAAATTGGTAAGTTTCAACATATGAATACAATGACACCATCACCATGAACAAATAATAAATTAATTTCTCAATCTCCAAGTTTTCTATATGTCATTTTGTGATCTCTCTATGATCCTCAACCCAAGCAGAAGAGACCTGTTTTTTGTTTCAGTAGACTTGCAATTTCTAGAATTTTATATAGCGTATACTTTTTATGTCTAACTTTTACAACTTAACGTAATTATTTCAAACTTTTATATTGTTTTGTATGTCAATAATTCATTTATGTACCAACATGGAGCATAACATTTGCACCATAGGGCTACCAGAAGAAGAAACAGAGCAAGGTATTGAGAATCAATTGGAAAAAATAATGACTGAAAACTTCCCTAACCTGGTGAAGAAAAAAACACACAGGTCCAGGAAGTGCAGAGTCCCGAACAAGATAATACCAAAGAGACTCACACCAAGATACATCATAATTAAAATAGTAAAGTTTAAAGATGAAGAGATCATCTTAAAAGCAAAAAGCAGAATACAGTCAGTTACTTACAAGGGACCATAGTTAAAAGAATAAAATGGCAATAAATACACATGTATTCATAATTACTTTAAATGTAAATGGCTTAAATACTTCAATCAAAAGATGTAGGGTAGCTGGATGAATCATAAAATAAGCTGCATATACACAGTCAAACCTTGGTTCTCAAACATCTTGATTCTTACACAATTTTGTTCTTGAACAAGTTGTTCATAAAAAAAAATGTCTCGATTGTCTAACAAAACTTTGAGTCTCAATTCTCTGCCCAATATCCCTTTCAGGCTGCTCCCTGTATGGTCAGTCGTACATCTCTTAGATGACAAACAAAAGATTTGGTTTAAAAAAAAAATTCTCAGTTTTCCAGAATGAGTTAAATTAAGAACTGAGTTCCACTGTATATGCTGTCTATAGCAGACACGCCTCAGAATGAAAGATACACATAGACCAAAAGTAAAGGGATGGAGAAAGATATTTTATGCAAGTGGAAAGGGAAAAAAAACCTGGGGTAATAATACTTACATTTGGCAAAATAGATTTTAAAACAAAGGCTACCATGAGAGACAAGGAATGACACTATGTAATAATATAGAGAGCAATCCAACTGGAGGGTACAACAGATATAACCCTTTTAAACATTTGTGCACCCAACATAGGAGCACTTAAATATGTAAAGCAAATCATGATGGGAAAAAAAGGGAGAGACTGACAGTAATACACTCATGGTGGGAGATTTTAAACCCCATCGACATTAATGGATAGATCTTTCAGGCTGAAAATCAACACAGAAATGGTGACATTAAATGACACACTAGAGCAGATGGATTTAATTGATACCTTCACGTAATTTTACCATAAAGCACAGAATATATATTCTTTTCAAGTGCACATGGAAATTTTCTAAGATAGACCATATGTTAGGCCACAAACCAAGTCTCAATAAATTTAAGAAGACTGAAATCATATTGAGCATCTTTTCTAACACAAGGGTTTAAAATTAGAAATTAATCACAAAAAAACCCTGAAAAACAAAGATATGGAGCTTGCTAACATTCTATCAAACAATGAATGAGCTAACATGAGATCAAGAAAGAAATCAAAAGATACCTTGAAACAAACGAAAATGAAAACACAACACTACCATACCTATGGGACACAGCAAAAGCAATCCTAACAGGGAAATTCATAGCATTACAGGCCTATCTCAAGAAATGAGAAAAATATCAAATAAACAATCTAAATTTACACTTAAAGAAACTTCAAAAAGAACAATAAACAAAGCCCAAAGTGAGTAGAAATAAAGGCATAATAAAGATCAGAGCAGAAATAAACAAAGTAGAATCTAAAAAACAATACAAAGGGTCAATGAAACCAAGAGCAGTTTCTTTGAAAAGATAAAAAACATTGACAAACCATTAACCAGACTCATCAAGAAAAGGAGAAATGACCTATATAAAATCAGAATTGAAAGTGGAGAAGTAACAACTGACAAAAAGAAATACAAGAGATTGTAAGAAAATATTGTGAAAACCTATATGCTGACAAATTAGACATTCTGGACAAAATTGATAAAATCTTTTTTAATTGATAAGTTCTTAAAAACATAAAATCATCCAAAATGAAATCAGGAAGAATCAGAGAAACTGCATAAACAGATTGCTACAATTGAAATGAAACAGTAAAAAAAAAAACAAAAAAAAACTCCCCCCCCAAAAGTTCTGGACTTGATGGCTTCACAGGTGAATTTTACCAAACATTAGAAGAAGAAATAACACCTATCCTTGTCAAACTATTTCAAAAATGTCAAAAAGAGGGAAGGCTCCCAAATTCATTTGATGAGAACAATATTATCCTAATTCTAAACCCAGAAAAAGAAACTGCAAAGAAAGAAAATTATAGGCCAATATCCCTGCTGAACATAGATGCAAAAATCCTCAATGAAATATTAACAAGGCAGATCCAGAATATTGCCATGATCAAGTGCGATTTATTCTGGGGATCCCAGGTTGGTACTATATCCATAAATCAATAAATGTGATACCACATATAAACAACATGAAAGATAAAATCAACATGATCATATTAATAGATGAAGAAAAAGCATTTCATGAAATTCAGAACCCATTTATAATTAAAAAAAAAACTCTCAGCAAAGTGGGAATAGAGGAAATGTACCTCAACATGAAGGCCATCCATATATGATAAACCCACAGCCAACACCATACTGAAAGGGCAGAAATTGCAAGTACTTTCCTTAAAATCAGGAACAAGTCAGGGATGTCTGCAAGTCAGGGGGTGGTTTCACTACTCTTATTCAACATAGTACTTGAAGTTTTAGCCACAGCAATCAGATGAAAAACAAGAAGAAGGAAGAGGAAGAAGGAGGAGGAGGAGGAGAAGAGGAAGAAGAAGGAGGAGGAAGAGGAGAAGGGGGAGAAGGAGGAGGAGGAGGAGAAATAATAATAATAAAATGCACCCAAATTGGAAAGTAGTAAAACTGTCATTATTTGCTGATGACATGATACTGTACATAGAGAACCCTAAAGATTCTACCAAAAATCTACTAGAACTGATAAATGAATTCAGAAAAATAGCAGGATACAAAATAAGTATCCAGAAATCAGCTGCATTTTTATATACCAATAACAAACTATCGGTAAGGGAAACTTAAAAAAATATTCACAATTGCTTTAAAAATAATAAAGTAGGAATAATTTTTTTTTATTTTTTTAAAGACTTTATTTATTTATTTTTAGAGAGAGGAGAAGGGAGGGAGAGAGAGCAATGTATGGTTGCCTCTCACATGTCCCTCACTGGGGACCTGGCCTGCAACCCAGTCATGTGCCCCAGCTGGGAATTGAACCGGGACCCTCTGGTTCCCAACCCGCGCTCGATCCACTGAGCTACACCAGCCGGGCCTAAAGTAAGAATAAATTTAACCAAGGATGTAAAAGACCTGTACACAGAAAAATATAATACACTGAAGAAAGAAATTGAAGAAGATAAAAATAAGTGGAAACACATACTATGTTCAGAAATAGGAAGAATTAACATAATTAAAATGTCCGTACTACCCAAAGCAATCTATAAATTCAACACAATTCATATTAAGATACCAACAGCATATTTCACAGAAATAGAAAAAAATTTCCCAAATTTACATGGGACCACAAAAGACCCCAACAGCAACAGTGATCTTGAGAAAGCAGAACAAAGTTGAAGGAATAATGCTACCTGATATACTACACTACAAGGCCATCGTAATGAAAACAGCATGGAATTGGCATAGAAACAGACATATAGATCAATTGGAAAAATAGAGAGTCTAACAATAAACTCACAGCTTTATGATTGATTAATATTTGATAAAAGAAGCAGAAACATACAATGGAGTATGTATAGTCTATTCAATAAATGGTGTTGGGAAAATTGGACAGATACATGCAAAAAAGTAAAACTAGACCACCTTCTTATACCATATATAAGAATAAAGTTAAAATGGATAAAGACTTAAATGTTAGACTTGAAATCATAGAAATCCGAGAAGAAAACATAAGCAATAAAATCTTGGACATAAAAGAAAAAATAAACAAATGGGACTACATCAAACTAAAATGTTTTTGCTCAGCAAAGCAGACCATCAACAAAATGCATAGGCAACTCACTCAATGGAGAACATACTTGCCAATGATATATCTGATAAGGAGTTAATATCCAAAATTTAAAAAGAACTTATAAAACTTAACATCAATAAAGCAAACAATCCAATTAAAAATGGGTTAAGGACCTGAATAAATACCTCTCAAAAGAGGACATGCAGATGGCCAATAAACATATGAAAAGATGCTCAACAACACTAATCATCAGAGAAATGTAAATTAAAACCACAATGACATATTACCTCACCTGTCAGAATGGCTATCATCAATAAATCAACAAACAACAATTATTGGTGAAGATGTGGAGAAATGGGAACCCTTATGCATAGTAGCTGGGAATGCAGGTTGGTACAGCCACTGTAAAATGCATTCTGGCATTACCTCAATAAATTAAAAATGGAACTGCCTTATGATCCAGCAACCTGAAACACTAATTTGAAAGAATATATGCATCCCTATGCTCATAACTAAGATTTGGAAGCATCCCAATTGCCCGTCACTACATGAGTGGGTAAAAACGCTGTGACAGATTTGCTCAATGGAATACTATTTGGCTGTAAAAATAAGGAAATCTTACCGTTTGTGACAGCATGGATGGACCTGGAGAGCATTATGGTCCGTGAAGTAAGCCAGTCAGAGAAAGACAAGCACCGCGTGATTTCACTCACATGTGAAATCTGATGAAAGAAGTAAACTAACAAGGAAAATGGGGACAGACTCATACATGGAGCACAGACTTACAGTTGTCAGGTTGGGGGAAAAGGGCTGCGTGGTGTGTGAAGGGTTTGAGCAGAAGAGAAAAAATAAAAACCTCAAAAAATTATTTAACCTTTATGTGTATTGTCCATTTTCTAACTAATTTATTTAATTTTCTACTACTTTTCAGTCATGACATCACTTTTTCAGCCCTCCCTCTCTCCACTCTACTTCTAGTTCTGGAATAATAGGAATATTAAATCTCTTGCTATTGTCCTGGCAGCCCCTGAGGCTCTGTAAATTCTTATTTATTTTTTTATTTAGTCTTTATTGTATTTGTTCCATTACCTGTTAGTCCCCTTCTACACCACTCACCCCAGCAATCATCATATTCTTGTCCATGTCCCTGAGTCCTTTTCCCTTTTTGCTCAATCTCTCCACCCTCTACCCTCCATACCCCCCACCCAATCTAGGGGCCATCCTGCTCTCCATCTATGAGTCTATCCCCATTTTCCTTGTTAGTTTAGTTTGTTCATTAGATTGCACATGTGAGTGAAATCATATGGTATTTGTCTTTCTCTGACTGGCTTATTTCACGTAGCACAATGTTCTCCAGGCCCACCCATGCTGTCACAAAGGCTAAAAGTGTCTTCTTTTTTACAGATAAGTAGTATTCCATTGTGTAAATGCCCCATAGTTGTTTTATCCACTCATCTGCTGATGGACACATGGGCCACTTCTATATCTTGGCGATTGTAAATAACACTGAAATGAACATAGAGGTACTTATGTTCTTTTGAATTAGCGTTTTTGGTTCTTTCAGATATATTCCAAGAAGTGAGATTGCTGGGTCAAAAGGCAGATCCATTTTTATTGTTTTGAGGCATCTCCATCCTGCTTTCCACGGTGACGGCACCAGTCTGCATTCCCATCAACAGTTCCAAAGGGTTTCCCTTTCTCCACATCCTCGCCAGCACTTGTTCTTTGTTGATTTATTCATGGTAGCCATTCTGACGGGTGTGAGATGGAATCTTGTTGTGGTTTTAATTTGCATTTCTCTGATGATTATTAACATTAAGCATCTTTTCATATGTCTATTGGCCATCTGTATGTCCTCTTTGGAAAAGTGTCTATTCAAATCCTTTGCCAATTTTTTAATTGGGTCGCGTAGTACTGGCATAAAAACGGGCGCATAGATCAACGGAACAGAGTAGACAGCCCAGAAATAAAGCCACACCTTTGCAGTCAATTAATATTCAACAAGGAAGCAAGCATATATAATGGGCTAAAGCTAGTTTATTCAATAAATGGTGTTGGGAAAATTGGACAGATACATGCAGAAAAATGAAACTAGACCACCTTCTTACACCACACACACAAAAAATAAATTCAAAATGGATCAAAGACTTAAATGATAAACCTGAAATCATAAAAATCCTAGAAAAAAAACATAGGAAGCAAAATCTCAGATGTTGCTTGTAGCAGTTTTTAATCAGAAAAAATCTCCAGGCAAGAGAAACAAAATAAAAAGTAAACAAATGGGCCCCGGCTGGTGTAGCTCAGTGGATTGAGTGCGGGCTGGGAACCAGAGGGTCCCGGTTTGATTCCCAGTCGGGGCACATGCCTGGGTTGCAGGGCAGGTCCCCAGTGGGGGCCATGTGAGAGGCAACCATACATTGTTCTTTCTCCCTCCCTTCTCCTCTATCTGGAAATAAAAATAAATTTAAAAAAAAATTCCTTCTAAAAAAAAAATCTTATGTTAAAAAAAAAGTAAACAAATGGGACTGCATCAAACTAAAAAGTTTTTACACAGAGAAGGAAATCATAAACAAAATAAAAAGACAACCCACAGAATGGGATAAAACATTCAATGATACATGCGATAATGGGTTAATATCCAAAATTTAAATTACTTACAAATCTCAAACAAAAAATGTTTTGGTCTGTTTTTTCTCTGTTGTTCCCATGTGTAATTTCTGTTTTTCTATCTTATCTAGTAGTTCACCTAGTCTTTCCTCTATCATTTCTATTCTACTGTTAGTCTACCCATTGAGTTTTTTTTTGCAGTTATTGAATAATTCAGTTGTAGAATTTCTATTTGGTCCCTTTCCCTGCTATTTCTTTGCTGAAACATTTTTTCTATGAAACTTTTCATATTTTTTCATTAGTTTCAACTGTATTTGTATTGCTAATTGATTTTTTAAAAATTCCTGCTTTCAAATCTTTGTCAGTTATTTCCAACATTTGTTCACAATGTTTGTATTTATTGTGTTTTTCCTGTACCCTGTATAATGTTATTTTAAAATCAAAACCTGTACATTTTGCACATTGAGTTATGAGACTCTAGATTTCATATAAACCTTTTCTAAGTTGGCTATCTCTGACAGTGCTGCATCACGGTAAGAAGGAATACCACCTTGTTACTGCCAGATAGGGGTAGAAGTTCAAGTTCCTATTCAGCCTCAATTGAGACCAGGAAGTGGTGAAACTCCAGCTTCTCTCTAGATCTTTGCTGATATTGCCCTAGCTGGTAGGGTTAGGGGTGGGTTTTCGGGGTTTTTTTTTTCCCTCCTGATTGGTTGGGGAAGAGTTCTGGCCTCCAGTGACATCAGAGACATACGAGTAACTTTTCATTATCACTGGGTGTTGAGGGAAAATCTTGATTCTTCCTTAGTTTTCCTCTGATATGACCTCATTGGGGAAAAAGGGGTGCCTAGTCACCACAAGTAGTAGTGGAAGACCACTTTCCCTCCATGGTATCCACTCAATGGACACTCCTTACTGTCCAGTGGGAATGAAAATCCCAGTTCCTGACCTGACCTTCTCTGGCACCACTTTAGAAGGTGGGTTGGGGGGACCTTTTTCAACCCTGGAGACAATTATCTTTAGTGATTTCTGATGTAAGGGGCAGAGTTGGAGGCACTGTTTTTCTATGGCTTTTGACTGAAGTAATGCGGTTAGTTATTGTTTAAAATGTTTTTATCTGCTTAGGCTGCCCATATCTTTGTATTTGCCTAGAGAGGATGAGCTTTTGTTGGGGTTACTTTTTTAATATATTTTATTGATTATGCTATTACAATTGTCCCATTCCCTCCCTTAATTGCCCTCTGTCCTGCAGCCCCCTCCTGCCCACATTCCCCCCACTTAGTTCATATCCATGGGCCGTACATATAAGTTCTTTGACTTCTCTATTTCCTATACTATTCTTAACCTCCCCCTGTCTATTTTGTACCTATCATTTATGTTACTTATTCCCTATAACTTTTCCCACACTCTCACCCCTCCCCATCCTCACTGATAACTCTATATGTGCTCTCATTTCTGTGATTCTGTTCATATTCTAGTTGTTTGCTTAGTTTCTGTTTTTATTTATTTTTAGGTTTGATTGTTGATAGTTGTGAGTTTGTTATCATTTCACTGTTTATAGTTTTGATCATTATCTTTTTCTTAGACAAGTCCCTTTAACATTCCATATAATAAAGAGCTTGGTGATGATGAACTCCTTTAACTTGACCTTATCTGAGAAGCACTTTATCTGTCCTTCCATTCTAAATGATAGCTTTGTTGGATAGAGTAATAGTGGATGTAGGTCCTTGCCTTTCATGACTTTGAATACTTCTCTCCAGCCCCTTCTTGCCTGCAAGATTTCTTTTGAGAAATCAGCTGATAGACTCATGGGAACTCCTTTGTAGATAACTGTCTCCTTTTCTCTTGCTGCTTTTAAGATTCTCTCCTTATCTTTATTTAATCTTGGGTAATGTAATTATGATGTGCCTTGGTGTGTGCTTCCTTAGATCCAACTTCTTTGAGACTCTCTGAGCTTCCTGGACTTCCTGGAAGTCTATTTCCTTTGCCAGATTGGGGAAGTTCTCCTTCATGATTTTTTCAAATAAGTTTTCAATTTCTTCCTCTTCCTCTTCTCCTTCTGCTACCCCTATGACTCAGATGTTGGAACATTTAAAGTTGGCCCAGAGAGGTTCCTAAACCTCTCTTCATTTTTTCAAATTCTTGCTTCTTCATTCTTTTCTGGTTGAACATTTAGTCCTTCAATCTGCTCCAAATCGTTGATTTGAGTCCCAATTTCGTTGTCTTCACTGTTGGTTCCCTGTACATTTCTCTTCATTTCACTTTGCAAAGCCTTCACTTTTTCTTCCATTTTGCAACCATACTCAACCATTTCTGTGAGCATCCTAATTACCAGTGTTTTGAACTCTACATCTGATAGTTTGGTTATCTCTTCACCACTTAGTTCTGTTTTTGGAGCTATAATCTGTTCTTTCCTTAAGACCATATTTTTTTTGTCTAGGCACAGCCATTACATTGTAAAGGGTGCAGCCTCAGGTATCCGCCAGGTGGGGCAGCCCATGTCACTGTGTTGTGACGCAGTATGTGGGGGAGGAATCTGAGAAGGAACAATGCTGTTTGCTTGGCTCTCAGCAGGCTTTCAGTCACACCGCCCCTACCATCCACAAGCAAATTGAGCCCTTCTGGTGCTGATTCCAGGATAGGTGGGTTTGTGTATGCTCTAGGACTCTGTGGGTCTCTCCAATGAACTCGCCTGCGAGGCCAGGAGTTTCTCCTGTCACCACAACCCCTCAGTCAGAGGTTTTGAGGCTTTATTTCCAAGGGCTGGAACCCTGGGTTGTGCGGCCTATCCTGCTGCCCAGTTTTTCCTCCCAATTACCTGCATGCAAATGTGGAACCACCCGGTCCACCAGGTGCCGCCTTGCCATGTGTCCTCTCTGCTCTTGCTGCCAGTCTCCACTTCTCCTATCAGTCTGAATGAATATTTCTTCTTTAACTTCTTGGTCGTTGGACTTCCACACAGTTTGATTTTCTGGCAGTTCTGGTTAGTTTTTGTTTTTAAATTGGTTGTCCTTGTTTTGGTTGTGCAAGGAGGCAAATTGTATCTACCTACGCCTCCATCTTGGCCAGGCGTCCCTTGTTGGGGTTATGTTTGTCTGCTCCTGTTTGTATGTCCAGGTTACTAGTTTTCCATCATCCAGTCTGGGATAGAGGAAAAGTAAAGCAAGAGAATTGAACATCATGTTTTTTTCCCCCCTCTGGGACCAAGACCTCTCTAGTGGTCTTCCTTCTTTTCTCCACCTTTGAGTCTTATTATTTTTGTTCTATATACAATGTCCAGGAGTTTTCATTGTAATTAGTGGGAGAAATATGAAAATAATACATCTACTCCATTTTCCTTGGAGTGGAATTGCAAAAATAAATTTATTTCATATTGAAATTTATTACCTTTATTAAAAAATTTATTAGTAAGGATAGTGAGACTATTTAATAGAAGTCTTGTCCGAGCATCAGCATCCAATTTATTGTAGTAGTTTGTTTTAGCATTGTATTGAGAAAACTTTGCTTGACACACATAGCAGTTACCATAATATCTTTTCTTATTTCCCTGTATTCAGAGGGCACATCTCACCCACTGCCTGTTTTGATAGGCAAAGTTGTACTGGATCACAGTCACATCTATTTATTAACATGTTGTCTGTCGCTACTTCTGCAGTACAATGTCGGAGTTGAGTAGTTGTGACGGAAACTTTTTAATGCACAACACTGAAAATATTTACTATATGCGCCTTTAAAGAAAAAGCTTGTCAACCCTCATTTTCAATGTTTTACTTCACCTTCCCATGACACTAGTGTGTAATTACAATCCAGAAGTTGGAATAAGGAACGGTGGAATAATTTTATTTCAAGGATGAATTACTAAGTATATTTAATAATTCATTATGGTAGTCAATAAGTGAGTTCTTAGCTATTAAAATATTCATTAATTGATGAAATTATTTTCAGACTTTTTTTTCTTAATCTGACATATTCAGTGGTGTCAAAGAAAATAGCAGATGTCTCAGTTGGAAAGCCAAAATGTCCCATAAGTCCATTTATTAAAACATTTGAGTCTAAAATTTTTAATTATTTTAATTTGTTATACTTTATAATCTCAGATGAAGCACTGCTTTACCCAACGGAGTTTTACTGAGCAACATGCAAATGAGTGCAGCTATGCCAAAGGGGAGAAATATGCTAAAGACGAAGTAAGGGGGAAGGCCACGGGAATGACTGTAACACTTTGTTATCAGAAGACTATACGGTAAATTTGAAGGGTAGGTAAGAAATTGTAATGGCTAGAAATGAATGAAGAATGAGGAGATTGAGAGGAAATGAGGTCAGGCAGGTGGCCATGGCCAGGACGTATAAGACCTCCTTTACCAGAGTACAACCTTGGATTGAGTACAACTGAGCAGCCACTGGAAGTCTGAGTGCAAAGGAATTACATGATTGAATTGAAGGTTTGAAAGGAACACTTTAGCCGATATGCGGAGAATGGTTTGTAAAAAAGTAAAGTAAGAGGAATACCAGTTTAGGTAGCAATAGTCCAGGCAAGAGATAATATTGATTTTTGGCTGGGTGGTTATATAATAAGGATTTTACTGGCATTGGTCCCTGGCCTGGATGGTAGCCTGTATCTCCTTGGAATTTTCTGAGTAAGAGGAATGTTTTTGTTTACATGATGAGCTCTGATAATTTATGCTCATTCAGCCCTGCATTGTATAAGCTAGCAAGATGACTCTGAATAGTGGCTATCTAGGCCCAAAGACCAACCGCGTGATTAGAGTATTGGGTCTTTGACCCCTAGGAAGGAGAGGAATCTACAGCTTGAGTGCAATTATGTGGACAATGGTTCGATCAATAATGCCTATAATGATACCCCAATAAACACTCTGGACATCAATGCTTGGACACAGATGTGTACGGAGACATTTAATGAAAGGGGAAGAAATGCTATTTGGATACCATTTAGGTAAGTTAGCAAAAATGCTGTTATATTTAGAGAGTCACATTTACTTTTGACATTATGATGTGTTTTCCCTTAAAAGCAAGACATTATATTTAAAAAGTTGATATGAAAATAAAATAAGCACAAAATATGTAGCACTTTTGTGGATGTAGGAGGTTTCCATAATACGGTATGTTGATATTTACACTTAATAAATAGTGGGATATTTACAATGTGATCCTGGCCACATTTCTGTATATTACACTGTCTTGGAGTTTTAAAGCATATGTGTTTACTTTTATAGAAGACTCCATGAATACTATGCTTTCCAATAACTACACTGTCACTTAAAATTAGAGAATTTGGAGCACTCCTGATGAGACAATGTCGCGACTTTAAACAGTTTCATGTGTACAAGTCAAATCACTAAGAACTGTACTTATGTGAAGTGATTGCTTAGACCACATGTTCAAATAAGTGCATAAAGCTTCAAAGAATCTGTACATCTTAATTTAGACAGAAAAATTATAAACTTCAAAACTTCAACTGAAAACTTCTTGAAAGTATGAGAATAACATTAGATAAACAAACACTAGTGGCAAAAAAATTATAGATTTCCAATATCATTTTAAAGTTACTACCGTAAGGCTTAGAATCACCAGTTAAGAGCAGAGGACAAGTTGTGAGCTACATAAAAAAAAGAAGTCAGCTGAATTAAATCTCTGAGCTACGTGTGTGGTGGATATAGAATAAAGTAGTTTCAGGCCCAAACAATGCATTACACGTGGCAGAAAGGAATCTGTAAATATCAATTATAGTAACATATTTTAGCAAAAGATTCTAGAATGTGAAGATACCAAGACTAGTTATATGAATAAATTTGGAGCAAAAATAGATGTTTTTAATAAGATAATTATATGTTGATTTTGGAATTTTCCCAAGCTCCTTCAAAGATTTATATAAAACCAACCAAAAGCTTGATGATTTTTCAGCAACTGTATATTCTAGGACATTTAGGAGCAGTGTACAGAGCTTATCTAATATAGAGGAACAAAAGGAATGCACTCTTTAGCATTGTGTACAATGCAAACATTGAAATTAATTGAATAATTCAAATGCATGACTCACAGGACCAGTAATTTTTAAAATTTCCATCACTTTGATTTTCAGGTCCTTAAAGGACATTGAATTACATCAACTAGTCATGCAACAGGAATGCACTCATTCTGAATCTGTAAAGAGATAATGAGCTACTTGGCCTAACTGGCTAAGATCCCAACACTATTGAAAAGGCATGGGTATTTTCTTAATTAAACAAATTATTAAAAATGGTAGAAAAGTTATTTTGCATATATATATTTAAAAATTAGAGAGCAGAGCAGTTATTTAGGTTTATCTGTAGTTGTTGATTATTGTTATTTGAAACCAAGACTAGTAAGTACTTAATCAGCAAGTATCGAGGCACACTGCTATAGAATAAAAACGTTATCAGAAGTAATTTTGGCCTTTTGAGATATTTACAATAATGTGGAAAGCATAAGATATTTCACATGAAATTTAATTTATGCAAGATAGTGCAATTGCCAGGTAGAGTTATGAAAAGATAAATATCTCTGACATAAAATAATAAGATAAAATTGTTTACAGTAAGTATAAGTTCAGCTGGCTGCTGAAGGATATGTCAAAGCTGAATATAATAAGGGTGGTTTGAACAAAGACAAAAGATCAAGCAAATGCTGTGCATGTTTGGAATTGGCAAGTAGATATATTTCCCAGAACGTCTGAATATGTGTGATAGAACAGTAAAAATAAGATTGGGTTTGGTTGTGGAGGATATTAAATGCCAGATTGGGATCGACAAGTATAGATCTTCAACATTGTAGAAATATTTTCATTGGACTCCTGAGTCTGTACATTCATAAATCAAAACACAAACTTAGTTCTGAATCAATTAAAAAGTGATGGACTTGCTTATCTGACAATAGCTTTTGTTTGTTACACACCTCTTTTCTTTGACCTGAGAAAATATTTTGCAAAAGCAAATTGATGGAAAAATTCCAAACAACTGGTTAAGAACAATGGTATAAATACCTTCATTGGTCTTTAGACTGAATTCAAGGCTGTAAAAAAGGGTTTCTCATTGTTGAAACACCTCCTGAGATGATTCCTCAACACTGCTCGGTGGTACATGTGGACATTTGTGGTTTTCCTTCCCAGCATCCTTTCCTTTTACTTCACTCCAGTTTCACTTTCTTCCATGTAGGTGACTTAGCAGAAGTGCCCATGAAAATGCACTCACCTTCCCTTGTCGTGAAGGACACATGATTCAAGATCAAACAGGCCCTGCCCTTGGCACTTAGCAGAGTGCCACAAACAATAAAACTCTGAGGTAAAATATCCCAATTTGTAGCATCCTAACAAGACTATTCATTAGTTTCTTTTACCTAGCCTCCAGGAAAAGGTCTACTTTCTGTGCTCTGGGACTCTGCCTCTTCAACTTTCTCTTCACATATCTACAAGAAATTCATTTTTTTCCTCAAGATTTCCACAGAGAGTTTCAATGGCTTGCAGCTTATAATACTGACCAGGAACTTCTGGTCAGTATTATAATCCAGTACCAGGAAACTTCTAATAATGATTTGGAGATTTTAGTATGGCCTGCTGTTGTTGGCGGGTTATCCTTTGACTTACTACTGTCTTAGGTAAAGTAACAATCTAATTCATTATCTTAAACTGGGATACTTTTGAAAGTCCAAGTGGGCATCATTAAAAATTAAGCTGTAATAACAGATGAAAATAAGACCAGGACATAGGTCTTACTCTTACTTTAGAGTGTTTTTGCTTAATGTATAAAAAAAAAGTTCAGATAACTAGCTCTGGTTTGCCTTTTGACTTTTTTTTCTTTCTTTCTTTTCTTTTTCTTTTCTTTTTATTTTTTTTTTTTTTTTAAGGAGAAAAGGAACAGGCTGGTCATTAAGCACTCATCTCTTTCCATGAAATTTTGAGTGTGCCACCCCTGAGATTCAGGGATGGTGGTTTGCTGTCTTGGAAATGTATCTAGCCTTCTATAGTTCAAGTTTTATGGACTAAAAAAACTGAGGCCATTACTAGAGTGAGGTAACAGAGGTCTGGGCATTTCTTTACATTCTACTGAATGATTAGTTTCCTGTAGTGAATAGAGTCAAAAATACAAGTAAATAACAGACAAAACCACCAACGAAGACAAGAAGTCTTGGGTAATGGCCTCCAAGAGTATAACCTCTAAGAATAGTCTTACTGCTGAGATCCTTTTAAATACGATACAACGGGTCCGTAGGACTCATTGTTTTCTTAAGGAATAGAAAACTTAATGAACTCCTCCTAACAGTAAAGTTAGCTCTGCCTACTGTGTGTGTGAATATGTATTTATAAAATCAGTATATATCTATGTCTGTGTGTGATATACCAATCATAATTTTCATATACCTACATATCCAATTTACACAGATACTGTATCCAATTGATACAATAATATAGGAGTGTATATATACCAAAAACCAAAAAAGAAAATAAAAAGAACATAAGTATAGCTTTTTAGTGTAAGGAAAAATTGTAAATGTAACTCAGGAATTCATGTTTTAGCTATTTTCCACATTAGAGCTTTTAAGCTGACAGTTTTGCTGCCTGGACAGCTTGTTCCCCATTTTTATCTGGCTGACTCTTAATTATCTTTCAGGTTTAAGTTTAAGTATATCTCCTCAGCAAAGTCTTAGCTCCTTGCCCAAATCTAAATCACATACTGCTAACCTTCATTATATCCTCCAATTTCCTTTACTGCAGATATTTATAATCACATTTATTTATATTGTTATTTATTTTAGATCTTTTTAGAAGACTAGAAGATTCTTAGGGCAAAGGTCTTATCTGTTTTGACTAATAAGATGTTCCTTCAAATTAATGAAACTCCAGTTTATTTCCAAAACTGCCTAATTTTCTTGGTCATATCTTGATTCTGTGCCAAGAGCACATAAACAAGATGGTGTAATACACAGCCGTCTATGTGATTAAATTATCTCCAGAAAGAAATTTACATAGCTCCTAAGTACTATCATCAGTGTGGTACCTGTACTTCATATTAGCAATATATAATTCTCCTTCAACCGGAATAGTAAACATGACTTGAGAAAATTATAACAATTCAAACTTATCCCTTATCAGCTGAGACGTAAAGGCAGGGCAAACTTTAGTGTTATTGGGGCAATTGAAAACATGTGTAATATAATGTGACCTGAAAGTGTTATCAATGATGTTATCAAATAATGTACGAACTCTGAATTCCCCCAAAAATTATTGGGGGAAAAAGTGTGTTATCTGCAAAATAAAAGGTTCACACAGACTGATTTTCTCTTTAATGAGTCTTAAGGAAAAGTTACTTGGGTGGTTGTTTGCAAACAATCACCCTTTACAAATATTCACTGCCATTGTGGGAGATCCATGTAAATCTAGTGAGACTATCGCACATTTGCTTACTTCATATTATGGTAAAAAAATTACAAAAACCCACCACTTCTTTAAATACTAACAATGAAACTTCAGAAAAAGAAATTTAAAAAAAAAATTCTTTTTGCAATTGCAACTTAAAGAATAAAATATATAGGGATAAACTTAACCAAGGATGAGAAGGACTGATATACTAAAAACTACAAAGCATTATTAAGAGATTGGAAAAAAAAACAATGAAATGGAAAGATACTCCATATTTATGGACTGCAAGAATCAACATAGTTAAAATGACCATGTTACCCAAAGCAATATACAGACTTAATGCAATACCCATCAAAATCCCAGTGTCTTTTTTTTTTAAGAAATAGAACATAAAACAATCAGATTTCTATGGACCATAAAAGACTCTGAATAGCCAAAGTTATCCTAAAAAAAAAAAAAAAGAATGAAGCCGAAGATATCACACTACCTGACTTCAGAGTATACTCTAGAGCTATGGTAACCAAAACAGCATAGTATTTGCAGAAAACCAGACACACAGACCCATGGAACAGAAGTGTGAACCCAGAAATAAAACTGAATGTATATGAGCAAATAATTTTTTTTATAAAGGAGCCAAAAGCAAGCACTGGGGAAAAGATAGCCTCTTCCATAAACAGTGCTGGGAAAATTGGAAAGCCACAGGCAAATGAATGAAATTAGATTACAGTTTGTCCCCATTTACGAAAATTAATTTAAAATGGATCAATGACCTAAATTTAAAATCTGAGACAATAAATTACATAGAAGAAAACATAGGTACTAAACTTATGGACCTTGGTTTTAGACAACATTTTATGAATTTGACCTGAAAGGCAAGGGAAGTAAAGACAAAAATAAACAAATGGGACTATGTCAAACTAAAAAGCTTCTGAACAGCAAAAGAAACCAACAAAAAACCAAAAGGCAACCAACCGAATGGGAAATATCTGCAAAAACAGGTCTGGAAAGGGTTAATATCCAAAATATATAAAGAACTCATGCACTTAACACCAAACTAACAAACAATCCAGTTAAAAATGGGACAGAGGTCTCCTTGGCTGATGTGGCTCAGTCAATTGAGCACTGGTCTGTGAACCAAAAGGTCACCAGTTCAATTCCCAGTCAGGGCACATGCCCGTGTTGTAGGGCAGGTCCCTTTATGTCTCCCCAAAAATAAATAAATAAAATTTTAAAAAATAAAAATTAGCAGAGGACATAAACAGACACCTCTCCCAAGAAGACATACAAATACCAATGGATATATGAAATGATGTTCAGCTTCACTAGACTAGGGAAATGCAAGTCAAAACTACAATGAGATACCACATCATACCTCTTAGGATGGCTATTATCATAAGACAGGTGGTAAAAGCAAGTTTGTAGAGAAAAGTGAACCCTCCTTCACTGCTAGTGAAAATGTAAACTGGTACAACCACTATAGAAACCAGTATGGCACTTCCCCCCAAAATTAAGAACATAGTTACTAAATGACCCAGCAATCCCTCTTCTGGTTATCTACTTGAAAAACTCAAAAACATTTATTTGCAGTGATATATGTACCATGTCCATTGCAGTATTACGGTGGCCAGGACATGGATACAACCAAAGTGTCCCTCGATAGAGGACTGGACAAAGAAGATGTTGTACACATATACTATGGACTACTACTCAGCCATAGAAAATATGAAATGCTGCTATTTGAGACAACAAAGATGGGCCTTGAGAATATTATACTAAGTGAAATATGTCAGTCAGAAAAAGCTAAGAACCATATGGTTTTACTCATATGTAGAATATAAAATTTAAACTCATAGAGACAAACCACAGTATGGTGGTTAACAGAGGGAAAGGTGCTGTGGGTAGCAGTAAAGGGAAAAGGGGGCCAAATACATGGTGATGGAAGATAATTTGACTTTGGGTGGAGGGCACATGATGCAATGCACAGATCATGTACCATGTAAATTTACACTTGAAACCTATATAACCCTATTGACCGATGTCGCTCCAATAAACGTAATTAAAAATACCCAGTATCAAATGGTTGAACTTCAGGACAATAAAACAAAAAGCAAGTTTCTATTTCTTGAGCTATTTTGTAGAAAAATGAAATATATTTCAAATTTCCAATTAAGATTAATAAAATGCATGACCTAGCCTTCTTTTGACAAGTTTATGTCTTTTACCACTTTATTATGATTTTAAAAATGATTTTAAAATAAGGAACATTCAGGAGAATGTAAATTATTTTTCCCTCCATGCGTACCTTTAGAGCATATTTTGTAGTTGTAAAACACTCAACAAATTATTTAAGTAGAAAAGAGTAAGTGGATGGGACAATTCATGACTTGAGTCCTTAACCTATTAATATCATAAAGACAATTAAACAAATCAATTTATTTCTATGACTGTACGCATATTATCTTAGTATAAGCTAAACACTGCTACGTATGAATTTAGGAACATTTAACATTGTGCTATAAAACAGATGCTAAAGAAAGTAGAGGCTTCTTTGAAATAAGTAAATGGGATACTGCAGTATTGACGTTATGCCACTAGAGGGCGAAACGAAGAGCACCGGTACAATTTCACAGGAAAATCGTTTCTCAGAACAACACCTCCTTTACTTAATATATGACAATTTATTATAATTAAAGTTACTATTTATATTCATAGAATTTTATTATAGGAAAATAGTCATACTTATATTTTGTGATCATTTATAAACACAGATGATTTGATGATTAGATTTGAGCCAACTAACCAGAAATAAGCTTTCCTAGGTCTTTACTGTGACATTTTGCTACCTATTTTAAAGAGATTTATATGAAAACAACCCAAAAGCTAAAACCACATTATGTTGTAGTTATTATAATTTGTATTACTTAAATAAATCCAGTAGATTTAATTCAACCTAATAAACCAATACTTACTTTAAACATACGAATCTGTTATTGAAGCATAACCAGACACTCAAGACAGAAGAGAAATCTGGCAATACGCTTATGAAAAATGTTTAGATTGATTAGAATCTACAACAAATCAAAATTCACCTTTACTGTATTAAGAAGGCTATCTTCTTTTGAATATCTCCATTTTAGACATAAATTCGATTTATTTAAATCAACTTAAGTATTTGCTGCTAGATATCATTTAGTTTCTTTTTTTAATTTTAACCTGAAACTGTTGTTGGAAAATATATAATCTTCTGAGTCTATGCTTGCTTTTCAAATTTTACAAGTATTAATTTCCTACACTCCTTGTTATTGTGTCTGATGGTGAACATGATGGTGATGATGGCTCCATAACAGCCTCATCAAATGTGCCCCAAACTATTTTGACTGTGTAATACGAATGAACTAATCCAGTCCTCAAAACAAACCTCTGAAGTAGGTACAAGTATTATTTCAAGTCTGTAGACAAAGAAACTAAGAAACAGAGTTTCAGTAACTTGCTCAAAAACTCATGCCAGTTTGCAAGGGCCAGGATTTTAACTCAGGCAGTTGAACAGCTTACACACTGACAGCTTTTTAGTTTAAATTATATACATTATTTACACTTTTTACACTTGACCCTTAAACAATGCAGGAGTCAGGGAACCGACCCCCAGCACAATAAAAAATCCACATGTAACTTTTTACTCCCCCAAAACTTTGTTGTTCCTTGGTATCTGTGGGGGATTTGTTCCAGGACTCCCATCTACAGATGCCAAAATCCACACATACTCAAGTCCTCAACATAGTGTAGATTAAGGCATACAGTTAGCCTTAATCTCCCATCTGCAATCTCCCATCTGGATTGAAAACAGTACACATATTTATTTCAACAATTTTGTGTATAAGTGGACCTCCACAGTTCAAACTTGTATTGTCCAAAGTTCAGTAGTAATTTAAGTTCTGTTATCTGGAAGCAATAGATTATTAAAAGTCATCAAGTCTTTTTGCTTTTGGCTAGGATGTAGCCTAGGTGCAACTTTCTTTGTTAGTTCAGAATCCACATTCATTCGACATCAGCTGGCTCCACCATGCCCTCACCCAAGTTGAACCGCAAAGAGGTCAAAGTCGTACACCTGAGATATACCATTGGGGAAGTTGGTGCCATCTCTGCCCTGGCCCTCAAGATCAGCTCTTGGGGTCTGTCTCCTAAAAGGGCTGGTGATGAAATCACGAAAGCAATAGGTGATGGGAAGGGTCTGAGGGTTACAGTGAAACTGACCATTCAGAACAGACAGGCCCAGAGTGAGGCAGTAACTTCTGCCTCTGCCCTGATCATCAAAGCCCTCAGGGAACCTCCAAGGGACAGAAAAAAGTAAAAAAAAAAAAAAAAACATTAGGTACAGTGGAAATATTATCTTTTTATTTTTAATCCTCACCCAAGGACATTTCTTCCTCATTTCTTTTAGAGAGAGAGGAAGTGGGAAAGAGAGAAAGAGAAACATTGATATGAGAGAGAAATAACAATTGGTTGCCTTCTCATAGGTGCACTGACTAAGGATCCAACCCACAACCTGGGTATGTGCCCTGACTGGGAATCGAACCCATGACCCTTCAGTCTATGGGATGACACTCCAACCAACTGAACTACACTGGCCAGGGAGGAAATATCACTTTTGATGTACTTGTCAACCATGATCTACAGATGCGACACCAATCTCTAGCTAGAGAACTCTCTGGAGCCATTAAAGACATCCTGGGCTGCAATGTTGATGGTCATCACCCTCATGCCATCATAGGGGACATCAGGGGTAGTGCAGTGAGGTATCTGGCTAGCTAAGAACTACAAAGGAAAATATTTCAATTAAAGTTCATTGACAACTGGAAAAAAAGTCATCAAGTTCTCATCCATTGCCATAAAATTGAGAAGTTTACACCTTTTGGGGGTGTTATTCATTTCTATATCTTAAATTCATATGACTTTAAACTTTCTCAATGATATATCTAAAAATTGTGTGTCCTAAATTAGCAAAACATATTTTTAATTTCATGTCATGTCTAAATGGTGCATAAACTATTTCTCCAGGTCTCAAAACAACTAATATTTTTCTCAGTTTTCACATTTGTTTTTGCTTTTCTATAAAGGCTATATTAGTATATATTTAAATTATTCATCATTATCAATATTGATTTAATATTTAATAAACATTATTATATTTTGGTTCTTTGCCTTTTTCCTTTTTATGTAATAATGTAATAATTATAATAATGTAATGTAATAATTATTATTATGTAATAATAATAATGTTGATCATGCTGAAAGTATTCATGTAAGAACAAGATACTGAGGCGGTTTGCTAGCATTAAAAAATCCTAATGGATTTAGTGTCAAAGAAGTGGATTCTATTTAAGTGAACAGGGATTCCCTCAAGTGGTATCAAATATGTGACAACTTTCTAAACTTCAGGGTTGTTTTTTTAACTTGAAAACCGAAGATGATTCCCACTGCGGTAGACCATCACAAAGATTCCTGAAAAAAAAAATAGATGACATTTAGTGAATTAAAAAGCATGCAGCAGTGTGTTCATTATCATTGGTATGGTTAGTGTTACCTCAACATCCAAGATAAAAAAATACATACCAGGAGATGAAACAGAGTATATGACAGCTAATAATAAGTGCCATAGAATAATCAAATAATTTAAAAGTTACTATTAAAGAAAGTTTTAATTAAATGCCCGAATGTATCTTTGCTAAAAAAAATAGCTTATAGTTTAGTTCTATGAACTATTATACTCCATGAAAGAAGGTAAAAGGGGATAAAGTTTGAAAAGCTGGTTAGATTCAGGTTATGGAGGGTTTTGAATGCCTGAGACATTTGCCCTTGGTTTTAGAGGAAACTAGCTCACTGAGTGTTTTCTGACACAATAATGATACAAGAATTTCAATTTGAGAAAATTAATTTTATAGCAGTGTTTAGCATAGACTAATTAGGTAAGAATGGAAAACAATGCTAATTATAGTACTGTAGTAAACAGATATAGAATGCCTGTATGTCTGTGCAAAGTATGGATCATAACTTTAATAATTTGCTCCAAAGTCAGAAAGACTTAATAATGGTAGGTAAATTAAATAAAGCAGATAAATTTAAATATTGTCTATATTCTAGTTTATTGCAAATAATTTAAGCCAAGTTTAAAAGCAGGTTGTTTAGAGAAGTTAAACAATCTGTTGAAAGATCCTACTGAATTGCAAACAGATTTGGCAATATAACTTTCTACTACCCATTTTAGTTAATTTTTTTGATAGTTTAAGTTTGAACCTTGACCAGGGCGGCTCAGCTGGGTAAAGTGAAAGGTCACTGGTTCGATTCCTGGTCAGAGCACATGCCTGGGTTGCAGGCCTCGTCTCTGGTTGGGGCACATGTAAGAGGCAACTAATAGATGTCTCTCTCATACATAAGGGCTGTTCTCCCTTTATTTCTCCCCTCTTTCCCCTCTCTCTGAGAATAAATAAATAAAATATGTTTTTAAAAGTTTGGAAAAGCAGCCCAGGCTGGTGTAGCTCAGTGGATTAAGTGCAGGCTGCGAACCAAAGGGTCGCAGTTTGATTCCCAGTCAGGGCACATGCCTGGGTTGCGGGCCGGGTCCCCAGTGGGGGCTATGTGAGAGGCAACCACACATTGATGTTTCTTTCCCTCTCTTTCTCCCTCCGTTCCCTTCTGTCTATAAATAAATAAATAAATAAATAAAATCTTAAAAAAATGTTTGGAAAAGCATATCAATTTTCATAAGTGAATAACAATGTTTTAAGTGTTATATATTTATCCATTTATCGATATTTTAGAAATTTGATTTGCTATAATCTAAAAATATAAATTAACCTTTATTGACTTTAGTATAAGAATGGCCCATAGTATCAAGGGAGGTAAACATACACATTTAAATATACATACATATATAATACTTTAGTGGGAATGCTGTGGATGGACAACTTTATTTATAATGGTATGATGGGACTAAAATGGCATAAAAACAAACATGAGTGAATCACAGCAGCTGAGAAGGGAGTAAGGGCATAAATATGGATGGAACAGGCCAAGAGGTCCCTAGAGAGACCAAGATGAGCAACATTAAGGTGTTTTAACTTATATTTGATAATGAAGAAATGAAAAGCTGGCAGACTATCTTGGAGGGAGGACCCAAAGCACAATCAGGAGAACAGCATCACTTATCCCTGGAATCTAAACATCAATGAACAAACAAAACAGGAACAGACTTGCTAATGCAGAGAACAAACTGTGGTTGGTGGGAGGGTGTTGGGGGGACGTGTGAAATAAGTGAAGGGAAATGAAAGGGGGCAAACTTCCATGATTAAATAAGTCAGGTAGAAGTAACAAACAGCGTGGAGAAAATAGCCAATAATGCTGTGCTAACTTGGTATGACAATAGAAGGTAATAGACTGTAAATGGTGATCACTTTGTAATTTATATAAATACCAAATCACTATGTTGTACATCTGAAACTAATTTTAAGTCAATTATACATGAATGAATGACTGAATGAATGCAGGAAATATTACAAGACCAATAAAACAGAATGAGAAGCTTTTGAATTACTTACACACAATGAGGACAAGATAGAACACCACTTTTTGTTATAGCTTTTAAAATGTAAGGGAAATGTAGGGTATGGTTACCCTACAGAGGCTCACTTTAATTGGCTTCATGAGAAATTCATTTTGGTTTGTTTGTCTCTTCATGAGTAATTGAGCTGCATCTAAATTTAGCTGTGCTGTGAAATTGAATCCCACTTATTAAATGATAAGTGGCATCTATTGGCAAATTTAGGAACAAGCGTGTTAATATACTCAATCTCCGTTAGATGCAACATGACAATTTTTCTGCATATTTTTGAAAGATCAGCTGTTTATACAAATAAGAATGAATTCAAGTTATGTTACTTTAAGTAAGCAAATTTTTCTGTTTACCAATGAAATTTTAGCAATACGAATTAGAATATATTTAAAAGTCTGTGAACCTAGGAACCACGAGAAATAGTCTTAACTAGCAATAGGATATAATGCTAATGCTAATTTAAAGAAAAAAAATGTCCCTGTCATGGCAGCTGTTAACTTCTGTGCCCAGACTTCATGCTGTTGCTTCTTATTTAAACATAGACGGGACTGACGTCAGTAAAAATAGTTCTCACTGTTTAGCTGGCAGTGGATAAACTTTCTAGTTACCAGCCAAATACCGAGAACTTGCTAGATAATATTTCTGTTGCTGATTAGACAGGGTAGCTTTAGAGCTCTGAAGTTAGAGTAAAAGCAGCAGCTCATTGGAGTTGATATAAAACGAAATTCTCAGGGTTGGTTAGAGGTAGTAATCAGTCATCCTTAAAAATCAAGCTGGCTCTACAAACAGTACCGTAAACATGATTACTCATGGAAGAAAGAATGAAATTGAAGTTTATTTGCACACTTTTCAGTGGGTTCCACAGAGGAATTACAATCAACTTTAAAAGATTAAATAAAAGATTGTTATTGCACTTAAATATAAATATAAATTTCAAACGTGTGCCTTCTCTGCAGAAACAATCAAAGATAGAAAAACTAGACCCAATCTAAACTGATTTATGTATGGTCTTTTAAAACATCTTGTATCTTTAGTTGTCAAAGGATTTGTACTCTATGTCTATATATGCCTAAAAATATGATGTAAAGGAAAAAAAATGTGTGTGTATGAATATCAAACACCTCAGCTTTTATCCTAAATAATCACAAGTTTGATTTATTGTCTTCATTGACCAGCCCAGGGAACTAATTTAAGGAATAAATGGATATTGAAATAGTGGTAAGAGTATCCAATGTCCCTTATTTGTTGATGACTTGCTCATAACAGCTTAGCCAATAGAATTCTTTTAATTAGCAGAATTAGGAAATTCCAGTTTTGGGTTTTTGTTTTTCAATTAGAATTCGCTGGCAACAGCAGGCCATAGGAGACTGGGGAAACTTAGCTATAAACTTCACCCTTTTTCTCTCACTTGCCTGTCATATTTTTCTCCTTTTCAGTATATATTAGTTTTCAAAAAATTCCTTCTTCTTGGCATCAAGAGATTAACAGGGAACAGAACAGAGGAGAACACATATATAAACCACGGTGGAAGGAAAAATTATCTGGCAACCAGGAGTCTAAATTTAATCCCAGGATTATAATTAACGAAAGCAAGTTTTTTAACATATCTGAGTTTTTGTTGCTTCATATACAAAATTAGGAGTTAGAAATTATACTTTCTGAGGTTCTTCTAGCTGTGTGATGTATTATTCTGAGTGTGTGAGAAAGGAAAAAATAAGTCATATATTATTGAAGCAATATTTGTTACCATAGAATGGCAACACTTTTTTCTTCACAGAAACTAATAAGTCAATTACAAAACATCATACTTTCACTTATATTTCTAGTTCAGGAAAAAAGTAGAATATAAACTGTAAGATTTGGTAAAATCTGTGGAGAGATTTAGAAATTCTATTATAAGATACACTCTGTGTTTCTTATGTTTGTTCAAGATACCTCATTTATCAATTGTTTACAAGTAACAGCTATTTTTCTAATGGAAAGAGCAGTCAAATCATTTAGTTAAGGCTTAAAAGTACAGTTCGTATAAGTTGTCATAGTGCAAAAACTTTATGAAATGGAAGACTTATTGTGAGCCAAATACTACAATCTGAAAGAATGAAAGCATTGTGTTCATTATCTTTAGGGTTGATTACAGAAATCCATCAAGTCCTGTGAAGGACTGGGAACTGTATCATGCTTGCATGCTAACACGTTGGCCCACCACGGTTTCATGGTTGCTGACAAGACTGAGACTCCCGGGTCAAAGACAAAGGACTGTATTTCTTATTGTATTAGCTGATGCCACAGCATCAGCATTTAAGTCAACATTCTCGTTCCATAAGGGGATTTGAAGAGGGATAGATATTACTCATGCCTATAGTGGGCTACATTATTGGAGAGGAATTCTGAGCTTAGGAAACACATTCTTTATAATGGACGGTAAGTCTGAGTCACCTTTTTCCCAGAAGAAGATATGATATTGATTTAAACACAACAGTAAACAAACATGCTTTCTGCTCCAGAAGGAGACACTATCTTCATCGTTAGATTGTTTCCTATACAAACGTTTTTGGGAAGATAGGCTAGAACAAAGGCCATCAGTTCCTGTACTAGCAAGTTGCACAGAAGCCCAAGAGGCCTGTGGAGAATTACTCCCAATACTATCTGAAAGCAAGTGGTTTAAGAGTGGCTGATAATTAAGGGTTCATTGAAATAAAACATTTATCATGTTATAATAAAACTGTTTACATTTTACAGTGGATATCAATCACAGTTGGAGTTTGGGACAATAGTAAAATGGAAAATAAGACCAATCAGAATATTTTAACTCAACAAGTCTTTATAGGTAGTTGACTGTTTAAAGGCTGTTATCAAGTCATCAAAAACCCCCATTTTGCAGAAGTCACTGGTGTACAAAATCCTTCTCTCATTTCGCCACTCTCCAGCACTGGCAAAGCTGACTACCTCGAAATCCTGAAGTATTACCTTCTATGATTTTTGAGGTGCCACAGTATCTTGACTTTTTTAACCTTGTTAATAATTCCTCTCTAGGCTGCTTTGCTAAACTTTACTCATATGACAAAACTGTACATTTTTGTGTGCCTTTGGATAAAGGTTCTAGCCATTTTCTACATCTAAATTTTTTCCAGGTGATCTCATTCAGTCCCACAAATTAAACTCTGATCTATATGAGAATTGCCTAAATCATATGTCCCACTGAGGAATTTATCCAGATCTCTAGGCTCATATATCCGAATCTCTACTCATATTTCTACTACAAAGTAATGGGTGTGAAAAACTCAACAGGTCCAAAAAAGAACTCTCAATTTCCTATAGCCCACCAAGATCAGTTTCTCTTTAAGAATTCCCCACAAATGTCAACTTATTTGCTCATGCCTCAAACTCAGAAGTAATGTTTATTTTCTCTCTTTCCCATATCCTTGACTAACAATCCATTAGTCAGTCATGTCAGCATTACGCCAACATAAATCTAGCATCTGTTCCTTCTCGCCATCTTTAATACATTGTTATTGTCCTAGCTATTATGATTTTTGCTTGTTTTACAACACTTCTTAAATAATTTGCTCTTGCCTTAATGGCAGCCAGAATGAACATTTTAAGTGGCTTAATAATTTCCTAGGATTAAGAATCTTTGCAATGACTTCCAACTTTCAACAGAAATAAAACAACTCTTTATAATGTGGCCTCCTTGGCCCTGTGGCTTTGGTTAGTGCTTCTTTCTTTATCCTCTTCTCATGCCACTTTCTAAGAGATTCTCTGAACTTCAGTCACACTGTCTCTTATGTTCCTCAAGCACATCAAACTTTTTCCCATCTTGGATCCATTTCACTTCGCCTGGAATACTCTTCCCCCTGATTTCCACACGGCTGTGTCTTTCCCATCGGTCACATCTTACTTCAGTTTTATCTCAGGTGATGGGGAGTATGGGGAGGGGGGGTGGAAACAACTGTACTTGAACAACAAAAACCTACAAAAAATAAAACATATTAAAAAATTTTATCTCAGAGAGTTCTCAGAGTTCCCACTCCTACCAAACTAGTCCCTCAGTACAGCCGACACTTTTGTGGGTTGTTATACAGCTGTTCTTCTTTGATAAGAGAATACTGATTTTAGTATTGTGTTCATATCCCCTAGAACAGAGTCCTTAAGGGACACTGGACCTTTCCCTGACCCACAGCATGACTCTCAGTTACTTTAAGGCAATCAGGACTATCTCAGATTATTGTCAGTTAATCATTTTAGCCATAAGCCTATCATACAATTTAGAGGAAGCTTTGAATGGGAGGCAAGTCACTGCAATTCTAAAAAAAATTGTCCCATAAAAAAAATGTCCCATTTTACCACCCTACAGTATTTGACACTTGAGAGTCTCTCTGCTATTTTGGAGTCCTTAGTTTATCCAGGCAAAAAGGAGTGGCCCAACACATGCGGAAAATGACAAAGAAGAAAGGATTTTTTGTAAATGACGAGGTAACTGAGGCCTTGAATTAATCATCCTGGAGCTTTTCTAGCACCTGACATCATTTTATATGAGATAATCAATGTGCTCACTGAGCAAAATTTTAGTTTATTTATTTTTTTTCTGTAACTTGAGATAGGAAGCATCCTCACTACTGTAATAGATATCCTACTGTCCTATTTTTTTCTCCCTAGAACTTCCCGCAGTGAGACCAGGCATCTCAACTGTCTTGTTCATCCCTGTTTATGCAGCATTGAGGGTAGGGCCTTGAGTACACTAGGCACTCAGTAAATATTAAGTTAAAGAATAAGTAAGTGAAATAAAATCAATATCCAATGGTGTTTATAATATAGTAAAAGGAATAAAATTATTTCACACACTCATACATTTAATAGGTATAATAATCCTTTGACATATATTAATATGTTTTATCTTTCTATGCTGTGTAATTTTCTCCCAGTTAACAATTTGTGTGTTGGGGAAGGAAGGGGGTGGAAATTAGGGATGGTAGGAAAGAGAAAGAAATAACTGTTCATCTTTAAGAAATGAAAGTTAAGACTTTGGGTGGTATCTTATGAGACAACTACCTAAAGTCCAGGTGATTTTGAAAAAGAAAAGGACTTTCTAAGTTTTTTAAACTTCCGTCAGCATACTAAGACATCAGCCCTCCCAGCTGCAGTGTTTAGATCTGCAGGAAGGTAGAGAAACATAAAAAATATGACTCTTACCACCTGTGGAAAAAGATGGGTCAGAGAGGTTTCTAGAGTTGGAAGCCAAGAGAAATTCTAAGAAAAACAAAGGAAAAATATTTTCCCCTTCCCCATGAGATTGTGTGAATATAAAGAACAATGTAGAAGTATCAAGACAGTATTGGATGAAATTAAAAATATTTGGAGTTAGTAGCTCATTTCTCTGAATAGATTATAGAAGAGACTGAAAGACTGTTGAAGTCTTCTATGTGATCCATCTCAAGCAGTGAAGGAAGGAGGTGCCTAAATGGAGGAGCCCCTGGGCAAAGAAAGACCACATGAAAGGTAGACACTTAGACATTCTTCACAATGGGAGTGCAAACGCCCGGAATGGAGAGCTTTAGCAAGTGTCAACGAGATGACAAAGTGTAGAGCCTGTCTCAGTAGAAACACATTAGGAGCAACCCCAGCACAGTGGCAGCTAGCAAGGATCCGGGGACAGTGTATAAATCTGAGTATACACAACCTTCTTGCCACAAATGTTTATCTCTAGTCCAAACCTCATCTTTGAACCCTAACAAGCACGCCCAGTTGCCTGCTCAACATTTTTACTTGGCAGGACAAATTGGGATCTTAAAATTAGCATATGGGCCTTCCAAATTAGCATGTCTAAAACAGAAATCTTGTTATATTTCTTACCCCAAACTGGCTCCTTCCCTGTCTTTTTTATCTAATAAGTGTTCACCTTACCCAATTGTTTGGCTTAAAATGTTCAACATCAGTCTTGATGCCACTCTTAAACTAATACTCAATTTCAAAGCCATCTGCAAGTCTGACCATCTGTAAGTTCAAAGTACAATCAATATCTGGTTGCTTTCCACCCATGTCCACTACTGCCACTTTGAGCCATTATCATCTTTTGCATGGGCAACTTTAATGGTCTTTTAACTGGTGTCCCTGATTCTAGTTTGCCAATTGTAAATGTATTGTGCACACACACCTGTCTATATGATACTTACAAGATATATGTCATATTCTGTCTCCCTACTGCTTAAACCCTACAATAATTTACAATGCACTCACAATACTACCATCCTTCCCTGTAGTCTAGGAGGCGCCACTTCATCGTCTCTGGGTAGCTCACTGATGCACTCACCAAGTGCAGCTCACTATTCTGCAGTGTCACTGGCTTCATGATTATTCCTCTTCCAAAACAGTGAGCACCTGCACTAGGACCTAAGAACTTACAGCATGGAATCCTTTTCCCTTTGATAACCTATAGCTTGTTCCTTCACTTCATTATGTCTTTGATCAAATGTCCTTTCATCAGCAAGCTCCTTTATGACCACTATCAAGGAGGACAAACATCTACCTTTCCTATCCTAATGCCAAAACCTTTTCTTTTCAATTACTTTCACTGCCAACCAGGTCCTACTACAGAAAATATAACAATGTTTAGACAATAAAAGATTATTTAAAACATGCTAATAGGCCATCCTAGGGACCAAATGAAAGAGAAGTCATTTTCAATGTATGAAAATGAGAAAAATCTTTATGAAGTAGTTGGCACATAAGATAGCTCTTGATAAATGCATGTGGTTTATTAGGACCCAGTCAGAACCTGAAAACCAATGAAATGTAAACAATTGCAAGTATGATGAGAAGATACCACGTGTCCAATTTCTAGGATACTGGATTCTATTATCAAAAGACAGGTTTAGATGGGAATTGGAAGATGAGAAAAGGCAAAATGACAAAAAGTCCTAGAAGTACCAATGCAAGAATATGGGGATCAAGTAACAAGACTTGTCTGTGTTTTACAAGGCTCTGGTGCCTAGAATATGATTACCTGGTATATGAGAGAATGTAATAACTCAGTTCATGGATTTATGCAGGAAACAATGTATAGATTTGAGACTGGTTTGAAGTTGATATTCTCAGTTTTTGCACTTTTTCAACATTACCCCTGCCAGGGAACAGAGAGGTTTCCAGGACCTAAGGTAGCCTGGACTTAGAAAACAAGGCTAAATAACTTGGTCTGCTCGAGCTGGCTATAGACTGAATTGTGTCCTTCCACAATTCATATGTGGAAGTTCTATCCACCTATGGGACTATATAGGAGATAGAGTCTTTAAGGAAGTAACTAAGGTTAAATGAGTTCATAAGCATGAGCCCTAATCCATTAGGACTGGTGTCCTGTAGGAAAAGACACCAGATTTCTCTCCCCATGTGAGGGCATAGCAAGAAGTTTCATTTCTGCAAGCCAGGGGAGAGATGTTATCAGAACCACACCCTAATCTAGACTTCAGCCTCCAAAACTGTGAGAAAATAAATTTCTGTTGTTTGAGCCACCCAGTCTATAATATTAGGTTGGCCAAAAAGTTCTTTTTTTTTTTCCCCATAAGATAGCCTCAGTAGTACTTGGTTGTCTTTAACTTCATTCAAAATAATTTTGTTAGATTGTATTGTGGCAGCTGTCATATCAGAGTGCATTTAAAAACAACTTATCAAAATTGGTGAATTTTTGTGTAGCCATTTTAATATAGAAGATGAAAGAAAATATGCAACATTTTTGGAGCACTGTGCTTTGTTATTTTAAGAGGTAAAAATGCAACTGAAACACACACAAAAGATTTGTACAGTGTATGGAGAAGGTGCTGTGACTGATCAAACATGTCAAAAGTAGTTTGTGAAGTTTTGTGCTGGAGATTCTCACTGGATGATGCTCCATGGTCAGACCAGTTGAAATTGATAGCGAGACATTAATTGAAAACAATTAATGTTATACCACGTGAGAGACAGCTGACGTACTCAAAATATCCAAATCTATAAAGTAATTAGTGAAAATTAAAAATGTGTCTTTTGTTTTACAGAAAAAGAAAAAAAAAACAGGTGGACTTTTGGCCAACCCTATATTTTGTCATGGCAACCCAAACTTAACCAATACATAAAAACAATCAGGAGTCTGATTTCATGATTATCCACATGCCAAAATAACCAGACAAGAGTCAATTCCAGAACTACTTTGTAAAAAGTTCCCCAGAAGTAAGGCAGTTCTGAGAGATAGTGACATGGCATTTCGGTCTGTGGCCTTCTTGCCCTCCGGTAGCGCCTCTTCGATGCAGGGGTCTCTCCTGTTCCAACCTGGTCACGGCATCGGTTTGCTCTTCAATAGCAGCTCATCATCTACGGCATCAAGTTCATAGTAATCCTGACAAACAAGTTCCCTCATAAGTTGCGGTTTTCTTTTGATTCATTTTTTTTGCCACTACCACCAACGTTCTAATTTTCAGCCCTAAAGGGACTATCTCAAATTTTCTATGTTGCCATGGTGTCTGCACAACTGTAAGCTTTACATTCTGCCTGGGAAATGTTCTCTCCTTCCAAATCCTCCTTGTCCATTTTTAAGACAAATATTCATTCTTCAAGTTCTGGATAAAATTTTGCCTTCTTTCCTAATCCCAGAGTCATTCCACCTACATACACCCATTGCATCTTGAACATTCATCCATATATGGAAACAAGTGCCATATCTATTGCATATACAAGGTTGGTCCAGAAAAAGTCCAACCATTGTTAGTGCATCGACATCATTGTAATTTGGTAGCCAAGGAGAGTGGACTGGATGCGCACGTGTGAACAATGACGACTTTACTGTGCTAGTCAGTGGGGGTGGTAGATGCTGTTGAGTGAGCGTGTGTACTGTGTGGCTGTCACATTCCAAATGGCTGAGCAAGTAAAGCGATGAACTGCATCAAACGTTGCATTAAACTTTAACATTCCTCCACAGAAACTATTCAGATGATTCAAAAGGCCACAGCTATGGGAATCTGGTGATTGACAGCTTCATTATGACAATGCACCCACTCATGCATCATGTCTCATGCAGAGTTTTTGGCAAAACATCAAATCACCCTGGTGACTCAGCCCCCCTAAAGCCCAGATTTGGCAACCTGTGTGACTTCAGGCTTTTCCCAAAACTAAAATCACCTTTGAAAGGGAAGTGCTTTCAGACCATCAGTGAGATTCAGGAAAATACTATGGGGCAGCTGATGGAAATTCGGAGAACTGTGTAAGGTCCCACGGTACCTATATTGAAGGGAACTGAGGCGTCATTGTCCTTTGTAGAATATTTCTTGTATCTTGTATCTTCTTCAAGAAATGTCTCTGTTTTCCATAGTACATGGCTGGACACCTTGTGGACGGACCTCGTATATGCTTTTCTATACTGGACCTATTTGAGCCTCGAAGTGTCACATGCTCTTTACTTGGCCTTAGACAACATCTCTCTATCTCTCTGTTTCTCCTTTTTCTTGTGATTCTCTCTTTTGTTGGTGTAATTCCTGTTCATCCTTGGCCTAAAATTCTTCTGGAAAAGTTTCTCAGTCTCTTAAAATGAACTGGTCATTATTTTCATTGCACCTTGATTGCATTGTATTTATTTCTTTGCTATTTCCCTCACTCTGGAATAATAAATGAATATCATCTATCTGCTAGAACTGCTCTGTCCGAAGCAGCAGCCACTAACCACATGTGACTAATGAACACTTGAAATGTGGCTAGTGCAAATTGACTTGTGCTGTAAAGGTAAAATATGCACTGGCTTTTGAAAATAGAACCAAAAAAAGAATACACAGGATCATAATAAAAAAATTTTATATTGACTACATTTTGAAATGCTAACATCTTGACTATATTGAGATAAATGAAGTGTGTTATTACATTTATTTTATGTTTTTGCTTTAGTCTTTTTACCTGGCTGCTAGAAAATGTAAATTTTTCATAGACAGCACACATATATTTCTATTAAATAGCACTATACTACATCATGGTCTTCAGAAGCAGAGAAAACATGTGTTATTGATTTTCTGCATATCACGGTATGGCCCCAAACTATGTTTTGAGTGAATAAATTGATAAATGGTAAATAGTGAGTGAAAATAGCTGTATTATTTAATTAGCAACAGGTAAAGAAATTTGCACAGATTCTTTGTTACTAATTCATCAAAGCAATCTTAGATTCATCACGAAAATGTTCTTTTTTTGTATGCTTGTAAAATGGAATAAATAAGGGGGAAGAAAAAGTTTAAAAACCTAATGATGGTAAAGTGCTGACTCTAAAAGAAATATGTATCCTGACTTTTCTTCAATATATATATTTTTTATTTGAATCTTTTGGGGGGCCATTCTGAATGTGCCTGTCACAGGCAGATGCTTCTGTTCTCTGAGACTAGAGACATAGGAATCAGTAGGTGGTGGTGCAGATGGCAGAGAGAGGGTGGGGTGACATTTCCAACTGTGGGCAGGACTAATGCAAATTTGGCAACTCGAATGGAATTTCCGTGGGCCTGATCATTTTTGCAAGAATTCTTACTTTTCAAGCAGTCTTTGACCCTCCATCCCATCCCCATGTCCTTGTACATGTGCATACTTGAACTGTCTCCATTGACAGTTCTTTATGTTGTAATTCTGAAAGACTAATAGTCCTCAAAATTTTGGTTATGTGCCCAAACTTTATACTTCTAAGATTGTAAATCACAGGAAGTTTTATTTAAGAAAACCTTAAATATAGGAGAATAGATTTTAGTTGTACATTTAATTATTAGAACATATATACATCTAATTTTAATGGAAAATAAATATTATTTCATCTGATTTTTCAAAAGCCATTGTCATTGGACTTACTGAGCCACAGAATGCAAACTGCCTGAGACATGTCAGCCTCTGCACCAAGCTCTGCTGGCATGACTCACTTCGGTTTCCCACAGACCAGGGCAGGGAAGAATCATTTCTCTATCCTGATCCCTAATCTTTCTGTTAGACATGCCCTCCACCTTGTCAACGTCTTTCTATAGCAGGGTAAGTTTCCAACTCTCTAGCCATAATAGTCCATTGTGCTTTATTCTTTTTTTTCTCTTATGTACTTAAACACTGAAGGGCCAATTATGGTACTAAAAATAACTTTGGCAAACTATTATTTCCAATATTCTCATCTACCAAAGTTGTAAAAGTATTAAAAGCTTTAAAGATGAAATTGTTAACTGATTACGGCAAAATAGTACATGTCTTAGGCCCAATAAAATTCTATACTCCCTGATGTCCTGAATTCCAGCTAAATCTCACGTTTTTCCTGTAGTAGAAAAAAGAGAGAGAGGGGAGGATACTCTCACCTGTAAATTCGGTTTTGGATTAAGCCATATTCTTATTCATTGTTAGTTGGAATGTAAAGCATGATAGCTGCTGTGAAAAATAATTTGGTATCATCTAGTAAAAATATGCATACCTAACTACCTAACAATTCATTCTTTGACTTGCATGCTAAAGAATTTCACAAATATATGAACCAAGAAATAAGTGCAGGAATGTTCACAAAAACACTGTTGGTGAGACTAAAGAATGAGCAACCATGACAAGTCTAACAACAATAAAATGGTTCAAATAATTGTGGTGAATGGAATGTTAGCCAAACAGTAAAGATGAATGATTTTAGCTAAAATTAGCATGAGTCTACCTTGGAGTCATGAGGTTGAGGGGCAAATTAAGACATGGAAGACTGCATACAGTAAAATTCCATTTATATAAGTTTTGTAATGCAATTTTAGATAAAGACTACAAACATAGGAGAGAAAGAGTTTTTAGTGATAAGGAAAAGCATGACAAACAAAAAGGTTAAAATATCAGTGAATTCATGGTAAATTAGGAGAGGGGTTGATGGAACAAGAGCAGGGCAAGTAGGGGCTTCCAAGATACACGGATCATGCTCTATCTCCTAACCTAAGTGGTGGGTGTGGGAATAATTTAAAATTATTCACTACACCTAACAGCCTATTATAAATCTTTTGTTATTATTTTGTGCATATCAAATATTAAATTAAAATAATTAAAAACACAGAGTTATAAAGGAAAGTAAGCACGTGAGGGAAGGAGGGAGGGTAGAATTAAAAACCATGAAAAATAAAGGGGGGAAATAATGACTAAAAAAGACAGAATAAATTAAGTGGTCTGAGTAAAATGGAAATCCCAAAGGGAAGCTGCAAAGAACAGAGAAATGTTGGTCATGATGACATCTTAATAATAACTTTAAAATGATGGTGGTGATGATGATGATACAGTATCCAGTGTTTATGGAGTCACTGTTAGGTTCTATACAATGTTCTCATGCTGTAATTCTGAAAGACTAATAGTCCTCAAAATTTTGGTTATGTGCCCAAACTTTATACTTCTAAGATTGTAAATCACAGGAATTTTTATTTAAGAAAACCTTAAATATAGGAAAATAGATTTTGCATTAACTCATTTAAACATTATAATAACTCCATGGGAGAGCTTCTACTACTATTTCCATTTTTCACATTACTAAACTGAAGCAAATAATATCACAGTAAACTTGTGAATGTCACGCACTTGTTAAGTGGCAGATTGGGGCTGTTAATCCCATTGGACAGACTGATTTCTTTTTCAATTGAATAATTGACATTTAACATTATAATGGTTTCAGTGTTCAACATAATGATGCAATATTTGTATATATTGTAAAATTACCACTAGGATGAGTCTAGTTAACATAGTTACAAATTTCTTAACACTATACTATCTAAAGTCTCCAAGAAGCATGGTTCCCAGATAAGAGATTCATTTTCCTATCCCTGGAGTCTGACCAAGCCTCCCTGAACCTACCACAGTCTTTCCTAGAATATAACCGGGTCATTTATATGGAGTTTGTTTGGTCTCATGAAAGCTAGGCAGATTGTGTCAGCGGCTATAAGACTGAAAGTCTATTCAGATCTCTACTTTTGCCTTTAAGAAACTCTAGTTTCCTGCCTCCTCTCAAGACTTGTCATCCTCCATGAGATACTGAGTTTGGAACATGTAACGGGTAACTTTACATGTAACAGGTAAAGTTACATTAGGTAACTTTTATTAAATATTTTCTTAGGTATTACTGTACTTTCCTGTATTTCAATTCCTTTATTTTCTTCCCAAAGAACAAGGCTTATGTGACGCCAAGATTTTTCATGCATCACATAATATTTCATTAAAGGTTAAAATTGGATGATACTCTTTCATATTTTCAGCTTAGTCTTAATTGAAAATTCAGTGGGGTGGTTCCAAATTTAGAGATGTTTACCAAGAAACAATCACAAACTGTTAAAATCGAGGCTAAGTGAAAAGATTCCACAAAGTTTTCCAAAATGTCACTATATACTGTAACTGTTATTTTATTTCTTATATTATCATGGTGATCTTATTCTGTGGAATTATATGCTTATGAATATTTTATCATTTGAGTTAGCAGAATTCATCATAAAACAAATATATATGACTCACCAATTTAGAAAAGCATCAATCATAATAGTCATTGAAACTGAGTCACCATCTTTTGATTACCTTTCCCTGCAGTCCTGGAACCCAACCTGGGGCAGCTCTGACAGCATCGTTACCAGCTCAACTTTCTGTAGAACCGATGTCCCCCTTGTGCCTCAGTCCTTTCTGATAAGTGTGAATGAGGATGTGAAGATCTAACGAGTGTTCCAGAGCAGGACATAGTGACCACCACAGTCTTCCAAGCCAAATAAACCTCAGTTTATTTCCCATGCTCCTGTTTGGCATTGTTCTTCCTAAACAATTTTCATAATCCCTGTTTCACTCTCAACAAGTCCTTAAATTTCCTGCAATTTTCTCACTTCTATAAGGAGAGTAAGACCTCCTTTAAATAATGGTTGTGGAAATTCAATTGAGATTATATACTATATAGAAGATACATAACACTGTGTGACACTAATAAATGCCTAATAATTGATCATTTTTTTAATTCCATTTACCCAGTTAGTTTTTTTAATCCCCACTATAATTATATGAAGCTTCAACATTTCTAAAATTACATGGATAAAAACAAAATAATGGACAAAATATCTTTTCAGTCCCCATGTCCTGTATTAAATTTCCTAGGTCCTTACCTTGGCAGACTTCAGTTCCCTACCGATTTATGGCTGTTGATCATTGGACCCTGTCCAGAAATTTTGGCCTTGCCAGTATGGCAATAATCACTAGTTGGAAGTATTTTTACAAGATCTCACTCAACACATAGAGACCTAAGGTCAAGTAATCCTTGCTGGTAGTTGTTCCCAGGTGTTTAATATCTTTTGCTCCTTGTGTGCTAATCACATTGCTGGTGTCCTCTAACTCGAGGGACATTCTTCCCCTTCCCCACCACTCAATCCATTCTCTTCAGAACTGCAAAGTTAATCACTTAATTGTTCATATCTGATCATGCCATCTGCCATTTAAGTTATTTGATGGCTTTTCATTACACTAAGTTAAATTCCAAACTACTTAACATTGTCTTCAAGATTCTGTATAACTTTACCTACTTCTTCCTTTTATAGCCTCATATTAAATCAAAACACTCCTTTAAAAAAAGAACAACTAAAGTCTAATAACATTTGTTTTTGAAATTTTTCCTTGACTATGACAAACTCTTTCCTGTCCTTTTGTTTTATTGGACTGCTTTCAAAATTTTCTTATTGTTTCCGATTTTCAGTAGTTATGTGCTAAGTATGATTTTCTTTTTAGATATACTGACTGAATTACACAGTCCTTCCTAACTCTCTGAACTAACATCTTTCATCACTTTTAGAAATTCTTAACCATTTTCTCTGCTTCTGCTCCATTCTCCTTCCTTTCTTTGTAAGACTCCAATTACATGTATGTTAGACCTTTCCACTCTGTCCCATATGTTGTCTATAAACACTTTTATATATATATTTCTCTTTAGTATAGATATTTTCCATAAATCTGTACTCTAATTTTATAATCTTGTCTTTCCCATGTCCAATATGCAGTTAAACACAGATATTTTTCAGTTAAAAATCCATTTTTTATAGTTTTCAATTCTCTTGTAAATTTTGCAGCATTTATTTCTCAATATTTTTCTCTTTTCTTGAACACTTTAGTCATAATTATTTGAATGTCTTTGTCTACTATTGCCACTATTTCGACAACTGTAAATCTACTTCTATTTTCTTCTTAAGTTTTTTAAGGATTCGATTAAGCAGTTTGCTCTTTTAGAAACTCTAGCAGGGGTGTCCAAACTGTGGCCCACAGGCCGCATGCAGCCCAGGATGGCTCTGAATATGGCCCAACACAAGATTGTAAATTTAATTAAAACCTTATGAGATTTTTTTTGTGATCATGTGTCACAATATACTTCATGTGTGGCCCAAGACAACTCTTCTTCTTCCAGTGTGGTCCAGAGATGCCAAAAGGTTAACCATCCCTACTCTAGAGTATCTGACTAAACGCTGGACATTAGGAATGAAAAAAGAAAGGTTTCAACTTATGTTATCCTCCCCTTTCTTCTTCTAGGAAAATAGCTTAAGACTGATCTCCTTAGTATACTTAGTAACTTCTTTGTTGAGGTTTTAGTAATATTTTTTTCTGTTTCTGGAGCTCTCTTGCTCCTAGGGGATACCACTCACTTTGGCTTTAAATGAATGTATGACTCTTCTCTTGGAAGCCCAAAACTCTTATTCTTGTCTCCCCAGAATAGTTAAACTATTGAAATCTTTGCTATGCTTTCATACTCTTTCTACTGTGCTTATTAAATTGGCTATGTGTAGAGTGTAATTCTTCAGATCTCTGTTCTCATCAGGATATTGGCCCAACAATCTCTCTCTCTCTCTCTCTCTCTCTCTTTCTCTCTCTCTCTCTCTTCTTTCAGCCTTGCAAATCTGCTCAAATCTCTCCTGATTTTCCAGTCCTCCATCAATGATCTTTTGCCCAGGCAAATCCCAAATTCTCAATATTTGTTAAGGAGTATTAGCTCCCTCTTTGCAGTCCCCTTTCTCCAGGATTTTGGCCCCCTTGACCTAGTTGATTTAGGAGATTTTTGAGGCTTTTTAATATTTTATGTGACTTTTCTAAATTGTTCTTAAAGGAAACTTTGATCACTAAAAGCTAGCTATTTCTATCAGAATGGGAAACGTGCCTCAATCTGTTCATATGATTTTCCTCTTCCTGGGATGTTTTAAACCTTACTCTTTACCTGGCAAACCATCATTCCTCTTCTATGTGTCTTTCTCTAAGAAAATATTTACTAGCTCATCAATTGATATTAAGTCTTGCTGTTGGACTCTTACAGTGCCTTATACTTTTTGTCTATAGCACTTCTCAACTTTGGTAAATATGTTATTTGCTTAATCCCTTTCCCTGACAGAATTCTAAAGTCCAAAAGGGTAAGGACTATTTTTTAGTGCTTTTCCCCAAAGCCTGTTATAGTCCTTGTATGTCCCTGCCCTTTTTTCCAGGTCAATTATCCAAACATTTAATTCTCCAACTAATCAACATTATTGTGCTTGCTATTCTTCCTCCAAGGATGGAGCGCCAGACCTCTAAAGTTTTCCATTTTGACAGGGGGCATCCTCCTAGTTAGAAAAGCCTTTATAAATAAGAAAAAAAATAAAATACTCTGTCTCAAGTATGATGATTAAGTATTAGAGTAGTGCCTCCTTATCTTAGGGGGATTTGTTCTAAGACCCTCAGTAGATGCCTAAAACTACAGATAGTACCAAATCCTATATATACTACATTTTTCTACACACACATAACCTATAATAAAGTTTAATTTACTAATTAATCTATTTCACGGACAGAGGATTCATTCTTACAGTAGATCTTAGCAACATCAGCATACATTTTTTTTTTCTTTCTTGCCAACTTTCACCTTTTTACCTAAAGAAAGCTTTTGTGGCAGAGTTGTCCAACCTTTGGCATCTCTGGGCCACATTGGAAGAAGAATTGTCTTGGGCCACACATTAAATACATTACAACGCGTAATCACAAAAATCTTATAATGTTTTAAGTAAATTTACAATCTTGTGCTGGGCCATATTCAGAGCCATCCTGGGCTGCATGTGGCCCACAGGCCACAAATTGGACACCCCACAGACTGGCTTCTCTTTGGCATATGTGAATCGCCAGCTTAATTACTCCTGCACACCGCACTTGAATACAAGCTGTGGATACCACAACGGTCAGGCTGCAACTGAGACTGTTAATAAGGAACTACTGGGTGGGAAGTGTACACAGCTAGAAAACGAGAGGGGATGTAGCAGGACAGCATGAGATTTCATCACACTACTCAGAAGGTGTGTGATTTAAAACTTATGAATTGTTATTTCTGGAATTTTTATTTAATATATTTGAATGTCTGTGGACCAGGGTCTCTGAAAGTGTGGAAAGTCTAACCATGGATGGGGGGGAGGGGCTACTATATTATGTCTAGGAAATAACTTTTGAATGTGGTTATTATATATTGGTGCTGATGGAAATAATTACATAGAAGCGTCTAAATTTTTAGAGAATTATAATTATTAAGAATAGAACTTGAGCCTAGTCTTAAAAAAACAAAACAAAAACCCTAAATTGTAAAAAAAAAAAAAGCCTCTGTTCCTCCAAATTTATAGTAACGGGAATTGTGATCTATAATCTCTTGCTGCTGTTATAAATGACCACAAATATCTTACAGTTTTGTAGGTCAGAAATCCAAAAGGGTCTCACTGGGCTAGAATCCAAAGGTCAGCAGGGTTGCATTCCTTGTTCTAGGAGAAAAGTCAGTTATTTATTTATTTACTTTTTCATTTTCCAGTATCTAGAGACCATTGCATTCCTTAGCTCATGTTCTTCTTCCATCTGAAAAGTTAGCAATGACTAGTCAAATCTTTCTCAAGTTATATTATTTTGACATTGACTCTCTTGCCTTCCTTCTACACTTACAAGGAACTTTCTGATTAATTTGGGCCCACCTACATGATCCAGGACAATCTCCTCATCTCAAGGTTAAGTAGAAAACTTAATTCCCTCTGCAACCTTACTGCTCCTTTGACATGTAATAGAACATATTCATAAGTTCCAAGGATTAGGAGAGAAATCTTTGGTGGGGGGAGCGATACTTTTCTGCCTACCACAGTGGGTATACTCCCTATTGTTCATTTCAGAACAATCATGAAAATACTGGTCAAGGATAAACCTCCCACAGGTTGGAACCAGCAAGCACCAAAAATAACAGATAATAAGTCCTAATCAGAGAAATCAGAGCTTTATCATGAAACTTCTTCAAGAGTGTTTTGCACTCAGCAGGATTTGATCATTGCTAAGAAACAGCAACTTTTGTATATACCATTCTTTGGCAAATAGGGATTTTTGTTACAGTAATCTTTGCACTGCCCAACCTCTATGTTGAATTGTGTAGCTAGGGGAAGAGCCAGCCAGTTCTTTAGCAGTTGCTGCATCATGGAGAGCCACATTCTGATGAGTTAGAGAGAATTGTGCATCATATAGAGCTCCTTGACATGGGCCAGGAGGGAAGAATAGAACAGGGACTTAGAAGGGAGGAGAGGGTTCTATAATTGGAAAGAAGGAAGCATAGACATTTGGTGGTCAGAAGACAGCCCATGGCAGAGACACCTAGCTTGCCACCTAAATTTGTGCTCCAGTTTCTATAACTTTTATGAGAAATTAACTGCCCAGTCAAGGACCTCATTTATCAGCCTCCACTTGCATCTACGTTGGACCCTTTGACTAGTTTACCACAGGGAATGAGAGTAGAAGTAGTATGTTTCAAGCTCACAGGAAGTGAAGATACCTTGCCCAGTTTCCCCTTCTTTTGTCTGGATGCAAAAGACTTCGGGGTCCTAGGAGACAGAGGAACCATGAGAAGGAAGAGACTGGTTCCTTAAATTACCACTAGGAGAAATCTGCTTGCTGACAAGCAAGCCTGCAATGGATTATTAAATAAGCAAAAAAATACATTTCTTCTATGTTATATCATTAAAATATAAGGTTTTACTTGTCACATAAATCAACGTTAAACTAATACAAAATTACCTCTATAACCAGAAAGAAAATTTAATCTTAGAAAAAGTTCATTTTAGAGTGGGTTCATCTTTCCCAATACCACAATTTACAAAAATCACAGCATGACTGCATAAATAATTGTGACTATTTTAATCCGTGCTAAATATCTGTAAATATTTAGGCACAAAAATGTCTATTCTGTTGAATATTCCTTTAAAAGTAAGCCAAGATAATTCATATAATTTAGCATGATCCTCAATATTTAGTTTTAAGGGTCATGGTTCTATTAAGGTATATGTGAATATGATCTCATTACATCAGCTCCAAGGTTGGAACATTTTTTGTATTAAAGATATCTACCTATCATCTATCATCTATCTATCTATCTATCTATCTATCTATCCTTCTATGTTCATCATTATCATCATAATCTATCTTTCTAGATATATGACTATTAACAACAGTATATTATTTTATATATAAAGGGGTATAAACAGAACCAAACATTATAAGTGATAACATTTGGAAATGTCAAGCATATTATAATGAAAATTAATCTAGTTAGTTTTGTAAATTATTGCTAAAGTAGCCATAACATTTCAGAGGTTTGATTTCTTTTGTGGTCTCAAGGTAGTTTAGTAATGCTGCTTATAATTTAATTTAAATCCAAGAATTAGCTTGTTCAATCACATAATCTGATACTGAGTGTAACAATGAGTTATCAAAGTTACAATAACAGTGCAGTATTTGGCTTTGGAAATTGTTTTCAAAAGTATTATGCTTACAAAATTCTAATTAAACACTGAAATCTTACAGTAACTCAATCCACGTGTTTACCAGTGCCAATTTCTATACTTGCACTTCTGTTTGTTCACATTGACGTAATGGACATAGAAAGCACAAACACCTGTCTGCAGGCAATGCAGATTTCCCTGAAAGCCCAGGGAATTGAAAGAAGAGAAAGGCTGAATTACAAACCTGTATTTCCTCTACTGGATTATCTCTATTTCCATAACCGTATTTCCTATGGTTATGGGAGTACCCAGATTACTCTTCTCTCCTAGGCACTAAGATTGATTCTTAATTTTTAACCACAAAAAAGTTTTGCTTTTATTTTGCTTTTGTTCTCAGAAAGGACTCTGTGACCCATATGAGGCTATGTCTTATTAGGAATGAAAAATGAATGTAACTGCCCTTAAATGTCCATTAAAGTAAATTTGAGAAGCATCTAAGACTATGTTTTAAGTACTCTTTGTTAATGATGCTTTATTATTGATTATTGTTCTTGTAATTGATTTTCATGAGAAATTTAAAAACAAATTCTAATCATTTAACTTTGGAGTAAAATAGTTGAAGTGAATCAAATCCATACTGACTTTTCTTACCAAAACCAAAATATCTTTTCCTATTGCCTGGGAGTCTCTTTTCCAGGTGACAGTTAATCTGATAAACGGATTTCATAATGACAAATGGATACTTCTGTGTTAATGAGAGAGGTGCATCCACCCGATGGCTGATGCATTGGAATGCACTTCTTCACTAACCCAACGGAATTATTTTGACAGTGGAGTTCTAAGCCAAGGTGGGGAGGAGGTGGCTTTGAAGGGTGCATATTTTGGGAAGAGTGGAGTCTTTGTGGTGTTTGGCGCATCCCAACTCTCATGCTGAAGAGCAGACTTCCAACTTGCCCCCAGCCTGCCACGTTGCTGCAGCTGTTTCAGGGCCAGGCTACTGTCAGTAAATTTGAAATGTGAAAGGCAGCAGGAGATCTGACAGGCAATTTAACTCAGATAATAAAGCTCACCTCACTGAATAACCATTCTCACCATGTACCAAGATAATGCACCGGTGTTAAAAGCTTTGCTTAGGAAGTTAGTTTATTGACTTAGAAAATTTGTCTTCAATGTGTTGTTTCCTTTTATGTCTTCCTCTATTTTCCTCAGCCCACTTCACATCATCTCCCACTTATAAACATTCACTTTTTGAATAACCAGCAGAGTTCCCTTGTGACAAGCAGAATTGGTATTACTTTTGAATTTGTTAGAAACGCAAATTCTGGGGCCCCACCCAAAACTTCTGAATCAGAAACTCAGGGCTTGGGACCAGTGATCTGGTTTTCCAGGTGTTTCTGACTCGTACTGAAGTTAAAGAACCACTGATGTGTGTGAGTGGAAGTGTAACTTCAACGTTACAGCCACAGCCTTCTCCTACCAGGATGTTCTACCAGCAGCACCTCAGTCCAGCCTCGTTCTCAATTTAATGGTGCTAAATGTGTGCTTTGCAACTGCGCAGGGAAGGGCAAACATTCATTTCTACAAATTCACCTCTCCAGGAATTGATCTTTGCTCTTAGGAGGATAATTAGAACAACTTTCAGCTTCGGTTTACTTTAAGCAAACACGGTACCAAATTTTGATTAATTTTTCTTGCATGTAATGCTTTTGACTTGTTTACCTACCTCTCTTGTTTCTTTAACAATATATTCGTAGAGTGCCTACTATGGCCTAGGCACTAGGCAGTGTTGTCTGTAAACTATACAGCTAAGTAAATTGTACCAGGCATTGGTGTGTGTGTGTGTGTGTATGTGTGTATATACATATATATGAGATAATTAAGATATAGTTAATGTGCTACTCACCTATGTAAAGTGTATAAGTAAATGGCTTTTACTGTATTTACAAAATTGTGCAACCATCACTACAGTTAGTCTTAGAACATTACATCTCCCCATATCCATTGGCAGTCAATCACCATTTACTTGCAATAACCCATCCTAGTCCTTGGCAAATACGAATATACTTTCTGCCTCTATGGATTTGCCTATTCTGGATATCTCATGTAAATGGAATTAGACAATATGTAGTCTTTTGTGACTGGATTCTTTCACCTAGCATGTTTTCACAGTTCATCTATGTTGTAGCATATATCAGTAATTTATTAAATTTTATTGTCAAATAATATTTCATTTAATAAATACACATGCCACATTTTATTTAGCTACTTGTTAGTTGATGGACATATGGCTTGTTTGTACTTTTTGGCTACGGACATTTCATGTGCATCTTTTTGTGTACTCATATGTTTTCACCTTTCTTGTATAAATACCTAGGGGCATAAATGCTGGGGCGTATAGTAACTCTGTGTTTAAGCTTTTCCAAAGCAGCTGCCACATTTTACGCGCCCACCTGCTGTGTAATTTACAAGGGTTCTTGACCTGGCATTCTCAATACAAGTTTTAAGTTTTAAAACTTTTATTTTTAATATCAAAGGACATCATGCATTCTAAGACTAGAAAATAATTGGATAGTTCATATATTTATACGTAACAAACACACGCATTTCACCCCATTTCCAGGTTGTGAGTAGAAACATATATAAAATTATGAAGCACATGATTTTTCTGTCAGGATGTTTAGTATTTAGCAAGTTCTTAATAACAGATAGATGACCAACTGAAAGAATAAATACATGAAGAAATGAATAAAAACACATCTAAACTTCTAGTTTATATCAAACAAGTGCAAAAGTGAGTTCTCCAAGTTGCTATCATGCAGTCACACATTTATGCTATGCTACATGTTTGAAAGAAATTTTGGATTTAAAAAAATGAAATATAAATTATTCCTTGTATTTTATTTTTTATTTATTGATTTTAGAGAGAGAGGAAGGGAGGGAGGGAGGAGAGAGAGAGAAACACTGATTTTTGTTGTTCCACTTATTTACACATTCATTGGTTCATTCTCGTATGTGCCCTGAATGGGGATTGAACCTGCAACCTTAGCATGTTGAGACAACGCTCTAACCAACTGGGCTATCCAGCCAGGGCCCTGATAAATTATTCTTAATGCTATCAATGAGATTAAGTGATGACATCAACCCACATTCATCACTTGATATTTCCAAGGTTATTAATTTAAAATGTTATGTGAAGTTTGTTCGATTTTATAATTAGAAATGGTGATTCTAGATCCAGCAACTAAGTAGAATTTTGAATTCATGCTCAGGTTGCTAACTAAAACCCACATGTTCTTTCTATGAGAAAATGTACCTTGTCTTTAAAAATAAGGATATAAAAATGACTATTTGGAACACATATTTGTAAGTTGGGGATTACCTGTATTTTTAGAATACAATTACTACTATAGTATTTAAAATATTTTTTACTTATATTTAAAAAATAATAAAGAAAAAGTATAAATTCAGTTGTCTTAATATTTCATTGAGAAATAAAATGACAAATCCTACCTATAGTGTACATTTGAAGATCTAATAAAATTTTTCAAATAAAATACGTTTAGTTATAGATTTTATTTTTCTCATATTTTCATATTCAGCCTTTACAGCTTTTTATTTGCTGATGGTGATAATGTTTTATTTCAATAAAATATTTTTGACTCTGACTGGGTAGCTCAGCTGGTTACAGCATTGCCTCATTACACAAAGGTTGTGGGTTTGCCCCCTGATCAGTGCTCATACAGGAATCAACCAATGAATGCATAAATAAGTGGAACAATGAATCAGTGTTTCTCTCTCTCCCACCCTCTCTCTAAAATCAATACAAAATATACAGTGTTGTCTTTCTCATCGCCACTGAAAGGGAAAAAGTCAGTACTATGAAGGTAGGTTACCGAGGTATTGCTATTTATGGAAGAAGAGCGCATGAAGCTGTGAATAGCCCCAGTGACCACATGTGCAAGGAGAGCTGGTGTAGCCGATGCAGGCAACTGCCATTTACAGCCTCACAGACTGCAATGTCACAGACACTATGCTCATTGTACAAGTGCAAACATGACAACACAAAATAGACCCCATAGGTGTATGTGCCAATTGAAATTGTAATTTTGTTGTTTTTACACCAGTCTATATCAGTAGGCCTAAATGATTATTTTCATATAAGCTTAAATATATACTTTTAATAATGATTAATTCCTTGAGGTGGACTATGTAAGAATAGTGAAGCTACGGTTTTATATTTGGAAAAACCATAGTCATCAGAAATACATACGATTTAAGTATCAAGGTCATTAAAATTTGTCTGACAGTTACGTTAAGTTGAATTAATATTTGTTACACATTGACATAGGTATACTTGCAGGTCTTATCAAATACTGCACCAGCTTAAATATGTAATAATTGATCTTTTAAAATAAAAATGATAGGGAAAATCTTTCTAAATGCTGAAAGCTATTGGAACATACCCTTTAAATGAGTGAATTCCATGGTATGTGAACTATATATAAAGAAAGCTATAAAAAAGAGCCAATTGTAAAAAAAGCCCTTAGATATTTTTCTGATTTTTAAACTTTGCCTATATAAATTGAGCCTTAAAATGAGTTATTCATTCTCAGACAATATTTTATTATAAGCTGTTTTTCCAAATGAATAATTTCCATGTTTATTGATTATTAGTTTATTAATCTACAGGGCCTGGCAGAAGTAACGCCATTGAGTGTGCTTTGCAGGGTACGTGAATGTCTCGCGCGAGACAGACAGCAACTTAAACATTTCACCTAAAATGTCATATGGTGTGTTTGAGTATGACACTGTTATGTTACAGAATTACAAGCTTATGATTTTGTAATAAAAGATTTGGTGTGGATTACCAGCTCATAAAAAAGGGGTGTTATTTGTGCCAGACCCTGTTGAGTGTACATTTTAAGGCAAACACACATACAAATTACAAACGGATGAGCAAAATAACAGTGCTCCATTAGAGCATGTGTGCACTATAAAATTCATTAAATGTATATACATGCCAGTCATTGTTCTTACAGATAACTGTTTAGCCTTCTTTAAAGTGACTTGCTGTCAATAGATTTCTTCTCAACTCTTAAATCCACAGAGATTGAAAAACATTTCATTTTGTATGGCTCAATGCTTTTCATCTGTTGTCCTCCCCATCCCTGACTTTGGCCATGGCTATGGATGAGTGAAGGAACTATGCTGTATTTTTAAATTTTCACAAGATTTTCCCCATTTTTAAAAATTGAAAGCTGAGGCTCAAGGAAGTGAAGTAATGTGGCCTACATTTCTGAAGTACTAAGTGACAGAGCTAAGTTTTTTTCATTAGATATGTCTATGCCATTTCTAGCATACCACTGCATGAGTTTCTAATGGTTTCAAGAGTCAACAGAAATCTGGGGTCAAGAATTTGAGTATTTGATGGAGGTCTTAGAGATTAATGGGTTCAAGTTTTCTCATTAATTAAAACAAATTAATGTAAAATTAATGTGAAGCATGGAAAAGAGACTGGGACATGTGACACTGAGTTCAGGGCTATTGGACAGTTTTTAAATGTGGACAGTATTTCAGGTTAGAACGACGCCATTGAAGCAGCTAAGTCACTGCTGACTTCCCCTTAATCCCATTTACACCTTCCTGTTGTGCCTGCATTTTTCTGAAAAAAGAAATTGAGAGAAAGAAGTGTCTCTAAAGGTTGAAAGTGGAAAGAATGTTCGTTCATGAAAGTTTGTGAGTGATTTACTATAAAAATACTTGTACATAAAATCAATATTCTATACAAAATGGATTATGCCAATTTTCAGTAGAGATCATATAAAAACTGGGCAAGTCAAGTGATCAAGTTGTTGCCTATGCATAGGGAATTTGCCAACATGTTGTGGTAGTTGTACCTTATGTAATGCTTTAATTTTACTTTTTGATTTTAAAAGGTGGTTATATAAAAATATCATAGAGAAAAAATCTTGAAAGATAATTTATATTTTCTATATATAGGGAGACACTGAATATTGCTACATTGTTTTAGCAATACAAATTTTAGCTGGTTGAATATTGAAGTAAAATAAATTCCCTTAATCTTTTGCCTTATTTATACTGCATTTCTTTCCAGGCATTTTTGGCCTTCATGTTTCTTGCCGTCTCTGTTTTACCTTTTTCTTTTTTTGCATTGCCTTTATCTATGTTATAGGAGCAAATTCGTCTTTTCCTTCATAGCGTTCTTCCTTCATGTTTCCATTTTCCTCTTCTTTGGGTAATTTCTCTTTGTACTCCCTAATATTTGTACTTCCTTTTCTCCTTACTACTTAAAAAAGGTCCCTCTTTTGGCCATGTGTTGAAGACACTCAACTATTGTCTGTTGGGAAAGAAAAAGATGAAAAGAAAGGGTGGAACGGGGAGAACTGAGGCTGGCTGGTTAACTTGGGAAAGGACAGGGGAGAATAGCAGAACTGGGTTCTGTTCCCAAACTCTGATGTGTTATGGACCTTTGTGAAGGCTTCGATGTACAGCGTTATCACTGTGTTGTAATTAAGTTTATGAAGACAGTTAATCTTTAGGAAGTAGTTGGTGTTTGTCCAGAGGAAAAAGTTTTGTGTATTTTAAGAAATAAAAATAAAGTTTAGAGAAAATGTATAATAAATCCAATATATATAGGAAGTACAAAATCATTCTAATAATCTTTTGAAAAACATCAAATCTTGAATATATTTTCAAGTACTAACTGGAAAGAAGACATGCTGGCTCTTATTATATAAATAATGACTACTAAACAATTGAATGACAAAATTAAGATCATTCTTAATGGCAGCTAGATTATGAAATGTTATTAGAATATTATAGGAACAAGAACATTCGTTTTTAAGTTATTCATTTGGTTCATACTAACTAAAATTTAATCTGCATTTATCCTGACAGTATAAATTATATCCAAAAAAGTGAATAGACTGGCAACAACTAGATTGATCTCTGCATAACAGAAAGACTTGTAATAACATTTAATACAAACAGTTGTTCATGGAAGATTAGTTCCAGGACCTCCATGGACACCAAAGTCTGAGGATGCTCAAGTCCCTTACATAGAATGGTGTGGCATTTGCGTATAATTTGAGCACACCCTCTGGTATACTTTAAACCACCTCTAGGTTACTTATAATACCTAATACAACGTAAATGCTATGTAAATAGTTGTTGCACTATATTGTTTAGGGAATAATAGAGAAAACCCTCTGTACATGTTTATTAAAGACACAACCGTCATAGGCCTCACTACATAGTAGCATGTCAGCAACATAGGTTTTTTCCCTAGTACTTTCGTTCCTCTCAGCTGAAGCCCTGCATTGAGGACCCCCGAATAAGGAGGGCCAGCTCTATACTGTTTGACACTCAAGACTCAAGTTTATTATGGTTTTACTTTGGACTGTCTTCTCTCAGGTTAGCAAATACATGAAATCAACTCTTTTCTTCTAGATAGCTATAGATACTCTGAGAGAATCTTGTTCTTAAAGAAAGGGTCACCTTGGAGTAAAAATTAAAGGGATTGTGAATAAGAAAAAAATCAATGTATTTAAATTCCAACTGTAGACAATGCAAGTTATTTTTAGAATAGGATTATTTAAATCCCTGTTCCTAGATTTAAAAGTATAAAATGTTGAAATATTATTTCAATTATGAAAAATAGAACATTAGATAGCATACAATATCCTTCAGCCCATTAGGCATCACAGTGTTTCTTCCCCACGTTATCAGGAACCCTTAGAAATTATACCCCATCATCCTGTATATTTTGAAGAAAATACTATTACTCTATACAAATATTTGTTGTATGTTGATTTTCAAATATTTCCAAATATCAAGCATGTAAGTTTATATTTCCTATATGATAGGTGAATAAAATAGTTATTTCATCTACCAATGGATTGGAGGATTTTAACTCCAAGTTTACTGATATATCCAGATAGTCAGGTCTCCTTTGCAATAACCATAGGCATTTGAATTATAAAAATACATGTGACTACAAAAATAAAATGACTGTTCTCCTATTTTTCTCCCAACCTCATTACTGCAGAGGGAGAAACTCCTAAATATATGCTTTTTGTGGTGCTTCTGTGGACACTCATCTAATGGATTAATTGTATATTATATACTATACAGGAGGTATATTTGATCCATAACATATCCAAATTCTTACAGAAATATGCTAGGTTTAATGGTGTTTACTATATTTAAAGTATATTCAAAAGCCTAGTAGGAGAAGAATAGTATGAACAAATGATCTTTCTCTTTTTCTCTCACGGAAGATTGCATTGATACAATTAAAAGAACTGGAAAGAGTGCCAATCGTTATTAAGTTTTATCTTTTCAAATGTTACTATCTACCTGTTATTAGCCATGCCCCATTGCATTTTTACTTCTAGTGAAGACGGGTAAGTAACTGAATTCTGTACTTCCCTTTCACTGTGTAGGCCTCAATAAATGGATCCCATAGAGAATGACTATAACTTACAGTTCAAACACCACCACCGCTCAGCCTTATTTATGGAGTGAAGGATCTTACTGTGAAATTCAGATTTAGAATCTACTAGTTTTTATTTTTTTAATGGAAAGTCATGCTGTAGGTACCCCCTTTTTTTTTCCTGAGATGTGCTTGTGTTTAATGGAGGAGGGAGGTAGAAAGAGCAAAAATAAAACAAGAGACAGGGATAAATTAAAAATTTTATGATTAGCAGAGATTCAAAAATAGAACAGCATAAAAGCTATTGCTTGGTTGAAGATATTATGATATTTACTCTAACAGCTCATATTTCTAACTACTTAAGGTAGCAGAAGTTTGCCAATATATGGTTCTAATGGGTTAATAATAAACTTCCTGTAAGTACTTGTTTTATGTTTGTTTCCATTTAGAAAAAGTGTATTTTTTCCTCAAAAGTCTAATGCAGTATCTGTCATTAGGAATATTACTCGGGCCAAGGAAAAATTTCTTATTTTCATTTTTTTAATTGTTCATGTACAGTTTTCTCTATTTTCCCACCACCACTCTGCTGCCAACTGCCCCCCCTCGCAAAAGGGAAAAGGTCATCAAGGAACTTGTATAAAGGACACATGGACAAAGCCAAAAGGTGGAAAAATTTCTTCTAAATATCTGTCGTTGTAGGAAACATTAGACCACATCTCTTCATCTAAGATTGTTGATAACCATTTTGCTTCCTGTGGTAGCCTCTGTGTCCTGCTTTAGCTTAAAAATACTTAATGCTGCCTTAAAAACCATTACACACTCCCTTAACCATTCATTCTCCAGGGAATTGATACTTCTCGATCGCTTTCTTTCTTATTCCCATCTTCTGAAAAGATTCCACAAGGACATAGATATTTGAAGCTTTCTGACCATTTCTGTTTAACTTTGGCTTCCTCTGGCACCTATCTGTGCATGCATACAAGCATGGCACAGCCTCAAGTCACATGCATTTTCAATGACGGCTCTTACCATGTATCTCTATCTCAGAGACAGGTCATACACTCCAATCTGCATATAAACAAATGAGGCCTGTTGTCATGGTATTATTCTCCTTAGTTTCTTAAGATATGCCAAAAAACCTAGAAAATTAATTATCGCCTTTTAAGTTATTTTGGCCAAATGAATTATTTTCTTTTCCAGTATTTGTATGTGTGCATTTGTAGTGGGGAGGCAAAGGAGAAAGAGGGAGAAAGAGAGAGAGAGAGAGAGAGAGAGAGAGAGATTTCAATTAGGTTACTTTGTCCTATCCATTAAGCCAAAATGTTGAAGGAATTAGGTCTGAAAAAAAAAAAACACCTCATGAAAACATGCTCATACATAATACAAATATACAATAGAATTTTATGCTACCAGTACATATAGTATAACCTGAAACAAAAAAGGGAGTAAGAGCGAACCTTTCATGGTTACTAGGTGAATACTGTTCTTTGTTCACTTATAATAAAAAATGAAACATGTATGAACAAATTAAGTATTTACATATAATAACAATTGAGAGCAAAAGTCACAAACCATACATTTGTCATGAAAGTCACTGCTTACAAAGACTTGACTGGGGGTTGTGAACACACAATAGTGTCTAGATTCTGTCTCGTTGAACCGTGCACTGAAACCCGTACAATTTTGTTAACCAGTGTCACCCAGCTGAAGTCAATAAGAAAGGGAAAAAGCCACCGCTTTGCATGAACTAAATCTTCTTTAACTTTCCTCTAGAAATGATTAAAAATACAAACGTCTGCAACTCTTCACTAGTCTTTATTTTCTCATCAGAAAATTTCCTCTTAAGTGAATGGTAGAAATTGATTTCTGAATTTTTGCTCATTTATAGTCCATAACATGAGTTTTACAATCAGTCCTTATTATTTATAAACTGTTTTACTTGAACTGAAAATTTTAGTGGTTAGGCAAAATTTTATTAAAATCAATGGGATGAGACCTGATATTTGTGAGTTTTTCCAAAATAACAGAGCTAAGACGAGACAGTGCATTATAGATGGCTACAGTTAATCCAATAGGTGTATTATGTTATGTGAATGTTTTAACTATCACACATGAGAAAGAAAAGCCACATTATGAATATCTTCATTAAAAAAGTTCAGGTTGATAAAAAGCAATAAATAGCAAACCTTACAACAGAGCGCTAAGCAGTGATTTAGGCTTACAGTTGATAGCCAACCCTTTCAGAAAGAATTGTAGAAGCAATATCTTTCTTCAACAGCTTCGGATATTAGAGAACAGAGTGCTTCATCAGAGGGATCCGGAGAAATTGAGGAATGGCTCAAAGGCCAACGACATTAATAATGAAGGCTGACTGACTTTCTCTAGAAGTTTATTATGTTTTTTTATCCTTTAAGCTCTTTCTCTTAAAGATATGAAATTGGAAATGATATACCTTAGTAGGAAGTCTGAGGTCATTACTGAAATAATTGACAGAATACATTATAAAAATATTTGTATGTAGTGAGGCTATTATGACGCCAACATATCAAGTAGGCAATAATGGGCATCTAGTTCTGCTATTTGTAATCCCCATGCTGGGGAAGAAAATCTGCTTTTGTAGCATTAAAAGTTGGAAAAAAATGATGGATTTGACAATTTGGTTATCTAATTTTGGAGTGGAAAGCTATCTTCAGTTATATAAAACATCCTTCCTGAGCTCTCTTTCTCAATCCTATTGCATCCCACTTCATCTCTACTTGCTACCTCCTGCTGCCACGCTCTTGACGCTTAGCATAAAACAAAGTTAAGTCCCGGTGGGGTGCCTTTTGTGAGGCCTCTCATAGTAGGAAGAAAGACACAAAGAGCAATAAAGAGAGGTAGAGAATATAAAAACAAATAAGGCACCAAAAAGGAGAGGTAAGGGGGAAGAAAACATTACTGGGTCAAGAATCTTAAGATCGTACACTTTTTAAACTTTGCTAGTAAGTAGTATTATGTCCTCTGTTTGGGATGTTGCCTTCATAGAGCTAGAACATCAATTCCGCATATACTAGCGTCTTTCTCCTTTCATAAGCTCCCTCTGAAACTAAAGGTCTATTTAAAAAAATTTTACAGCCACCTCATAATTATAGCTTTTATGCATATGCAGGAAGGTCATCCCCCCCCCCCCCCCCCCCGCCACTCCCCAATCAGGGATCATGTTCTCTGCGTTTCCTGTCAGAAGTGCTCTAATACACTTAAGAATTTAAAATGTTCAAGGAAATCTTTCCACTCCTGGCGCACCAGTTCCCTCCTAAAGAAGGCCTGTGCGTTCGGAAGAGGCCTATTCCAAGACCCTTCTGTGCCTTCTACGAGATGGCCTGAGCACACCGTACCACTGCTTCTCCAGAGGTGGAGGGGAAATTGGTTCGGCACTGCTCCTCCTTAGCTCTCACCCCTTCCTTAGTTTCTCCTCCACATTTCAGGCGCTTTTCTCACATTGCCAAAGTGAACTCACCCTGCAGCAACCTTGTCAAGGCAGGGCAGGGCAGGGCAGACCAGTGGCCAAAGCAGGCCGTTTGAAACCTTCTGGAAGTAGTCTCACTAGGTTGGTATAAAAGCCCTTTTCGCAGCACTGTCCTCCCCGGATAGATCATTCGTCCCTCCACCCCTCTGTCCTACTGAATGGCAGGACTGGAAAGATTTGACAGCATCAGGTGCTTCTCCTACCGTCCTCGGCCTGGGCCCCGAGGCTCTGTCAACACCAGGTGAACCGTACCCGGGGTGGGGCCGCTGGCGCAATTGGCATTCAGCCACTTCAGAGGCTCTAGCTTCTGGCACTGCTGGGCAAATACACAGTGCCACCTGGTTGAGAGTCAAAAACGGTGCTTTAAAATGCAAATACAAACCCCTCCTACATTTGTTGTCAAATCACTTATTCACGATTCCCAGGCTTGGCAATGGATTCTGCGCCCGGGAAAGGGCTCGGGGCACGCTGCCTGCATGTGCAAAAATAAACCCCGAAGACGCAAGCCAAGTACTGGGCTGGAGCCTCTGCAGCCTGCTGCCCGCTGGCCGGCTGGCCGTCCCCCGGGAGCCCGCGGGGCTGGGTCCGCTCCTCCTCCGCTCTCCGGTCGGCGGGAGCCAGCGGGCGCCGACTTTAAGAGTTCCTTTCTGCCTTGTAAGGAGGGCTGCTCCGGCCCGTCCCCGCCCGATTGCTCTGACGCCCGGCCCTCCCGCTGCCCACCCCCAGCCGCCTCCCTCCGACTTGCGGGGAGAAGCCAGACGGAGCCTCTCGCTGCCACAAGTCTCTCCGCCTGCCGTCGCCCCCCTCCTACATCCACCCCCACACCCCTCCCCGGAGCCGCCGCCCTCCTCCGCCCCCGCCCCCGCCTCCTTCTCCTCGGCGATCAGGGGAATAAATCAGGGGAGAAATAGCGGGGGAAAGAGAGAGAAGATAGTGAGAGTGCGCGGGCGCTGGAAAGCTCGCCCAGGTCGGTTTCCAAAGTCGCCCTTGATGGCGGCGGAGGCGAGGCAGCCTCGGCGCTGAGCGGCCGACACGCGCTGGAGGGTCCGCCCGCCGCCGCCCCGCGCCCGCGCCGCGCCCCCGCCCCGTCCGCGCCCCGGCCCGGCGCGCCGGCCCGGACGTCTGCGCCCCGGCGGCAGAGCTCCCGCTCCTCCCGCGGCTTCCACCCCGTTCCCGTCCCCGGCTGGGGAGGGAGGCGGGATTGATCTTCGATCGCGAAGATGGCTGCTGGCTGCCTGCTGGCCTTGACTCTGACACTTTTCCAGTCTCCGCTGATCCGCCCCTCGTCTGCGGAGCCGTTCCCTTCGGCCATCACGTAAGTCGCGGGGCCGGGCAGGGCCGGGAGCGCCGGCGAGGGCGCCGGGAGCGGGGCTCGGGAGCCCGTCCCCGAATCGCGGGGCTGCTCTGCCCGCGGGGGGTGGGGACTGAGCCGGCTCGGATCCGGAGAGGCCGAGCGGGAGTGCGCGCCGCTCGCCGCGGGAAAGTGCTCCCGACCGGCGGGTCCGCGGGGCCGGACGCCCGGGCCGCGCGGTGCCCGGGAACGTCCGCCGACGGCTCGCGGCGCCCGACCCAGCTTTGGAAGGACTCCTGGACGTACAGAGTTGTAGGTGCTGGGGAAAGAAAGTTTCCCGCCAGTTAGCCGCTCTCATCAAACCTACTCTGATAAAAAGTTCTGTTTTGCTTGGGTATGTTACGAATAGGTAATTTCAGGCTTGTCCGGGTAGCCTGCTCTTGCGCCGCGCCTGGCCTCGGGGACGCTCTCGAACCGCTGGGGAGTCCGGGCTCGTCCAGGTCCCAGTTTACCGGGCGCACTTGACGGCCTTTCGGATCGCGGCGTCCCCACTGCCCGCGGCAGAGCGCCGTGCACCCGCGGTCGCACAGGTGCGGGGACCACGCTGCCAGCCGCCCTGACCTTCTATTTGGAGCGTCTGAGGGCTGGAAGACACGCGGTTCCTGATCTCAGAATGAGCAGAACCTATTTTTTGACGGAGGGACTCAGCGTTACCAGAGATTCCCGCAATTTGTCTTATTTTTAACATTTCTAAAATAAGTTAAAAAAAAAAAAACACCTCGCTGCTGTTCCGGAAATAGAGTGTTTAAAGGTAGCCGTGTAATCACACGGCAGGAAGGGAATGAAAAATAATTCTCTCCTCTCTTAGGCTGGAAAAAAGATTCAAAGTCAGTGGCACATAAAAATACATACATATTTTTAAGTGCGCTGAATAGCCTATCAGGCATTCTGGGAAAGCATTTATTTTAGTTCTTGAAGCTACTTTAAAGCTTCTGAGAGTAGGTACTGTTAAGTGGATGAGTCACTTTAATGCATTTTACATAACAAAAACAAAGCCCAAGGTAGCCTTCCCGGTATTTAGGATGTTGGGAATTATTTGCTGTCCTTGTGTTGGCCGAGTGCTGAACTCTGGAGTTTTTGGAGGATGCTAACAGTGAATCTTTACCAGTCGAAACCCTGAAGCTATTATTTAAGATTCAGCTTAAAGCCTTTTTTACATTAGGTGTCAGTGCAAGCATCTCACGGATGCACATTCAAACCCAGAGAAGGGAAGTATCTAATATTTTTGTCATTGATTTACAGTCATGTTTCTTTTTAGATAATTTTCCATAAAAATGATTGCAGACCCTTTTTTGTTTGAAGCGAAAGGGTGAATGCCGTCTGCAGGTCTTCATTTAATTGGCAGCACGTTACCAGCAGCTATTTTGAAACGTGGGAGAAGTAAGAATTACCCTAAAGATGCTTCAAAATTCTTTACTCTTATTAAAGAATTATGCTCTTATTTATTTATTTTTTTATTTTTTTAGCTTGGCCTATACAGCAAGACCTCAAATGGCTCACTTGCATTTTGTGTCAAATAAAGAAGTGGCTCTTTAAAAAGGAGTCCGTGTGTTTATTTCACAATTTTAAAGTCTTATTTTAAACTGACAATTTATCAGTATTTCTATCATTTAAGGGAATGCATCATCACACCTTTGGGGAAAACTATGACTTTAAAGTCCAATAAAATACCATCTTTTATTCCTGAATATACCATGGTAAAAATCCTTATTTTAAGGATAGCTGTAATAAATGATTTTCTAAAATTAAAATAACTCATTTTTATGGTCAGATATTTACTAGAGACAAGAAAGAAAATAAATAGTGGGCAAAAATAGGAATTAGGAAACCACAGTTTCTTTTCTTTGAAAGAATTTGAAATTTATTTTTAACAATGGGAATTTAGTGTCTTCAAATTATATGAAACATTCATGAAATAAAAGTGTAACAAAAGGTTTTGTATCTCTAAGTCAGCCTCCTACAGATAATATTAACAATATTTTTGTAAGCCTTCTGCATCTTCATTTATTTATTTGTGAAGTTAGTAACAGCATCTTCTAAGGAGAGGAAAAATGATAGTTGACATCTGTATTTCATGTTAGATTTCCGAATAAATTTTATAAAATCTTTAAAAATGAAGCGTTATTTTCAGCAAGAGGTCATGCCATTTGCTTTTCTTGAAAGAAAATAATTCATACGGCGTGTTGAGATCATCAGGATGAATCTCAAATCTTTGGGGAAAATATCAGGTTTATAAAAACTGTACAAAGATGATATATAGCATTCACTAAAGGCACATTATTGTGCTTCTGTGTATAAATTTCTCTGAAAGTCATTAGTAAATTCTTTTGCGTTTTGACAATTTTACTTTTCAGAGGAAAGGTAATAGAAGAAGTTTGGATTATCAGAAGAGGATGCCATCAGCCCACTATAAAATTATGCACTGACTGGAGTGGGACCGGAATTAGAGTTAGGAATTCTGTTTGTTTGTTTTTTTTTTTTTAAGAGTGTTTATAATACTAAGGGCTTAAGTTTTATTACAGTAAAACAAAAAATATGTCATTCTTAATATCTTTAATTTTCTACTCCTTTTTCATACATTCTCGTAGCATATACTTCTGGATTAAAGTAGTAGTTAAAATATTCTAAGTGTTGATACTGAAATAATGGGTTCCTTTAGACAAAGGAATTGATACAGTGCTTTGCTAGGTTTTTCTTGAGGAAATGACTGTCTCAATAAAGTATGAAGCAAAAATATGCCATATGGTAGCAACCACCTAATGCATATTGGTTTATATGTAAATGAAAAATACATAATTTTTATGTTATAGTATACACAGTTATATTGGTAGTTTCAAATATATTTTCAAAAAGGGAGCTCTCACTTGTTCTAGAAATAATTTCTTGATGCACATGTGAAAACATTTCTATTTTAAAACTTAGGGTAATATGTATGCTACCCAGTATTGTAATGTTAATTTCAACCTGCCTCTCTTAATTGTAGAATCCATTTACAAATCCGGTTTTCTTTAGACATTGTAGTTATAACTACTCTTCATGTTAAACTTTATCTCAGTCATATCAAAATGCCATTTAATCAAGTATAATTGGCTGAGAGAACATTGGTATAATGGGATAAATATATTTGTAAGAATATACATGGAATAAACATAACATCTTGAAAAAGAATAGTACTAGGGTTTTAAATATTTAAGATATATATTTTTTCTGTTATCAGACAAATTTTAATTTAAAGGTTGCAGAAAAGAATATTTTTTGTGTCATTGGAATTGATATGACATTGGATTAGATGTTATATTTTCTGTGTGTTAGAAGTGACATAATCATTCTCACTTGGGCTTAGCAATCACTATTCACATACAATGTATACAAACATGTGTCTTATGATAAAATATGAGGTAAACTATTAAATATAAAGTAAAACCTCAAAACTGTGAACATTACTACATCGTTATATTAGATATTTAATTTGCTCTCATCAGTTTAAGAACATGGCATTTATTACTCCACAGGTGCATGTTTAAAATACACGACAGTAGATATGTTTTCCATATAAGTAATGATGTGATGTAAAATTTATTAATGTTTATGCACAGGCATACATGTGGCTCTGTGGATTGGAATTTGAATGAGCATTAGGCCAGTGGAAATGGATATAAACCAAAAACAAATTTTAGAAATATATAAAATTCTAAACTGATTATGGTTTATAACAAGGAGATAAAATGTGCCTTTATTTTTATGGCTTTTACTGTTTTAAATTTACTAAATACATATAAAACCAGAATTTAAAGCAAGTTGTTTACTTCGAAAAAGATAAACCATTTACTACTGTTTTAACCAAGGGACCTTGCTGTGTAGACACCTTTCTGTTATTTCTCTAGTATTGATAAAAATAACATAATAAACACTCTCCCTTATAGGGTTTACACATGGTAAGGTTTTGCAGGAACATAAATAAGGTACAAATTATATATTCAAATTTAGTATTTATATTTAGAAGTATATATTCATAAGAAATAATAAAGCATTTAGGAATTCTAAAATAACTTTAAAATTGTACCCATAACAAACTATATTATCTGATGTGTTCTTTAGAGTGGCATTACACAAAGCACATACATAGAAGTTTCTTTTCTTTTCCCTGATTTTCAGTATACATGTATATTTCCAAGCAAGTAGTCTGTTCTTTTGAGTTCATGTCTTGTTTTCTTTCATGTGTGTTCAAACTGTTTTAACCTGGAGATTTAAATGGTTAAAGTAAAATATATTTTAGGCAAATTGCCAATTTGTTGATTTCCTTCAGTGTCTTACATATATGGGCATAATCAGTTCTAGCACGAACCTGCTTAAATAGCATTTTGAGAAAAAATCAGAATTTGTTTCAGTATTTTTAAGAAGTACCATTTTGCTGCTATGAAAGTGACAGCCTTTCATCGTCTGTAACAAAAGAGCTGTCTGTTGCAGTATTTCAAAACGCGAATGAGCTGCTCACGGTGGGGCAGGTCCTCTGCTGTTTCATCCACTCCGCCTTCACTGAAGGCTGTTCGTGCGCGCCAGGCATTGGATCGCACTGTTCGCCAGTCCTTGTCATGGGCCGTCTGCGTGGGACAGCTGTTCCTAAGCCTTTCGTGCGGTTGCTTTCCAGTAAACTTAGAGCTACACTGAGGTAGACAACCATGTAGCTAACATGGTTCCTTTTTCTCTCCTCTGTGCACAAGAGGAAAATGGTTGTGCCATATTGTTTATAGAGTTGAAAGAAAAGGGTATTGACTTCAGTGTCAGTTGAGGGAAAAACAATAGCACTTTGTGAAAAATACTGTATTTAAAATCTTTGAGGGTCCAAAATATTAATATTGCATAATCAGATAAATTATCTAGTTTATATTTTTATGGCATTCTGTTTAATAGTAATGTGTGTGTGTGCAAATATACTCAGGCTGGGGCAAAAGTAGGTTCACAGTTGTTTGTAAGGAGCATAATACAGGAGGTAATAAATAATAATACAAGAATAAACTGTTTTGCATACTCAAAACTGTAAACCTACTTTTGCCCCACTCCGTATTACATATGTATGTGTGTGCACACATGTATTTTTAAAAACTTCAAGCAGTTCCCCAGGATAGAAAAAACCTCAGTAAGGTAAGTTTATTATCACATGCTCATGCTTTAAGATTTCTGCCAATCCACAACTGTTTTTAGGGATTAAATGTCATTCAAAATATTTTTATAACACTCTCATTTAGAATAACTTGTAAAGAAAATCAAACAAGATACTGTGTATGGAAACAACTTGAATGTGCTCAGGTCATATAGTGACAAATTACTAACATAATTGATGAGTAACAATACAAGTGATTCTAAAGATAGTTTTGCCAGCTTTTAAGCAAGTTAAGTATGAGACAGAAACTATTGCACATAGAATATCGGGTACCCATTAAAAGGTCTTTGCATGCCAAGCAATTTTATTTCTGCCACTTAGATATGGGATACTTTGAAATTTGTAAGAATATTTGGCATTGTAACATTTTTGGAATGAAAGATAAATGTACCCACTGTTTTACAGTTTTATTTGTAAAATCTAAATGTCTAGGTTTCTTTTCCTTGTGGGCATTCATATTTTGTACTATTTTAATACACGTGAATAAACTGCTATTAGCAATCTAAAAAATGAGTCAAATGATCATTGCTTCTTTAAAATTTGCCATTTATACAGATTCTAACAAGATTATAAACAAGGAAAAGATTGACACTGTGGCCTCAACAAACTGGTGCACTTTTACAGTTAATTTCAATAATTCAAAATCAGGCTGTTATATATGAGGCAATATTTAAAGTTCTGTTTGAATATGAATGTGGGATATTTCTGGCTAAATGTTATTTTAACATTTGCTTCTACTGATTTTTTTTACCATATGCTTCTGCTGGAATAAAAAAATTAGGATGTATTTTAAATTCTATATTATATATGAGGAAGCTACTTAAGCTGGAAATGATGGCCATGGAAAATAATGTTGTTGCCCATTTTAAATGTTCAGATTTAGGGATGATCTTATTGTCATCTTGAAGTTCTTTTTTATGAGTAATTAAACATTTATTGTGATGGTCTCCTGGCTAATTATGCATTCTTTTAGTTAAATAACTAATTGCTAGTTCTCTCTTTCTTATGCACACATACTTAATATTAATTATAATTTATTATTTGCGTATAATATTAGGTCAAATGGGGAATTTGGGGTTTGTTTTCTCCCAAGCAACCAGAGACTGGACCTCAGTTCTGGGTCCTCCTTCTCGCTGGCTACGTCTCTCACTGTTTCAGGGTCCTTCCTGTCACCTCTGGACATTTCTCTCTATGGGAAATTGTTGACGTATTTTGGTGCACAGATAGGTCTGTAATACATAACCAAAACTTTCACCAACACTGTCAAATGACAAAACTGGCATTTGCTCACATACTATGGGGTTAATTAGGGAAAAGAGGAAAGAGCTAATAAAATCATTCTCTGTATAAGGTGCCTACTGTCAGACTAGGTAAAGGGATGGGTAGACGTTAATGGTGTCTTGTTTTGAGGACTCAAGGAGGACTGGCTCAGTAAAATAAATGAGCTTAAGCAAACTGGGAAATCTTGTTTTAAAGAAGTGATCAAGAAGCGCTGTGGTAAAAGCGCTATGAGGAATGATGCATGTGTAACTGGGGCAAAGGGACCCTTGGGTTACAAAATTAAAGATGCTAAAGGTGGGAGTTGGTTATTTTAAATTTTTTCTTTTTTCCCCCCATTTCCCATGTGAGCTTGGTTATCCTGGAAATGCTGTTTACTGAACATAATATTTGTTTTTAGATATTCAAATATTTATATATGGAAATTCACTTTAGAAACCAAAAGACAATAAAATTGTCTAGATCTCAAGAAAAACAATTAAACATTTTATTTAAATTTTTTTTAAAAAATAGTTTATTTATTTATTTTTAGAGAGGGAAAAGGAGAGAAAAAGAGAGGGAGAGAAACATCAATGTGTGGTTGCTTCTCAGGCGCCCCCCACTGGGGACCTGGCCCACAACTCAGGTATGAGTTCTGACTGGGAATCGAACCAGTGTCCCCTTGGTTCGCAGGCTGGTGCTCAATCCACTGAGCCACACCAGTCAGGGCAAACATTTTATTTTTAATAAAACCCTGGGGAAGTGATTTATGGGATAAGAAGTGTTAGTATAACACTTTTTAAAAGCTTAAGTGCTAATAATCAAAAAAGAATTCTATTACTAAATTTTTTTCCATTATACAGGGTCTGAAAAAAATAATGCCCCTGTTTTATTACAAAATCTTTTATTATAAAATCATAAGCATGTAATTCTGTAACTAAACAGTATCATGCTCAAGCATGCCATATGACATTTTAGGTGAAATGTTCAAATTAATACAATAAATTATTATACCCATATTGTTACTCCATTAAGCATGCTCAAGCAGGCCTTACTTCTGCCGGACCCTGTATTACAAGAAATGGAAATAACTTGCAGGTACGTGGGCTTCTGTAGAGTCTACTGAAGATTAAAGTAGACCTGAAAGTACATAATACATCATATTTTAAAAACTAATTTTAACTTACACTGTCTCTTTTAATATTTCCTGCTTTATATATTTTAACATCAAATACAATTCAATTCAATGATGAATGCAATTATTATTATTCAGTACAACTTACACAGTGCACTGAACTACATTCTGAGAATCCAAACTGAAGAAGGGAGTCCCAGAGGAAGACAGTCACAGCTCTAAGCCATGTCCCGTGTTAGGCCTAGGGCTTCTGGGTGGAAAGAGATGTCGATGTGACTGGATCATTGGTTCAAGTCCGAATTATAAAATTGTTGCATCGGCGCCATCTTTCTGCATGGCCTGAAGGAAGATAGGCAGTGTTCACAGCACGGGACGTTTGTGGTGGCCCAGATCTGCATACTCAATTTGGCCTTTATCCTAAGAGTTTTAGATTAGAACGAGTTGTAGAGATGGATTAAAGACTAATTTTGAGGCAGAGGCAATGCGAGGAGCAGTTGGTGGACCACTGCAGCATCCCCAGAGTGGGAGGTGGCCAAGGTCTAAAAGAGATAGTGGTGGGGGGGAAGCAGGAATGAAATATGATGCAGGAGTAACGTGTCAGGTCCTGTGGGTTCTGGGGTTTGGGGAACCGGGAGAGAAGAGTTAGAATCTAAGATCTCTGATGGGTAGATTATATTTCATTGAACTTTCTACACTAGAGAACAGAGGAGGAGTACCAAGTTGGTGGTGGGTGTGAAGGTAATAGGCTCACTGTTGAACATTCTGAGTTAGCAGTGTTTCTGTAGATGGTATTAAGCCATTAGAAAATATATCTGAAGGTGCACTGGAGACAAATCCAGAGACAAATCTCTGGCTCAGAAGCCAGAAAAAAAGTTCATTCATTTATTTAGCAAATATTTATTTAGTATCTGTCATACTACGCACTGTGAGTTTGCAGAGAAGAACCTTGGTCTACAGTTTCATTTTGCAGAGAGATCAAAAAAGATGAGCGCTTTAAGAAAGTCAATAGGCCATTGAGGGTATGAGAGCAGATTCAGCAGTGTGTTGCTGACTGAAGCATGATTTCAGTGCCTTAGGAGTTGGTAGCAGCTAAGACTAATAAAGGTAGCAAGTGTAGATGTTCTTTCAAGGAATTTAACAATGTGAAGAAAGGGAAAGAAATGTACACTAAGTTTAGAGGAAGACAGTTTCAGAAACTTGGCACCCTTTTGCTTTGTTTAAAAATAGAAGTTATATTAGTCTATTTGGAATTGCAAATAGTAGTAGTAGAAAACCATAGGACTATCTTGAACCAAAAAGGGAAATATTTTTCAGTTTAGTGGAGCTGAATGATCAATTTTGAGAGTTAAGGTCAAGCATGTGCCAACAACTGCAGAAAGGGGTGGGACTGCCATTAGGATCATCTCTTGCTCCAAACTAGAGGTTTTTTGTTTGTTTGATTGACTCCTCATTCTACTCTCTTCCCTGCCAATTGGCTTTATCTGCTTTCCAGTGCTCCTGGTATTGTATACTTTTGAGGGTTTATGTTCTCTCCATCAAAGCTTTGAACTAGTTTGAGACTAGAATTCTAGTCCAAAATGTAGCCTCCTAAAGAAATGTTGACAGTTTCCATATGGTCCAGATGGCCTGCTACACATCATTTAGTTGTGATCAGGAGATGGGATTTGGAAAAAGGACTCTGGTTGCCAGAGCGTGGGTTACTTCTCCGTCCCCTGGTCCAGTTGCATTCCGTTGCAACAGTCCAGAAGTTATTAGCGTGGGTAGAGGAAGAGGCAGTTCTTAGAAAATGGCTCCTGGGGTTGGGGAGGTGTAGTAACAACAGAATAAGTGTTAGCAGAGGGGAGATTTGAGGGTATCAGAGGGAGAAGAACAAATGGCAGGGAGATGACAGAGATGAGAGACCGTGATTGGTGGGTGAGTGTTCTGACTGGCAGGTGAGAGGATCAAGAAGAAAAAACAATTATCTTACAAAATAGCTTGAAAGGTGAGACAGCCTTGAGAATTAAAGCAGATGGTTGGAATATAGACTTAGATACCCTTTTAATTTACTGGAGATGTTTTTGGAGGAATGTTTCAAATTACATATTCCATTCTCAAGCCAGAATGACATGATCGTTTTTCTTGGTAGTAATAAGATTCCTGTTCACAACTTTATTCCCTTTAGACACAGCAGCATTTGGTCCTTTTTTCTTTATATTTCTTTCGTTTCTTTTTTTTAAGAGGCATTATTATCTTGAAGGTCCATGTAGTTTTGCAAAATGTTACTAGATTTAATAAGTCTATGTGCTTATGGTAGAAAGAAATATCAATGAAAAGGAAACAACAAAAAGAGGAAATAGTTCCTGTTTCGGCAATTTATCATTTATGTATTAATTTTTTGATAGATAGGGGAGGTCTACTCCCACACTATATTGCCCCACCCTATATTCATTCTTTGGCAAAAGGCAGAAATTTGAATTGGAACAGTTCCTTGTCAATAAAACAAAAATAAATATAATAAGAAACCATTAACGAATGGAATACTCGCACAATGCATGTTTCTGGTCAACCCTTAAAGAGGCATCTCAGGTCTCCTGAAGGTCTGGAAATTACTGGCAGCTGCCATCACAGCAGTCCCCGGGCCCCCGAGATGACTGAATGAATGGCTGGGATTACAAATGCCAGCAGATCTGTGAATCGATGGTGATCTCATTGGTACCAGTGCAGTGTGGAAAAACCACCCTCGTGGTTTGTGACAACAGATGAGAAGAGTGAGGGTGGGCTCTGTGTTTTTCCCTTGTGTGACTTTGCTCTTTTTTCTCTCATAGGTATTCAGTTTACTTGAGCTAATTTTGATGTCTCTATCTGCAGAATGTATGGACAGTATTACTAACAATTCTCTTTATATATTATAATATTGTTTTCTGACAATTTGGAGCCTCTCCTTTATGCCAGGCACTGTGAATTAATGCTCTGCATGTTTTTCTAACCCATCCAACTTTCACCTTAGTCCCCAAAGATAAGTAGTATTATTATCCGTGTTTTATAGATGAGGGAAGTTAGAGTATGAAGAACTCTGACTTTTCTTAGGAGCAAAATTTGACCTCAAGCAGCTCATTTCTCGAGTCCTACACTTACTTGCTGTATTTTGCTGCCGCTCTATGGCAGGAGCTTTGACACGTTAACATCCGTTTTCTTACTGGTCCAGCTGTGGCTGGCTGACTATCCCAGCAATGAGGTCCAGGGAGAAAGGAGTCAATGTAAAGTACAGCCGAACCGACTCTGGGTCTCGATTTCTCCATCTGCCGAACAAGGATAATATTAAGTTAATCCAGAATCACAGTGTGATGCTGTGAGAGTCCAATGAGAGGAAGCATGGGGAACTTTGAAGGACTGTTTAATGGTCAGGCTTTATTATTTGTACCACCTGTGATTTTTCTGCCTTCGAGAAATAACAAAGTGATGAAACAACAAAGTGATATTAGATTATTATGCTAATACATCATTTGGGGCATGAGAAAAACCTGAAATAAAGGGGGAAAGGAATACTGATTAGGCCTTAAAAGTGTCTCTAAAGCTTGTATCACCTTTAATCATGAAGAAGGATGCAGTGAACTTGAGCAACTGAAGTGTTTTGTCTCCAGGTTAGGGACACAACCTGTACCCCAAAAAAGACTGTGAAGAAAGCAGAACCACGAAGTTTTTGATATATCTTATCTTGAGATTTCAGCCAACACCTGTTGTATAACTGTGCCACAGAAGTTGAATCTACTTTTAAAAGTAGTAACTTTGCCACTGACAGCGTCTCATTGTCAAACAGAAATGTGAGTTTTCTGCTTCAGGTCAGAATATTGAAAGTTAGTAAAGAGATCTGCCCAGGATGTTTAGAGAAATGATTCCAGACAACTCTCCAAATTGGGTGAGCACTGAAGAGTAAAATTGAGACCAGTTGCATCTTTAGCAACCAACACAGAAGTGAGTAAAAATCCGCCAAGAGCATCCTGAAAAAGGCCAGTTTTCATCTGCCTCGTCCAACCGATGATTAGTCACACTCATTTAACCCCACCCCTCCACTTCCCAGTATAAACAGAGGTCAGCCTTTTACACACACTCTTCTCTTCTTGGTAGAAAAAAAACCCACTTAATGTCTGCTGCACATTTTTAATCGATCTGTGGACATAGGAGATATTTTGATGAAACTAGACATCAATACCATGACTAATGAGTATAACTTGATGATAACCATTGCAGCAGCACATTTTCAAGTGCCAGGAGCCTGCCTTTTTGACATTTGCCACCAAAAAGAGTGTGTAAAATTCTTAGGACGTTTGTCACCTTAAAAATATCAACCCTTCTTTTCCGTGACATGCTATTAGAATTGACTTAGATTTGCATTTGTGAAAATGTTCAGAGGGACAACCCGGTGAGCCGTGCGAAGTCTCAGGAGGATGGGTGCAGTGGGGGTCATGCACATAGCTCTGAATTGAACATTTAAGCTTGGCTGTTTCTCAAAAGATCTGAATTCCCTGTCAGTGTAAATGCAGAAATCAAATTAATTTTCCTGAGGTAAAATTTTATTGTGCATGTGTAACTCAGCTCCCAGGGGATTGATACACATCATGTCAAGGTCTGCCAATGAGTAATTGTTTAAAATTTATATCAGTACTCAATGGTAATAAACATAGGGGAAGGCTAACTCATCACGGGGCCAACCATGTGTGATAATTAGACGAGGTCCATTTGTCTCCTTAAGTTATCGGATGGGACACAACCTGTCTGTGCTGCGTCTAAACGCCAGCTGAGTCCCTGGGTGTAAATGACCGTGACAGGGGGGTGGTAGGAGGGTTGCAAGCCTTGGATTTGATCCTACCCCTTCTGGATTTTTCCACAAGTGAAGTAGACTGGCCCCTGGGATTCTGTTCTCATAATACGCATGGGGTTCTAAAACCTGGGGTCCACAGATTGCTCAGGGTCTATTTTTTCCCCTTTTTTGTTTCCTCTACACCACCACCCTAACTGCAAGATAACGCATAACATATATATGTGTATTATATAATGTTTATATAGTATATAATATAGTAATAATAGTATATTACATGTTACTATATGAACACAATTTATATGAAATGAAAATATAAAACACTAGTGAAATATGCACATAGATCAGATGTGTTATCTGTATGTAGGACACACTTAGAAGACATTATAAAACTGAAAATGCTTTTTAGAATCCAGAAGAGCTGTCATACATATAAAGGATTGCTACTTTTATTAGGAGTGACTGCACCATTAAAATCTTTGGGGTAGGATATCTACTTGCTAATTATAGTTTTAATATTTTGCCCACTTTGAGGCTTGTGATAACTTTCTTTCACATCTCCCAAACCTGCAGTGCTTCAATATTGCTGCACTTGCCCCCCAAAGTTGCTAATGAGTGTGTTGATAAACATGTAAGCAAAGCCAGAAACAACCAGTCTGTCCTGGAAGTTCCGAGGACGCAACGTAGGCAGTCTGGAATGGTGGGGGAAGTACTTGAATTCTAAAAAGTGATTACCTGTGGGGTGGCAGGATCTTTCTAATTGGGTTTCCTCAGCTGAACCACAGAATGCAGATAATGATTTGAGTGACTCTTTATTTTAGTTCTCTCAAAAATGGTTCATGACTAGTACCATAGAGGTACATTTAATTCTTAAAAATGGATGCTTTTGAACATTAGGGCTAAATTTTCTTATGGAACTTGCCTGGTTGGTTAAAGTATGTGTTCAAAGCTCAGCTTTACAAATTATTAGCTGGGTAATTTGAGCAAGTGTATCATTGATAAAACCATACAAGGTTTTTGCAAGAATTAAGAATGTTAATTCATGTAAACCACTGGCACATAGGAAGCATTGCCACAAATAATGCCCTATTTTTTACTGCAAAATCTTATGTTACAAAATCATAAGCATGTAATTATATAACATAACATTATCACACTCAAGCACACCATATGACATTTTAGGTGAAATGTTCAAATTAAAGCCATAAATTATTACACCCATATTATTACCCTACCAACCACACTCAAGCAGGCATTTCTTCTGCCGGGCCTTGTGTGATTTGATTAGAAGCAGGAGAATTTAGTGGAGTCAGGTGATTTGACTTCCTGTTTGTCTCTGCCACTAACTAGATAGGGAAAAACCCCGTGAGGAAGCATTCCTGGCTTTAGCACCTCCTAACATCCAATTGCTCAGCACCCAACGATTTCCTAACATCTTAGTCTTCGCCGTCCTATACGTGCTACTTATGTGTCCTTTGAGCATGCGCTAGATCTTTCTCGGCACACTCGTCCTCCCTCATTTATGATTTCGCTTTCCATGGTTTCAATGATCTGAAGTCAACTGCAGCCTGAAAAGCTAAAATGGAAAATGCCAGGAGTAAACAACTCATAGCTTTTAAAGTGAGTGCCTTTCTGAGCAGCATGATGAAATCACACCCTGTTCCACTCCGTCCCACCCAGGATTTGAATCTCTCCTTTGTCCAGTGCATCCGCTTTGTCTGTACAGTTACATAGGGTATTTTGAGAGAGACCACATTCACATAACTTTTATCACAGTGTATTGAGTATTCTTATAATTGGGCGATTTCATTATTGCTTATTGTTGATCTTTTACTGTGCCTAATTTATATTAAACCTTATCATAGGAATGCATGTATAAGGAAAACAGCATATGCAGAATTTGATACTGTGTGTGGTTTCAGGCATCCACCGGGGGTCTCGGAATGCACCATTCACGGTAAGAGGAGAAAAGTGCTTGAGTTACCCCAGTGCTTGTGGGAGTGCTGTTGAAAAGCTGTAACCCTGGCTTCAAATTTTAGTTTCCTTTCTCATGATATTTTTGAAATGTCTCATTATATTTCTGAAAAGTGGTGAAGTTTGATGTTTTTCTCTCTTTTAACACTCTGTGCTACCCCCAAATTACACTAAAGCATAGTATGGTGCCAGGCTTCTTTCCTGATCTGATCGAAGGGCATACATGTATTAAGGAATATATAATGCAGTGAGCGACCTTGCATTCTTGTGTGCCGAGAAATAATGTCAGTGGCCCATTGTCGCCTGATGATTCCAGTTCTGTCAGAGACTCTAGATGTTCTTTTTGACAATATATTCCTAGCAATTGATGCAAACTCTAAACACAGCAACTTTAGAACGAAATCAGCCATAACTGTGATACTTGTGTAATGTAGAGTGGTGCTGGTTTTCCTTTGAAGAGGAGTAACAGACATATCATATCTTAACATGAGCAATAAATGAGTATTATGGAGTTTTAAAGAAAAGAGTATAAATTAATTAAACTAGTTAAAACATCAGTTCCGCTTTTTCAAGAAGAACTTGTGTTAGAACCCATCATGCAACTTGAAGGTTCGAAATGTGTGCAGAATTATAGAAAGTGTGGCCTCTCCTTGTGCCCAGTTGATTAGCTTTTCTCCTAGTGCAATGTTGTGGTTAAATGAGAGTAGTTGGGAAAATTGTTCGATCCTCAACATTTAGGCAAAAAAAGACGTTAATGAGATTACACAAAAGAAATCAAAGACTGACCACTAATTTAAAGTACAGTGAATGAGCCCTGGCTGGTGCGCTCAATGGATAGAGCACTGGCCTGCAGACCAAAAGGTCACCGGTTCGGTTCCTAGTCAGGGCACATGCCTGGGTTGAGGGCCAGGTCCCCGGATGGAGGCATGTGAGAAGCAACCAATTGAGATATCTCTCACACACAGATGTTTCTTTCCCTCTCTTTCTCCCTCCCTTTCTGTCTCTAAAATAAATAAATAAATAAAAAGAGAGAGGGGGAAAAAGTCCATATTTTATAGAGGATTACGTAGGAGTGAAATGACGGGATTTTCTTAAAATGCTTGAAAAAAGAGCAAAATAAGGAAGGAAGGAGGGTGGGTGAGAGCAAAGGGGTAAAAAAGAAAAAGCAGGCAAACTATGCAGTGATAAAAAATAAAAAAATAAAATCTTAAAAAAAGTACAGCAAATGAAACAAACTAGACAGAATCTTCATAAAGATATTTTATCTGAAGGTTGATAGAATGAGTCACTTGTTTAGAAATCAGTAATCTAGATTCATTTACTTATTTCAGTGTAGTATTTTCTATGCTGTGTAATAAATATACTACAAACTTGGAGTTTAAGACCATGTACTTGTCTTTCTCACGGTTTCCATGGTGAAGAGTCTAGCCTTGGCTTAGCTGGGACTTTTGCTCAGTGTCTCACAATGCTTCACTAAGGTGGTTCACTGGCCTGCATTCCTTTCCGGGCTACTTTCTGCTCTTCTTTCAGGCTTATGTGGTTGTTGACACTTCCTTGATGTTGTAGCAATACCTCCACCCTCCTTCCCTTTATTCTCAGCTGCCCGAGGTCACTTGAATTTCCTTTCCACAAGCCCTCTCGAAGGTCCTCTCACACAAGGCAGTTTACTGCTTTCTGAAAGGCTAGCTGGAAAATCTCTCTCTTCAGTCTCTCTTTTAAGGACTTTCAACTAATTAAGTAGCCCATCCACAATAATCTCTCTTTTGATGAATTCAGAATCAAATAATTTGGGATCTTCTGTCTACAGAATCCCTTCACCCTTAACCATAAAACATGATCCAGTCATGGAAGTGACTTCCCTTTATAATCACAGGCCGCGCCGCCCCCCACTCTAGGGAGTGGATGGCCTGTGGGAGCCATCTCACAGTGCTTTCTCCCACAGGTTTTATTATTAGACAAGCATCATAAAGACACCAAAAACTAGAAAGTGAACGGGAATACTCATTTGTTTTTCACTTTACATGTTCACAAACTGACAATTCTCCGAAGCAGTCAGGTGCCATGCTATTTTTTTTTCCTCCAGGGCAATTCTGTTTTGCTCATACATTGGTGCTGATCCATCCTGTAAGGAAGTAAATTCCAGTAGCTCATTAACAACTCATTACTAGTGTTAGCTGAACTTTTCACCCTCTACAGAGGAAAAAAAAAATTCTCTGTGCTGTGGTTTAAGTCAGTTTACACTATTATTGCCAACAATGTGTAGAAAAATTACAAGACAGTTCTTCTGAAATGTAAAGGATTAAGTTATTGCCAAATTAAGGTTTATTTTTTATGAAGTCTTGGATCTCTTCTGAAATTATGTGCCTCTCCCTGCCTGTATAAACTGGGTGATTTTTCTAAATTCCTAACCTGCATCTGTTTTTTTAAAAAAACATTTATATGTATGGAATGGTAACGTTTCTAACTAATGCCCCAAGTATAAAATAGTAATGCAGAAATATTCATATAACTTAAAGCATCCTATAAGATTTATCTTCTCCAATATATAGATTTAGGAGATTAGCTACCGCTTCTGCTTTTCAAAGAAGAGATCACCCCAAAATGCCTCTTCAGAATACCTAAAGAGTGGGTACTCAATACATTTACCTTAAAAAAAGGGTCCTTTCTATTCTGCATCCAGGTACTCTATGCATACTTAGACATTTTGTTTGAAAGTACCGCTGATTATCTGAGTTGTTCTGGATTTGTCTTGTTGTACCACTAGCACTAACTAATTTGCTAACACCTGGAGATTCTGGTCAGAATAATTGTCTAATTCAGTGTTTTTTACGCTAATTGTCCTAAAGGAATAGAGTTTATTTATTTTTGTAAATTTCGTATTCACTGCAAATGTAAATTTTTGTAGAACACAAAGAAAATGGATTAATGGAAAGTGGAATTTAAAAAGATATGCTTGTTTTATAATGATTAGATTTGGTAGTTATAACATTACTTTTTCAAATGTTTATAAAAGTGTCGAACACTCTCCATTTCTAAACTTATTCTTCAGTTGGATCTGCAGAGCACAACGCGAGTAACCCTAGTTTAATTGGTTTGCCTTATGGTAACCAAATTACTGTTTTCAGTTTTTGAAAGGGGCATTAAAATACTAACATGGAAGATTTTCACATTTTAAAAATGAGTCTTGAAAGATGATATACCTTCTTTACTGCTTATCTTTGGTTAGGGCTGTTGAATAGCTATGACCTTTTTCCTCAAAGTAATCATTCTGTTTTGGTTTGAAAGGAGCTGCCTGTTTCAGATTTTTACACATTGTAGTTTCTGACTAGAATTTTATGTTATTTACAAGCAAGTTTGACTTTTATTGTATTTTCTTGTGGACATTTTCTATTTCCAGTGCGTCTAAATGCTTGCTGTAAGTAGAACAAATATCTCGGTATTGCAGTGAAGAGAAAGACCGCCATACCTGAAGCACGCTGCATTTTTTTACACTTTGTGTTTTAAAAACAATATCTGTATAAAGTGTACCCGGCCTCTGAGACGGAGGCTGTATAAAAAATCTCCATTGGTATCTCTGAGATCTGAGAATGTCTGCCAAAGTATAAAGTATAACATTCTCACTGTGCTGAAACACATCTAGAATCAAACAATATGGTTCTTGTACAAGACAATTAAAATTTTCTAAGAGTGGTTCTCATGTTGACGTAGTAAGCATTGAGAATTGCAACCTTTTTCTCTTTAGGTATCTGTGCTCATTGTACTTGAAATGTATAAAAAAAAACATACATTTTTTAAAAATCATCATTTTATTTATTTATTTATTTTATTTATTTATTTAAAGATTTTATTTATTTTATTTTCAGAGAGACGGGAAGGGAGGGAGAAGGAGAGGGAGAGAAACAGCAATGTATGGTTGCCTCTCACATGGCCCTCATTGGGGACCTGGCCTACAACCCATGCATGTGCCCAACTGGGAATCGAACCAGGACCCTTTGGTTCCCAGCCTGCGCTCAATCCACTGAGCTACACCAGCCAGGGCAAAACTTATACATTTTTGACAGTCTGTTTCTCTTGTTTTCTCCTGGTTGGACTACAAAATGTTCTCACAGTGGTGCCAAAGATGATCTCAAATTGCATGTAGTGTTTTTACCTAATGAAACGGAGGCGTGTTAACTTCTCGCGAAAGATGGCTACAACAAGGTTACCAGTACTTTACTTTATGCCTTCCCGTGCAGCCTCTTCTGAGATAGATGTCACTATATACTTATTCCTGAACAGTTTTCTCGAGGATTTTTTATAGAGTTTTTCCAGGCAATTGAGATAAACTAGTTTCCTAAGAATATCAGAATTTATGTGTTTTAAGAATCTCTTGAAGGGTTCTTTTCTGTTCTTTAGTGGGCCACTTACAACTAATTGAATTAAACTAGATCTTTTTATAAAGATGCTACATCCCACAGCTAACAGTTAGGATGCCAGGTCAGGAACAAGGCCGTGTTGACATACTGACAAAGTCTTGCCAAACTCGCCTTCTAGGTGATTTTCAGGATTAGCTCACAAAAAATGATTGATACATTCCCTTATAACATAACTTCATGGATTTTACGTAGTGAAAATCATAACTGTTTCTATATAGTTTAAAAATCCCCGTCACAAAAGAGAATGTGTGATTTAGAACATTGCAATGGCCACGATTCTGAGAAAACTGCTGAAATCTTACCAGTGGAAATTGTATAACACCGCGGTAACCGTTGCATTATAGTTAATTATTGCAATAAAATATTAATTACTATTACATTTATATGTACATATTTAAAACATCTTGGCAAGATGACCCTTATACATGAATATTTTAATTAAATATATTTCAATTTGGCCAAAAATATGGCTGGGAATTTAAAGCAGATGTCAGCAGCTTTCCTTAGGAGTTGGTTAAGCCTTTTTATTCAAGTGACATGGGGCAATAGGAAGGCAAAATATGTTTAAAGGAAATATATGGATGAGGCAACCAAAACTTTTGCTGAATCATGGAATTTTTATGAGGCCAGGGTGTTGACTCCAAATTATCTATGAAATTATTCTGTTGACCTCAGATGATCTTGAAATGAAAGTCTTTGTGTTGCTCACATCCCTGACCATTCTCCTTTTTAATTAGATTGTGAATTAAGGCACATCTATGCATAAGTGATCTGATTATTTCTGAGCCAGTGCTGCCTCCAGGTGAGCGCCTGGGAAGTGACATGGGCATTATTGTATTTACTAGTGTAGGAGGCCGTCACCATCTGTGTTGAAATGTGGCCTTGTGTCTGTCTGCTTCTGTTTCCCGGTTCTCTATCACTATATTTATTTACTCCTTTCCTAGTGGATCGGGTGTCTACAAGCTCTCCCTTTGTCGATCAAATATCTGCTTTTATCCTCCCTCCATCACCTTTCAAAAGAATTCAGAGGAACTCTTCTTTGCCAAACCATTGGATAAAGAGAATCTTTCTAGAGGTGTCATTTTAAAGAGAGTTGATTAGCACAGATAAATCCCTAATGTGTAGGCCATATAAACAGACCATATTTTTAAAGGGAGGACTTTTCTGTAGTTCTGTTCTGACTCACGATTGCAACCGCCAAACGCTATGTCAGAAGAGGAATATCTGGGCTCTCAGCTTCCGAAAGTTTGCTCACCAGTGTCTGGGCGTAGTCATAGAAGAAGTTTTGAAAGGATGATTTCTTGGGGTTTTCTGCCTAGCTTTACATACTGTCCCTCAGAACATCAGACAGACATTATTCTAAAGAAGTGATCATTTTAGTAGATATCATTTAAGATAGCTATCAGTGACACATGATAAAGTGATGATAAGCTAAGCATGGCGGGTAAAGAACTACTGTGGATATATGCAGTACTTTATAATAATAAAGCAAGAGTGCTATTTTATAGAAATGCTGATGGGGTAGCAGTATGGTAGATTAAGAGGCACAGACTGTTAGGATAAGGACAGAGGTGTTTTGAAGGACATGCACTTGAAGAAGTGTAAGAGAAAAATTGAGTTATGTACTTAAATAACTAATTCATACAACCAAAGGTAGAGGAAAGTGTGACCTGATATTTTTTTTCTGCTCTGATTTTTCTATTTTATGTTGTTGTACATTGAAGGTTGAAAATTTGTTCCACATAAAACATAATATAAATTTATTAAAGGCAAGTACTCTGTAAAATTGTTTAAAGTAAGGACACAAGGACCTAAAAACACTTAAAGCAATTGTTCCATGAAATGTAACACAGAGAAGATATTTTCACATTTTTTAAGAGACAGAATTGAATTGTCTCATTACATCCAGTTAGGTACATTCCGAAGGCTTTTATCTCACAGTGAGAGTTGTTCTGTTTCTGGCCTTCATGATGTAGTAGGTTAAAAGCAGCATTTTATTTTATAAAGAAAATAAAATCATGAGTTGGTAATGGGGTGAAAACTGGAAATAAAGAGGCTTTTGGAATCCTTAGTGAATGTTATATGCAATTTAATTTGACTCATTTATATTTCTTTCCAACCCCTGGTCACTCCTAAATTCAGATACAGTATGATAAAGGCTAGACAATTTTATTTCAATTTTTAATATTTGATTGTATTTCATAATACTTTTATAGTATTTGGTAACAATTCATAATTTTAGAAAAATCAGAAAAACTTGACCAAAAATAACTATTGAAGTCTATTAGAATACACCAAGATGATATTAGCACGTCAGTGATATCACTAATCACTAATTTTTTTCACATAATCTAGGCTAGGTTTCTTAAGCTTGGAACTATTGACAATTTGGACATTACTGTTCTTTGTAATGGACGCATGTCCTGTGCACTGTAGGGTGTATACTTGCGTGCTGTTTGCATTTTGCAAATGTTTTGTCACATCAATGAATTGTGCTCATTAATCCCTGATAATATGTATGCTATTAAAAAAGATGAATTGGCCAGTTCAAAATATTTTCTGAATTTGGCATTAAATGTAGTGCTTGGTGAAGCGGGAAGTGTAATTATTTAACGTATTGTCAGATATATAGGGGTGAAATTCTTCTCTTCCTGGAGATCTGTGAATTTCCTGATGGAAAGTTTTGCAGTGAAACCTGTCTTTAACAGAAGGGTACTGGTGTCTGTTCCTTCCTGCTGGGTCTGGAGCGGAAGCGAGACCGTCTATCCTGTCCGTGTGCACGTGGATGCCAGGAAAGCTGGACCGTTGCTAGGGTGGCCTGGGGGCAAACCGTGATGAATAGGGACACACACTCTTGTCAGGGGTATTTGTTTCTTCTGGGGAAGCTGTGTAGTAAACTAATGAAGATTTGTCTTGGCTTAATTTTTTAAGAGGGAAATAATTAAGAGAAACCATCCTCCCCCTACCCACCTCCTCCCAAATACGAGCACTATTGAGACAATCTCACTTACTACTAAGCTTTATTTGAAGACGTATTGTGTAGTGTTCTGTCTTACACAGGGCTTTGAAATTTTACAGGGCTGGCCTGGACTGATCACATGCCAAAAATATCTTGATGAGCATGAAAAGAATACCAGGACATTTTTGCTCATCTACTTTTATTGTGAGTGGAGCTACATGCTGGTTCTCTTTAAGGGCAGCACACGGATGAGAATGACAACACAAAGTGGTGGAGTGTAGAAGCTAATCCTGATGAGCACTTTCTACGTTGGTTGGGAGGTAATGCTGTTATTGCAAGAGGGGAAATGGAAACGCAGAATCTCGAGTCCAAGATAATCTTTTTCCTTTATGCAATCAAAGAGTAATTTCTCTGCCTTTTGTTTTCCTGTCTGCACAGAAATAGTACAGTATTTTATCTTTTTAGTTGATTTGGCGTAAATGGGGCTCTTGCAGTGTTTCATATCCATCCTCCTCTCACTGGCTTAGGAGAGCCTAGAAGGGTCCACTTCTATGTCTCCTTTTCATGCTGTCCCCTCTGTGATACCTCTCTGGTACTACTGTTTTATTGACAAAACATGAATACGTTACACTTGCACTCTATGCAAAATCTAGTGCACTTCCACTCATTTTCTCCCCTCTTGTAGGCGTTCAGTATTCATACATAGATGGATATCGAATGCCTAAATGAGCATAGTCATTCCTGCCTTTCCTTTTTTCTACTACAGACAAATATGGTAAAAAGTATCCTGTAACTACCAGCATTTTATTTCAGCCCAGCTCTTCCTTTTGTTAACCCTCATGTTGGGTTTGACTAGGACCTTTTTTGTTTCTGCCTGTTACCCATCCTAATTGTTAATAATAACCCTTCAGCCCTCGGTGTCTCAGGTGTCCGCGTTCAGACAACAAATTATATGTTTACCCTGAGCCCTGGCTATTTTATCATTATGTCATACAGTTATGGTTTCATCTTTCAGATTCTATATTTTTACTCTATATATGAGCGATATAGGGGGAATATTTGAGTATTAACAAACTTCTATACATATGTCTGGATTGTAGATATGGTAAAAAAACATGATTTAGAAATTTATTTTTAGCTTCTTCATATCCTGGATATATTCTTTCCTTTAAGTACCTTAAGAAATGAGACATTTGCCCTGGTTGGTGTGGCTCAGTGGATTGAGAGTGGACAGACACTGGCCTGTGAGCCCGGGAGTTGCTGGTTTGATTCCCAGTAGGGGCACATTCCTGGGTTGTGGGCCAGGTCCCCACTTGGGGGAGCACAAGAGGCAACCACACACTAATGTTTCTCTCCCTCTTTTTCTCCCTCCCTTCCCCTTTCTCTTAAAAAAAAAAAAAAAAAAGACCTGGCTGGTATAGCTTAGCTGATTGAGCGCAGGCTGTGGACCAAAGGGTTGCTGGTTGGATTCCCAGTCAGGGCACATGCCTGGGTTGTGGGCCAGGTCCCCAGTTGGGGGCAAGTGAGGGGCAACCACACATCGATGTTTCTCTCCCTTTCTTCCTCCTTTCTTTCTTCTCTTTTTCTCTCTCTAAATAAATAAATAAAATCTTAAAAAAAAAAAGAAATGAGATGTTTGTTACACATTCCACAGTAGAAGTTTATAGTTTTTAAATAGTTGTAAATTACAAAGTAATGCAAACTATTAACATGAAGAACAGTCCTAATTTATTCATTATCTGTGAGACTACTTGTGAGTCCCTTGCAAGGGACACTGCTGTGGGTTGACTTGTGTTTTTCCAAAGTTTATATGTTAAAGTTCTAACTCCCAGGAACTCCGATTGTGCCCTTATTTGGAACTAGGATCTTTGCAGATATGATTAGTTAGGATTAGATCATACTGGAGTAAGGTGGGCTGTACTATAATATGGCAAATACACATTCAAAAGGGAAAATTTGGGTCTAGACACACATGGGGAGAGTGTCATGTAAAGACCGGAGTTGCTGCCACAAGCCAAGGAACTACCAGAAGCGACGAGAGAGGCCTGGAACAGATCCTTCTCTAACATCTTCAGAAGGAACATGGCCCTACTGACTCCTCAATCTTGGTTTTCTAGCCCCCAGCACTATGAGACAATGTGTTTCTGGTACTTTGTTGTCGCAACTGCACTACACTAATACAGACTTCATCGCTCTGTCGGGCTGGTCAGAACACCACATTCAGTCAGTTAAGGCCTGGTGGAGCTTGGTATTGTCATTGTATACAACAATTATTACAATGGTTTCATTTTCAATGAGACATCATTCATGATAATTCCTTTAGAACATTTAGTTATGAATGCTTTCTATATTTATACTTACCAAAATATGCAATGTTGGTTGTTATTTAGGTCTTACAGGCAAAACTTCCAGGTAATTTCATGCAGGTCCCAGACTTGATGTCTAGGGAGTTTTTCTAGCATTCTCTTACAAAGGGAGATTTGCATCTGATGTTTCATCCTGTACTTCTTCTCTGGCGCAACATTGATGGATTTGCTCCAGATTTGGAAAATGTGTGGTGGGTGAATAGCATGATTCTTGCCAAACAGACTTCCCAAGAAATAAAGAGAACCCTTAGGCTTTTAAAGATTTATTTATTGAACAAAAGGAGGCTAATTTGGAAAGTTTTTATTTTCTTCTTCTAAAATAACATACTGTGGTAATAGTCCTTTTACTTTGGGACCTTTTAAATTTGAATAGTATGAGTTTGTTAACATGTACATTTTTAGAATGCTAATGATGTGATTATAAGTACAAGTGTGTGGCTATAAGCAGTACATCAAGTACACAGTTTCACAGAGGTGCACGTTCCCAGGGTTTGTAGTCTTACAGAATCAGAGGTCAGGCTTACTCTGAGCTATTAGTGCTAGCACTAGGTCCACCCTCTTAAAGCAAACATTTTTGTAATAAACATTCTGGACACATACACCCCCCTAGAATGGATCAAAAACAGTTTCAGGCTGAATCAATACTGTGTGTATTCTCTTTCAGGACTTGACACTCTTTTCACCCCGCCCTCCCTGCATTAGAATGCTTGATACGTGCCTTCAATGCTCATTGCTACTCTTGCTTCCTACACGTTAATATTCAATATTTCATTTTCTGGAGTTATATTTAGTAGTTCTTCCCACTATTTATGTTTCCTTCTTTGATGCTTCATTTAGCAAGCTGTATAATGTGTGTAGCTCACTTGTGACTTTGGCTTTCATGCCAGACGTGGGTCCATGGGGACAGTGCTTGATGTCTCAGTATCCATTTCCTCATCGCTAAAATGCATTCAAAGCTCTATCTCACCAAGCTCCCTGCGTTGTGACATTCACATGAGGCAATGCATATGCAACTACTTTGAAACTCCAGAGTACAATATTGGCATGTGATATTAGGCTATTCATTTTCCTCACTAAGCCAATGTGTTGGATTTGTATAACATTTAACTTCCCATCAAGGTTGGTGGTCAGCCCTTCCTTCAGGACTTTGCTTTTATTGGCTCATGTTGTATTTGAAATGCAGGTTAGATACTGTCTAGTGTAGACAGCAACATTTGTGTGCTGTGACTACGAAGTGGTGACTGGGTTAAAATTACATCTTGCTTTATTATCCTAGTATTTCATTGAGTAGAATTCTGCCTGATGGATTAAAGTAAGTTATAAATGCTATTCATGATAATATATCCTCACTAATAAAGCAATTCAATGTATAGTCTCATATGTATGTGCATCTATAATATATGTATATACATACACCATATATTTGGGACTGTAAGACGCACTTACCCCCCCAAATTTGGGAGGAAAATGGGGGTGTGGCAGTGGAGTGGGGTCACAGGAGGCAGGAGTAGGTAAAATATTTTACCACATTTTTTGCCTCAAATTTTTTTTTCCTATTTTCCTCCTCTAAAACCTAGGTGTGTCTTATGGTCCAGTGTGTCTTATAGTCTGAAAAATACAGTATATGTAATGTATGTGTATATATAATACACATATATATATACACACATTCGTTAATAAAATTAATAAAATAATTTAATAACCATTGCCAACCATGGCCCAGGAAATGTGTTAGTCTCTGAGAAAACAGAATCAATAGGACAAGATCATACTTATATAATTTATAGAATAGTTATAACAATATTTAACATTTAAGCATTGACATGTCCTATCTTAAAGCTTTACTGTATTTTTATTTTTTTCTAAAATATTTGGGTTTATAGGTGTTATGATTATAAATAAGAATTTAAAGAAAAAATCAATAAGTTTTTCCAGAAATGTTGCATGTTAGAATAAGCTCCACTTATTTTTGTAAAGAGTCATGGGGCCTTCGAGCCAAACCCATCAGCCATCACCCTGGAGCTCCTCAGGGAGAAGTCGGTCCTATGGATGAGATGCATGCAGCCAGGCAGAGATGGAGAGACAGCCCAGGCCAGAAAATGCAGACACATTGCTTCTTCGGCTGAGAAATCAGGGCATGAGTAGAAATAAACTTGCTGATGACCCATTTTCCTTTAGGTAAATGTTAGATGTTTTTGAAGGAAAATTAATAAGTCCGTACTAAGTTCCTTTTGCGCAGATATAAAAGTGGCTCCTCATTCAAAATATAGAAGATAAAGAGTGATTGACTAAGAAACGTTTAATTAAGAACTGCTCAGAAAAGTTAGCTCAGAAATACTAATGTAGTCTTTGAAAATCTGTTCAGTTTCTGTAACAGGTACAGATAGATATGTAGACTAATTCAAATAACATTTCCTTAATTTTTAAGGTAAAATGATTATAGTTGAAATAATTAACAAATGAAATACCTCACCTTTAGCAAACTGTTAATACTTCCTTAAATGACTTATAAGCATTTTAGAGCATCTTCCTTTCATCGTTCTACATCTCTGGAGCAGCTTGGGAAATGTTTTAGTTAATTCTGAGTTTAACAAAATGTTTTGATAATCGCGAGGGGGATGGACAGTTTTTCTCTACATAGACTCCGAATTTCAAGTGTTCTTTTGAATATAGGTTTCTGCCCTGGCTGGTGTAGCTCAGTGGATTGAGCGCAGGCTGGGAACCAGAGGGTCCCGGTTCGATTCCCCGTCAGGGCACATGCCTGGGTTGCAGGCCAGGTCCCCAGTGAGGGCCATGTGAGAGGCAACCATACTTTGCTGTTTCTCTCCCTCTCTTTCTCCCTCCCTTCCCCTCTCTCTAAAAATAAATAAAATCTTAAAAAAATTATCTTAAAAAATTAAAAAAACATAGGTTTCTGCATAATTTTCCCACTTATATCAAGAATTGATATTTTCTGGTCTAAAGAGTAAAGCAAGAAACAATTTAATATATATTTCAAAAATAAAACTAGTACTTACCAGATTAACAACTGATTTCTATCTTTGAGAACCAAATCAGAGGGATGGTGTGTTACAGGCACAGAGAGCTTCACACCCAAATACAAACACGTAATTGGCACTCTGAACAGTCTCTGGGAAGAATGGTCAAGAACCCAGAGGACAGACAAGGCCATTTTAATTTTTTTTCCAAAGTTTACTTCTTAAGATTATTTCTCATGTAATCTCCTCATGGGCAGCAACTCAGTTAAATTGTTTGATATTTAGCCCCTGACTTAATGGTTCAACTTACGGGGTTCCAACTTTACAATGGTGCGAAAACCATACCCAAACGTTCCTTCATATTTTGAATTTTGACCTTCTCCCAGGCTAGTGATTTGTGGTAGGATGCTGTCTCGTGACGCTTGGTCATGGCAGTGAGCACAGTTCCCAGTGAGCCACCCAGTCACGTGCGAAAATGACAGACTCCACAGTGTTTCTTGGGTGTTGTGTTTTGTGTTTTCACATTCCATCATGTCTATAACATGCCCATCTCTGTGTCCTGCTTCTGGTGAGAAGAGGAGGAAGGCAATTAAAAAGATAATGTGTGTGTGCGCATGTGCATTTTAGTTTTAGTTTCCACTTGAGGTAAGGGATTTAAACATCTTGAGGCACTTTCAATTTATATGAAATCATATCAACATTTTATCAAATTTAGACATATGTTGTGAGAAATTACCAAAATGCAAAAGTTCCTCTATTGAGGTTTATTACTCCGGAAAAAGATTCCTAACATATTTCCCACCCCTATTAGCTCCTCTGCCCTATATGCCAGAAAAATGGACAGAGGCAACGTGTGCCTCTACCTGCATAGAAAAGAGGCTTTGAGAGTTTGGATGTGAATATTATGAGCCTATTAGATCATGTCTACAGGAGTTTAAATAGCATTGCTTCTTGAGTTTTGGATCGTCAGCTGCTTAATAATAATTTGTTGTTGGCAATGAACATAACTGTGCTAGGTGTTGGCAGTGAACATAACTGAGTGCTAGGTGTCAAGCAGTATGCTGTTGTTTTACTCATGTTATCATATTTAATTCTGACCTCAGCCCTAGAAAACAGTGATAGAATTTCTTTTCTCTTTTATAAATGAAGCAGAAGAAGCTGAGGTCCTTAGCAGTTGAAAAACCTGACTGGTCTACATCGATGGTGGTAGTGGGGCAGACACACAGCTCTGATCTGTCTGATTCCAAACTTGCTCTCAGCCACAAAATTATGTTGCCCTCACATGCAGGACTGCTCCAGGTGCCAGGCATTTAAAATAGCATTTAAAATAAGGATGATCTTATTTGGGTCATTAAAGATGTTCTTAGGGAATCTACAGTTTTTCTTTATCCAGACAAGTGATTTTGAAATGCAGGACATTTAAACTACTATTTCTCCAGATATATCAATGACTTTTAACTCTTGCTTCTTAGATAAGAATCCCCCCAAATAAATTAAGTATTGATAGAATAAACATTTTTCCCATAATAATACATATGAAAGCAGTCTTCAAAGACGCAGATGAGTATCAAAGAAGCTGCATTTAGAATGTAATCCTATGAGTAGTCCTGAAAGATTAAAAAAGATTCTTTGTGATTATGAATTTGAAACAGCTGGGACAAATTGTCTTGCTCAGCACGACTGAGGATCATATCTGAAAGTGAGAGGTATAGAGCGTTAAAAGACTCATTGCTTGGCACTGAGGTCACCTGCTTCGTAACAGACTAAAATAGAAGAGAACAAGTGTTAAGAATTCATTCTGCCTTCTCAATGCTTTTGTAGCTTTATTTTTAGAGCCCTGCTAGCAGCGGTTGGGAGTATTGTTTGCCCTTACGCGCCTGCTCAGTCAGTGGCCCCTCTCTCCTGCAGTCTTTGCTCCTTTGACAGGTGCGAGGGGCTTCCCAAGGGCTGCAAGCAGCCGTCTGGCGTCAGCTGCCCCAGATATAGCTTGCGTCTTCGGCCCACTGAGGTCATAAGAGAGGTAATTTTTCTACTGCTTCTTAATAAGTATTAGTTTCTTCTGGAGGCTAAGCCCATCAAAATGAAAGGGTGTTGGGTAGAGAGTGGTGCAGGAGTGCTAGAAAATTTAATAAAGAATGGATTAAACTGCTGTGATGGATTGATTCATAAAGAAAGGATGAAAAGGAATATTTCAGTGGTTCCCTTACAAAACCTAAGGTATCGTAAATGTCCCAAATCTCACAAACACACCATTTTTTGGGGGTGGATAAAGTCAGAACACATTTTTTATTGTTAAAATTGTGCATGTGTGTATGTTTCTGAAGAAATCAGAGGAACTATTACTTAGATATTTGTCCGTAGTATGCTATTTACTCAAGACAAAGTAACTGTGGCAATTTAACAGGTATTGGTAAGAGTCAGAGTTTCAAAAACTTAAATATTTAAAACTCAGGGAACATAGTGAGCAGAAGAGGTTTGAGACAGTGACTTTCTCCGGAACTGGCAGCAGTTCATGTTGCTCTTTGAATTATGGGAGATACAGAGAGATTATAGCACAGATACACATTTGAATCTCCTAGGAAATTTTCAAAATTATAGGTGCTTAGGTTCTACCCTAGAGATTGTGATAATTGGCTTGGCATTGGTATTTAGAAAAAAATCTCCCTAGGTGATTTTATTGTGTAGCCAGGGTAGAGAACCATTGATTTAGAAGACTCAGCTGGATAGCTGTACATTCAGAATTATATATATCTAATTATATTTGGATTGCATGACCTGCAGAATATAACATATTTTAAGACATACTGGTATTAAAATAGGTTTTCATTACCTTATAATCTATGCATAAGTGTCAATCAGATATTTGTTGAATACCTACCTTGTAGAAGACACTGATGGAGAGAGCGCCTAAGGAATCTAGTATTTTATTTCTTCTTAAAGCATTTAGAATCTGGGAATAATAGATATATCTTAAGACGTAATTAATGCTCTGAGGTTATATGTGCTTCACAGAAGTGTACATTAGTACTGCATTGAATTCAAGAAGAGTAACGATCCAGGGCACCTGCGGTCATGGAGAATTCACAGACAGTTTGCAGTCCTCCCCATCACAGCTTTTCTTTTAAAGCTTTAAAAGCTTCAGTCTCTGAAGTTTTGTTGGTAGCTTGAAAGTGCTTAGATTGGGTCCTAACACAGACCTGTCTGGTCTTTCCCCTGTAGATAAATTTTCCTCATTGAGTAGCATCGTGTGGGCACCGCCCTTAATTAGCTGATGACCCCTTGTGTTTACAGCTGCCGGGCACTTGAATATGATGTTTATCTAAAATGGTAGCTTTTGACTGGCCTTACAGAGTGAACAATTTAGGTGCAAGTAGAGTAGGTTGAGCTTTCTGTGCTTCAGATTAAGAGGGGGCCATATTAAACAAAGGTAAGGAGTATACAACCTGATTGTAAAAAGGAAAGTTATTGCAGTAGTAACACTTCATACAATTCATCTTCCACTTGCCCCATCTGGTAAGTACATTTTTTTTTTAAAGATTTTATTTATTTGTTTTTAGACAGAAGGGAAGGAAGAGAGGGAGAGAAACATCCATGTGTGGTTGCCCCTCACGTGGCCCCCACCAGGGACCTGGCATGCAACCCAGGCATGTGCCCTGACTGGGAATCGAACTGCGACACTTTAGTTTGCAGCCCGCGTTCAATCCACCAAGCTACGCCAGCCAGGGCAATACATTTTTATTATTATCTTATGTTTACAACTTTTGCCAGAAGTTCATTATTTTTATTTAGTGAAAACTGAGGTTCAAAGAGTTTAAACTATTGTACATTAGTAAGTCATTGAGTCAAGTTTCAAACACAGCCCTGGAGCCGTTCGGATACCAAAGGCCTCACTCAGCTGTGTTGCCTTGTATATAGGAATATACAAGAGACCAAAAGGAAGAGACCAAAGGGAGACGGAGGAGGAGGGTGGCTTGTGGAATGCCTTGAATACCAGTCCAAAGAATGGATTTCATCCTGGTGGAAGCAGGGAGCCATTGAAGATTTTTGAAGGGAGAATATATTTTAGTTATTTTAGAAGGCTTATCAGGCAAGAATATATAAGTTATATCAGTTCAATAAAAATGCCTACTTATTTAAAAATTATTTATTGAACACATGTTGTGTTCTACACAGTGTGTAGTCCCTGCAAGTAGAATTGCATTAATGAGTGCTTTTAATCTAGAAGTCTCTTTGTGTAACAGGCTGTGCCACACACTTGGGAGATAGAGAGCAGTAAGACAGAGCATCCTCCCTCTACATATCTTATTATTGAATCAGCCTTGGACAATTGGGTCCTTCTTGGTGTTTTCTTTTTTCTTTTTTAAATGAACTCACCAAGTTTTTTTTCAGTGTTCTTTTTATTTCTTTTTATTAAATTTTTTTGGGGTTACACTGGTCAATAGGGTTACATCGGTTTCAGGTGTACATTGCCTTGATCAGTATATTGCATTTTGTGCCCAACACCTAAAGTCAAATCATCTTCTGTCACCATATGTTTGCCCCCCTTTACCCTTTACTCCCCCCACCCCTTCCCTCTGGTAACCTTCGTGGTATTTTGTACAGCCAGTTACAACATGGATTCCAGGGATGAGGGCTGCCCAGGGATTGTCAAGGCCTTTGTGGTGGTTCATCCAGATGGTTCTGACTCAAGGGCTTGAGGAAGTGGAAGGGAAAGATGAAAAGAAAAAAAATAATAGGGAGAGTGTCTGTGCTTTTTGAACCTTTATGTTTTGTTTCACACAATCTTCTGTCACCATGATTTTATGTGTAGCATACAGTGACATCTGAGTGTTCCAAATATCATTAAATTTTACTTTGTGTGGAAATAAATTTCTCATTATATATAACATTCTCCTTATGAAGTGTTTGATTTATAGGGTACTACAACAGGTTATGATAAGTGGGATTATATGAAGCAAGATAAAAATATGTATTAAATTATATAATGTTATCTTTATTTGTGGCAAAGACCTGTTGATCCACTAAATTTGACCTCTATTTTTTAAACTGTTTTTCTTGATTGCTGACATTCTTTGAAGAAAAACTATCGACCATTAAGTGTCAATGTTATGGCCAGAGCACAGAGCAGTGCTGACTGCATGAGGTATTATCCTGTTTCTGGGCTTTCTGGGTGCTGTGGTCTGACCTGACCTGTGTGCCCTTGACCTCTGACTGAGTAGGGAGCTGTGAACTTGTGTCCAAGGTATCCTTCACCCTATGAGTACCAAGCGTTACCTATAGTCTTCACACATAAACTGTCTTAATCATAATAATTATTGATGTTTTTCAACTGCATGTCATTGTCATTGTTATTAATCAGTTATACATGGTCATGTGCAGTTCATTTATATTTTGTTAAAAGGAATCCCTATTCACAATTTTAGCAGGCTTTGCTCTTTGTCGTTTTTGTGGCCAATGTGCAGATAATCAAGGAAAAAATGATTAAATAAATGTCAGTAAATTATTAAAGCATCAGTAATCTCCCAGTATTTGGGGGATGCACAAAATGTACACTTTATAGAGATACAGAAATATGAGTTATTTTGTGCATGCTTATTTTACTTATCTAGTGATACAAAAAACTCAAACTCAAGTACAGGTGCTCAAATATGGATGTCAAATCCATCTCCCATTGCCCGTTTGAATTTCAGATATATGTTACGTAGTTTTAGCAAAGTGAGCTCACACGCCCAGTGTGTGTGCTGTCTTGTGGTAATATTGCTGAAGGTGGTAGGCAGGTCCCTCCGAAAATACTTGAGCAAGGAGTTGAAGACAACTGTCAGGCAGCTGTGAAGTTAAGCTGGAATTCTGTCTGTGCCAATTACATTCTTCGAATGGACAGAAGACCTCTACCATGAACAGATCTGGCTTTCGTAACATTTTTAGAGGGGTAGTAAATAGAAAAACTGAATGTTGAGATTGGTTTTATATGAGTTATGTGGACCTGTCACTTGAAATTAGTTAAACATAACTGTTAATTCATTATAGTTACTGAATATCTATTTCTGAAACTGATTTTCTGGATAAAGTTGAAAAGAAAGTGGAAAGTCTGAAACTAATAAAGTAGAGAGACCAAAAAAAAAAAAAAAGATCCAAGTAGTGTAGATAAGGATTTACATAAAAAAAGTGGTGAAGTGAACACTAAGGCTGTGATTTCTGAGTGAGGGCTTCTCCAAAATGAGAATTAAAACACACACAAAAACACCACCAACAACAATAACAAACTTTACTCTTTTGAGCAGTTTTAGGTTCACTGGAGAATTGAGAGGGAGATGGTGCAGAGATGACCATGTGGCCCCTCTCCACAACACGCCTGGCTTTGCATTGCCTTCCCCATTGGCACGTCCCTTTTCTTTTACATGTAACACGAGCACCCCAGCTACAGACCCCAAAGTGGAGAGAAATTGAGGATGTGACTCTCTTTGATGGTTGCTTGGGGAAGGTCTTTGAACATACGCCATTTGAACTATAATCTCTACCCTTGAAAGGTAGCTCAAAATATACAGAGCTGATAATTTGCACTATATAATACATAAGCGCATACTGAACCAGGTTCCTTAAAATCCCCTTCTGAATTCCACAGACTGTTGGGACTGGTCATGCAGCTACGGTACGAATTCCTAGACTTTGTCCTTCATTCTCCTACTGATCACCTCGTATAAATATTTTCGATAGTCTTTTTTTTTTTCTTTTGGTGGGGCCAGAGTGTTACAATGCCTTAACTTAGAAATAATTTTCTCAGCTTTAGAAATGTAACTCTGTTTGCATAAATTTAACTTATTTTTATATCTTAGTTTGTATATTGAATTTAAAATTTAATCTTATGTATTTTTAGATCATTCTTCTAAATTTTAATATACACATTAATAATACAGTTAAAAAGAAATACATTGTCTATTACTTTCATGTTATAATTATCTTCATTAGACATGCATCATCACTTTTAAGTTGAGAGCACTTTTCATTTAGCATTGACGATATTGTGTGTTCAGAACCCCTAAGAACACTGATATGAAATAGCTAATCAAATAATTTAAAAATGACAAAGAGAATATCAATATTTTTTTGCTAACCTACCCATTTTACCTCAACAAAAGTTATTACAATACCAGTAGTATTTTATTTAACCAGTTTTGAAACACTGTCACTCAGTGAGAGTAATTCTCAAAATCAGCTAACTCAGAAAAGGAAAGTATCTTGGAGACTTTGGACTTTTCTATTTAAATCTCCACTCACTGCCCCAAGTAAATATGGATTTAGCACTTGAGCGACAGCAACAAATGCTGAAACCTAATTCTGAAACCTCCGTGCTCTGCTGGGCCCTGTTTGGCAAATCCCTGCTCTCTCTGGACTTCACTGGTCCGGCAAATACCTTTTCTGCTGACGGCAGAGGGAAGCTACGGGAGATGTAGGGCACGGTCTCATGGTTTTCTTTTCTGCTTGTGTAAAATTAGTAGTACTGACTGAGGGTGTGAAGTAGTGAGTTAGTATTAAAAGTTATCTAACGCTGCCAAATGTGAACTCAAGAGTTTGGCTTTAAATAAATGTTCTGTAATCCGTGCAAAAGCAAGTATGCAAGAAATAGAATTAAATTTATCCCCATATCATTGAACTGTATTTTAAATTTGAGCCATCTTGAAGAACGACAGTAGAAAACTTAAACTGGTTACTTACAACTCACAGTAAATTTGAGGATTCTTCACTCACCCACTTGAACTGGGGGCAGTTACGATCTAAGGAGGGCCTAAGTAGTTTCTGGGCTTTAGGAGGGAAGGGTGCCTCTAGTCCCCTTTGAAGTGAAGCTAATCTGCTTTGACCTTTGTCCCTACTGCAGATTCTTAGATATGCGTGTTCCTGCATTGCAGCCATGAAGTTCCTTTAGGTCACAGGCCTCTGTCAGCCACTTCCATGTGTCTCTTCTGGCCAGAGTCTCAGGAACTTGCTTAGAGCTCCTATCCAAGAATTTGACTCTGGTGTGTACTTTGGCGTCCTTTGGCTGCTAACTCGATGTAGGGATTGGAAGTGGAGGGGGCTCAGAGAAAGGGGGAGAAAAAGTTGATTCTCACCTAACAGCAGTAAATTTTATCTCTTACACTTACAAAAGCTCTTCAGTACTTAAATTATTAATGTATTTTTTTCATATAGCTTGCATATTTCCGTTGTTACTCTGACAAGGGCATGTGGCTGGATTTGGGCAAGACTGGAAACTCAAACAATCTTTAAAAGTCTGCAAAATCTAAGGAAAATACTTTTTTGATATGAACTTAAAAAAAAAACATTCTTTTTCAAGGTTTCGGAATCGTAAACCTCTGTCAGCCTTGGAGGGAGCCGAGGGGGACAGTGGGATTGCTTTCCCAACAAGAATTTCGGTTTTCACCCTCTGTGCAGCATCCATCTGGTTTAGGGGGGCCCTGATTCCGTGCTAATCAGTGCCGTCTCATCCCTCTTGATGGGGTGGGGTGACGTGCACATTGGATTAGAGCGATGTCTAGGACTACTCTCAAGGTGTAAGGAAGAGAATGTTTCTTTTGGAGGTTGTGGGATGCGTGTCATGTTGGAGACTGCTGCATAGATTGGCTGTCCTGGGTGAAACCGTGGTGTGCTGACGCAAGGAAGGAGCCACTGTGGAAGCAGTGGCAGGGAGAGAACCGGAGCCCTGAGTAAACCACAGTTGAAGTCCATGTATTGCTTTTAGAGATTTTAACAAGTAAACCAAAAATAATTCCAGTAACTGTGTAAGCAATTCGTGTTTTCTGTCCCGTGCTACCAAAGACGCTCTGGTGCAAAGGTGCATGTTTTGATGATTCTTCCTGCAGTCAGAGTCTGGTCATTATCCCCGTATCCTGACTGAAGATCTAAAGTTCACAGTTAGAGCACTTTCCACTCACACCCTTTCTTAGTCCAAACTTCTCTTCCTTTCTCTTGGCTAAGGGTGTCACCCTCTGTGTGTTCTGTCGAAAATTTAGAATCACTTCAATATCTCCCTTTCATATGCTCCTTCGTCTCCCTCCACCCAGAATCAGTTGACGACCGTACCTTTTCCTTGCCTGGTTTTCTGTCCCCGTTGATATTGGCTTAGATCAAGCCTTTCCCACCCCTTAACTGAATTGTACAATTTCATTATTTCTGTTAATAGAAGTAATGCTACAATTATTGCTGTGAATAAATGCTGTAATTTCTGTTAACTGTGTCTCCTAACCATAACAGTCTGTCATCTATATTGCAGTCTGGTAGCTTAAAAAAACAAAGACATGGTTCTGTTCATACTTTTCCTTCTGTTTTCTTTTTTTAAAAAAATTGTAAATTTATTTTTAGAGAGAGGGGAAGGGAGAGAGAAAGAGAAGGAGAGAAGCATCATGTGTGGTTTCCTTTCATGTGCCCCTTATTGAGGACCTGGCCCACGACACAGGCATGTGCCCTGAGTGGGAATTGAACCGGTGACCCTTTGGTTCGCAGGCCAGTGCTCTATCCACTGTGCCATACCAGCCAGGGCCATGCTATTTCTTTATTTAAAAAAATTCCATTAACTTGCATTGCTTACAGAATAAATTTCAGGCTCTTGGGCCTCAACCTACTTTTTAAGATAGAGCTTCATTCTTGTCTTATTTCATCCCTTAAAAAGTGGGAACAATATTAATAAAGCCATATACAGATTGTGAGGGTTAATACAGATAAAGTGTCTGGAACACTGTAGGCTCTGGATTAAGTGGCCGTTGCTATAATATGCTAAAAAAGTAGTAGTTATTGCCTAGATATTGCCCTTGTGGCTTTGCATAGGCTGTTTCTTTCATCTGCTTTCCCAGCGCCTTGTGAGTCTTTCGAAATCGAACTAGTTCCTTTCCTCTGTGCCTCTTTCAGAACTTCCTCTGTTATACAACCTGCATTTTTTGGATAACTTTAATACCATTTATCCCATTTTCCATATATATTTTAAAAGCTTTTTTAAAAATTGAAAAAATAAATCCTAAAGCCTGTGGACCTGGAGAGCATTATGATAAGTGAACTAAGTCAGTCAGAGAAAGAGGAGTACCATATGATTTTACTCATATGTAGAATCTAATGAACAAAATGAACTAACAAGCAAAATAGTGACAGATTCGTAGTTGGAGAGCAAGTTGACAGCTGTTGGGGTGGGGGCTGGGTGGGGGGTGGTGGAGTGTTGAGCCAAAAAGGAAAAAAAAAGAGAGAAAAAACTCATAGACAAACTACAGCGTGGTGATTGCCAGCAGTGGGGGGCGGGGGGGGGGCTGGTGGAGGGTGTGGGGGGATGAAGGTGATGGACGGAGACCCGGTTGGGGTGGTGAACACACCCAGTACAGTGCACAGATGATGTGTTGTGGGATGCTGCACCTGCAACCTGCGTGATTTTATTAACCAGTGTTGCCCTGACTAATTCAATAAAAACGAAAATAAAAAGCAACAAAAAACAAAGCCTTTTGTTTTCTTTTATTGAGTCCATTGAAACTAGAAACTAAATCCTATTCACCTGACACCTATTACAGCTCTCCTTGGACACTTCCCAACTGTATTTTTCTCTACACTTATAAATATTTAATATTTAGATAATATAAATAACATAATTTACTTGTTTCTTGAATTTTCTAATTTCCCCACTAAAATGTGTGCTCCACTGGAGTAGGTAATTCTGTGTTTTTAGTCCCTAAAAGTGGTCCACATGGATGGAATGAATGGATGAATGTCTAACATCTTTTCTCTTAACGCCTAACACAGTAGCTGGCGTATTTTAGGTGCCAAACAAGTTAGCTGAATGCATGAGTGAGTGATTCTATAGACGTGGAAGATTGGGCATGTGTGAGTTGGTGACTTATGTGTAGAAGGCTTTTTATTATGGTCTGGGCGCATTTAATTTTGAGAAGGTAAGAGCGAATCATAGTGATATCTTTCAAGTACTCTATTGACATGTCGGGTTTTTCTCCCCTGAGACTGAGTGTACACAGTGGGAAGAAACAAGGTGAGAGGGAAGACGGAGCCTCTTCGTTTTTACCCAGTTGCAAATAGTGAATTAAAATTGTTATGTAGAAGTTTCACCAGTCACACTGCATTCCAGTTTATAAAAGGGACATGTAAGCCTGAAGTTTCACTGTTAAGAGCATTTTTCCCTAAATTCTTTTATCTTTTGAGACCAGTTCAATTCTACATAGCCATTTAAAACACAAAGCTTTTGTTAAATCACCAGAGATAAATAGAATTGAGTCGAAACAAGAGTGCCTTTTAGTGCTGATTATGACTTTTGTGAGACTGAAAACTTTATTTCATTTTATAATAATCATGGTCCAGCCAGATATTGGTGACTGTATTGATCACATTTGAGATGGTGACTAAAATGTAGAAGGTTCTCTGTTCCAATATCAAAATAACATTTAGCTTACAGTTAAAAGAAAGAATGAAAGAATAAAGGAAGAAAGGAATTAAGGAAAAAATAGGCAGAGAGGGTGGGAAGGACAGATGAAAGGAAAGGTAGAAGGAAGGTCAGAGGGAGGGAGGGAGGGAGGGAGGATGTTGAAGGAATGCCTCTTTCTGGTTTCAAGAACAAATTATTTTCATTAGTAACCCATGTGGAATGAAGCAGAGAGGAGGGACATGCAGCTTTTATTAGCAATCCGGAAATAGGTGAAAAATATACAAGAGTTTAAAAAGAAAAACATTTAAGTTCACAACATCAGAGCCTGGTTAGAAATATGTAAGTGGATTTTAACGTCTGGTTTGAAATTTTGTTAGACATTGTTTTCAGTTAAGGGATACAAAAATAGAAGGGATCTTAGTTTGTAATGTTAGGGAGTATCAAACTTCCATTCTCTACGAGTATTTGATTTTTTCATGTTGACTCTGTTGCCGGTCTATGGACTATGCATTTTAATATTTTGAGTGGTTCAGATCTTGGTTTTATCATAGATTTCCTTACTTATTTGGATATAAAATGTAGCAGGATTCCTGTCAGAAAAACCATGCTTTAGCATACTAGTGAACTTAACATAAAAGTGTTGATAATGAATAGAAATGTAGGGCAGTATTGCAAACTGAGGAATAGTTGTTTGGAAGTGAAAAACTAGTGAGATCAAGGAATCCCCTGGGCAGAAATATATTGTGTAGCCACTAAAATGGGGAATGAAGTGTGAGAAATGCTAATATTAATATTAAAGAAATGTTAGCTAAATTAACACTATCCAAATATTCATCTTCATCTTTAAAGAACTAAAGACTTCTTTCCATCTAAAGATGTAAATTATGGGACCTATGTTATTGTACTTGGAAAACTGCATTGTTTAAAATTACACGAAACTTAATATCTGAAAAGGAAAAGTTTGGAAAATAAGGGGTCAACATAGCAGTTGAGATGGTTATATCAACTCAGAAAAAAATCATTACTCAGACCTTGGGTTGGGTTAGGGAATTAAGGGTAGAGTACCATTATTTTGAATAGCACATAGGAAAAGTTTAATAATTACCAAAGTAATACAGTATATTAGAAAGTCTAAATAATTTATAATTCTGTAAAGGGAAAGTTATATTTAACTCTGCAGTCTTTAGTGTGTATAGCATTTTTACATTATTATCTCACATAAGCCTATCAAACAAATATCAGGAATGTATTTTGCCCATTTTATTTTTTTATATACATTGATAGAGACTCAGTAATTAAAGGAGTTGTCTGCTTCACTCAAATTATTATCCATATATATATATATATATATATATATATATATATATGCATCTGTAACTCAAATGTCTAATTATTTTACAGGTTTATTTGATAATTTTACATTTAGAATATAAAATAAGCATTTCTTTATCATTGTTTTTCTTAGTCTTCTTTATATCTAGACACAAATGAACACTTTAGTATAAATACAATGTGGCAGTTGGTAGCTATGCCTAAGGAGGTCACTCACTAGTAGATATTCTTACAAATGGATTTTATGTTCAGGAAAAATTTATTCAAGTCTTAGTTTGTATTACATTAAAATAATTTCACAGCCTGGCTGGTGTAGCTCAGTGGATTGAGCGCGGGCTGGGATCCAAGCAGTCCCGGTTCAATTCCCAGTCAGGGCACGTGCCTGGGTTGCAGGCCAGGTCCCCAGTGAGGGCCATGTGAGAGGCAACCACACATTGATGTTTCTCTCCCTCTCTTTCTCCTTCCCTTCCCCTCTCTCTAAAAATAAATAAATAAATAAATCTTAAAAAAAAATTTCAGATGTACAGAATGTACATCCTTTTTGTTTGCTTATTTACATTGAAGTAAAATATCCAAGATATTAAATATTTTAAATTCCACTTTAATTTAAATATGTATCTTATTGGTTCCTCTTTTCATTTATCTCTATTTTTGTAGTGTAGGCATGGTATTATTATTTGAGCCATTGCATAACTCGAACATATCTGTGTAACCTTCAGCATGGATTATACATTTTTTAGTTGCAAGAACATACTGAGCATTGTTTTTTGTGTAAGAATTCAGCATTTCCCTGTTGCAAGATGACCTTCGTTTCCATTACTTCATTAAAGTAGTACATGTCTGTGTATATACTGATATATACACAGATGTTGTTTCAAGGTCATTTAAATGTCATTGCGCTTTTTGTTTTTTTGCTTGTAATCTGTCATTTTATTATGTGTGAATCTTTCAGAACTGAGCTGGAACAGTGATTACTTACAATTTCACATTTTCAAAATTCATGGAAATTGTTGATAATAAAATCAAGTTATATCTCTTTTGAATTGTTATCAGGAAAGGGGGAACATTATCTTTCAAGGTGAGGGCTAAAAATTTTATTTCTTTTCTTTGCTGTTTCCTAATGATGTATAAAAGCACCTGACCATTTCAATCTGATAACTATTGGATAGGACCTAGTAATTTTCTTTCTGAGGCAGTTAGTGTTTATATATTGTTTTATCTCTTCTCTCAATTATAATAAATTTATTCATTGTAAACTGATAATCACCTCTCACAGGAATATTTTAAAGTAAAAAACATTTTAGGAAAGAAGTTAATTTTTTAGTTTTCTTTAAATTTCACCATATGGGACAACCAACTTTACCTATGCAACAATTCCTGCTTTTTATTTTTTTAATTTTATTTTTCAATTACAGTTTACATTCAGTATTATTTTGTATTAGTTTCAGAGTTTCAGGTATGCAGCCCGGTGGTTAGATAATTGTATACTTTACACAGTGTTACCCTCCATGTTTCCAACACTTGCTGACACCATACATAGTTATTACAATATTATTGACTATTTTTCCTATGCCGTACTTTACATTTTGTAGCTACCAATTTGTACTTCTTAATCCTTTCACCTTTTTCACCCAGCCCCCCAAACTCCCTCCCCTCTGCAAACCATCAGTTTGTTCTCTGTATCAATGAGCATTTTTTGTTTGGTTTTAATCTGTGCAAAGAAACAATACAAAATTTAAGGGAAAAAATCCGTTGTGTGAAAACAAAGTATTAAAGGCCATATATTTTCATGCTGTATTCTGTCTTGACTTTCCATAAGATCAGTATCCTTTTATGACACAGATAATTAACATTTCACTGTCTTTTGAATGTAAGTCGATTAATCTGGATAATCTGAGGCTTCAGCATTAGATGAGTGGGCAAAAAATCAGGTGGGTCAGAGTGAAGACTGGAGGTTGCACTGTGTAATTTTTGCCAGTCCTGTTCAATCTACTGTTAGAAATTATGAGGATTTCCTCCCAACACATAAAGCATGCAGAATGCATAACTTCTTTCCATCTAATTATATACTTGAATGGTGAATGTGTTGTCAGATTCTGAAACCATCTTTGAATTAGATTTTTTTCACCTTGGTACTCTGTGCTCTCTGAGATTTTACATGGTTATATGAACTGTGAGTGATGCTCAATATTGACAAGTACAGTGAAAACAACAGATGGTAAGATATTGATGGAGAAATTTGTTAATGGGCCAGTTGTCTTGCTTAGAAGTACAGCTCTTTAGTAAATTTTTTCCTGATTTTCTACACTGTGTATCTTGGAAGGAGAATAGAACGCAAAGGTCCTTTTATGTTTCTTCATGGGAAAAAAACCAGGAATGTCAACCTTAAATGAAACCACCTTTAGTAAATGGTAACTACATCATCAAAAAGAACACTTTTTTCAAAACAATATAATTTCTATGATAAACATTAAAGATTTACTTCACTTTTATAAGTCTGTTGATTCATTCAAGAATTGACCTTTTCTACATTTGATACATAATTTTGTACACATTCCTGTGTAGGGGGGTAGGGGCTGTTCATAACCCACTGTAAACGTCTCAGGAGAAAAAGATGTCTTACAGGTCATTTGCATGGGGAATGTGGGGCTGGGCTTCCTCAGATCTCTGGATCTGGGTACAATCACAGTAATGCTCAATAAATCCTTTTTCTAGGTGGAGGAGTATTTTGCATCTTTGCTATTCCTTTCTTTGCCAATTGGCTATTTGTTGATGATGTAGTCTTTAAGACCTGCTTTAAGGAACCACGAAAGAGTCTGTCAAGCTTCAGCTCTGGTTCGAGTCTGGTTTTGCACAGTTATCTGAGAGCAGAGAAAATACTCAACTTTCCAATCAGGCTTTTCTTTTACTCAAAGAATATAAGGTTCGTATACAGAAGAAAGGTAGTGCGCCTGCTCCCTGTTGGAGGCAGCTGACGACCGAAAGAGAGGCACTGCTCTTCTCAGTCTTATTCCTACAGATTCTTTCGCTGACTTCCACTGTACTAAACTGTTCTACTGGTTATCATTCAGATGACCCACACCTACAGCGCCCTTTCTGAAAACCTTTGCAGATTTTTGGAATGCTATTTCATCTTCAGTTTGCTCGTTGTATGCAAACCCCTGAAGATCCCAGAGAAGCTAACTCTGTCTTCTCTCCCAAGATCTTATTGAATGTACATATTTTTAAACTTAAATCACATCACTGAATAGCATGTGAGATATATTTAACTAATGTGCTTACTTATTTTTACTTGCGCTAGTTCATATAATTCTCCCCACTAATCCAATAAATTAGGTGTTGTTATCTGCATTTTAAAGATGGGGAAACTGAGGCTGAGAGTATCTGTGGTCACTCAGGAAGTAAGTCAGCCTCATGGTAGAAGGCTGCTAGAGAAGAGAAATTAGGAGATCATTCCAGTAGAAATATCACCTTATACTATTGTATACCTAAATGTACCTTTATCAATAGAATATATATTTAAGAATGGAAATGAAGAACCCAGGAAATCTTTAAAAAATCTTTAAAAAGTTAGAGCGTATGTAATATACAGATAAAAACTCCAGTTGTTTGTCAAATACCCCCACCTTATTTATCTCTGGTATGCATTAACATGTTTCTGGGTAGAAATGACAGCCAGGATGACAACTGTCTGAAAGAAAGTAGTTGAGGGATTTAAAAGTAAACTTCCACCCTTATTGTCTGATTTACCTTATATATTTTTTCAATTATACCGTTTTTTCTGGAAAACAACATTTAGAGTATCAAATCTCGAGGTGGGATTCTGATTATTTGCATAAATTTGCATAAATATGTAATCTTATCTTGTCTGCAAAAGGTGTACATTATACAGGGCCTTACACTGATTTTAAGCAATCTTTTCTTTTTTTATGCCACTCTGAAGAAGCAGATCAGCCTAACATTTGGTGATCTTTGACGTCCCTGAAGCCTGCTTAAATGCTCTCTGCCTCCCAGAATGCACCCTGCCACTGTCCTCTCACGCGCCCTCCTGCTGCTAATAGCAGAGATTCTCTGACCTTTGTGGGTCAGATGTGAAATGGAAAATACTCTGAAAAATAAATGGCTGACCTGAACTTATTTTCACGGTTTTGTCAGTTTTGCTCTCTGAGCAGATAACTGGTGGTTAGAACTTCTGGAATTTATTTTCTAATCTGTCTGTTCTCTGGCTAGTCAGACTTCCATTTAGCCACTACTAAAGTAAGCCAACACAAAACAAAATCAGGGCTTCCTCCTTTGATTGTGGAGTGTAATGAAACTCCTAGAAATTTGCTAATTGGTAGAGTAAAGGTGAAATCGTAAGAAGAAAGTACTTCCTCCCTGTTTTTTTCTATGAAAAAAAGACAATCTGCCAAAGGAAAGGCAGATCTAGAGATGAAGCAATTAACTCTGATTTAAATGTGAACTCACGAACCTTTACTGTGAACTTACATACTTTATGCTGTTCCAATATATTTTAATTACCTTTGTTACTTCTCATTTACATCTAGCTAAGAAAATAACAAAACTATTACTACTGTGTTTTCAGGTATGCAAAGGAAAATGTCTAAAACACTGTTTGAAAGCCAGTTTTTGATTAAAGTTATTCCTGCTGATTTTCTGACTGCCTCCGAGAATTAAGGGTTTGTTTAGGATTTTGAAATCTGGTATTTTCATGGTAACGTTCATTGTTGCATCACCCTATTAATATATTATAGCTTAATAAACAAAGTTTGTCTCCCTCGGCACTTCCAAGCATACTTAAACATTTGTGCATTTGAAAAGAAAACATTAAATTTGGCCATGAGAAACTAACAGTATTGTTAAAAATCTATGTTTTTGTCCCAGATCTGATTTTTTCTGCTCCAGCATTGATGTTAAATTTTATATAGAGAATAATATTCAAGAAAATACCTTTTTTAAGAGGAGGAGATATTGAAATAGCAAGGAGTACTTTACATTTTGAAGGGTAAGAATGTTGGAATAGGGCTAACAACATGGATTAATTCACTAGCCATCAGAGTAAGGGCATTTAAAGTTTTGTAAAGGACATATGACCATTGGAAATGATATTTTTTTCAAAGAAATATCTTAAGTACAATGATTAATAATTAAACTGTTACAATTATTCTTTAACCACATATTATATTATATCTTTACAGTGATACCACTTTATGCTATATATATATTATGTGTGTTCGTGTAGTGTGTATAGGGTGCTAATCTAATTGCCTTAGGTGGATATAATAATTCTTAATTGATTGTTAGAATTCAAATTGTCATAATATATTTTTACAATGAAACAATTAACAGTGAGTTTGGTATTCTTGAACATAGTGTCTTTAAATGGGCGTGGAACTCTATTTTATTTTACTCTTCATACCTGCATTGTGTATTTCTGCTAACTTCTGGTTCTTAATGGGTACCCACTTGGCTTCAGAAGGTTATGATTGTTACGTTAAAATGTTATGTTTGAAACAAAAGCTAATTTCTCCCCTCAGTCAAATGCTTAAATGTATCTCCAAAGTATTGTATAATTTTCACTTATTAATAATGTGCAGTTGCATTTGATTTAAAAGTTTCTACAGGAGAATGTAGTACCAAATGGAGGGCATTCAATGCTAGAGTGTTTTTTTTTTCCCCTCGCCGAACATACTTATTGCTACGGTAATTGCCCAGTGAACAGGCAAAAGATGCTGTTTACTTAATGGTAGCTGGTGCTCCCTAGGGGACTTTACAGAAGATTCCAAGAAAGCAAGTGTATATGTAAGTGAATTCTTTGGAAAACAAACAATATATTTTACCATTAAAAAAAATAAAAGCTTTCCAGGACAATTTGTAAAGCCTATTTAACCCACATGTACTGGATAGAAAGTTACAATAGAACAATTTTGACTATGTTTGACAACCAGGCTTTTGTGCTCACACACTCATTATGAGTGTCAATGGCAGTCTTTTATTGGTTGGCACTACAGGTGGAGGATGGAGGTATGGGGGCAGAAGAACAGGCATGAAAAAGTACTTTCCTCTCAAGATCTGATCATTGTTTTCTTGGTAAGTTATGATCCATTCCAATTTGAGATGAGGAACTATTTTTCTAACTCCAGCAGTGGGAGTGGAGACTCTCCAGCCTCTCTGGAAAGCCAATAGCAGGGGCAGAAAGGGAAGGAGGAGCGAAGCGCAAGCTGAGCAAAATGTGATCCAGCTGCTCAGGGAGTTTGCAGTCCAGAGGGTGCATGGTTTTTAGATCTGTGCTCTTATGAAACAGTGAGGTTTTGTCATTTTAATACATTAATGTGATTTATGCTCGCTCTACATGTATTAATTGATTCTTACATCATGCTTCATTTTCCCTTGTGTCCTGCATCAATGCTCAGTTAAAAAACTGAATAGCTGTGAAATAAACTTTCCATCGTTTTTGCCTTAACTTTGACTGATTTTAAATTATTTGAAAGTTATCTCTTCCTTAACCAGCCAGTCATTTTTGTCATTTGTATTCAAGGCAAACAAATAAGCTTTACATTTTTTTCTTTACCATTTTAATTCAATGTTCACTTCATATTTCAAAGCATATATTCTTTCTAGGAGAATAGTATTTTTTCTGTTTCTTCATTTTATTACCAGTCATTTATTTTTCACATTTCAAAAATATTTTATACTTAATTGTTTTAGTCTGCTTGGGTTGTTATAACAAAATACCCCAGGGTGGGTGGCTTAAATAACAGGCATTTATTTCTCACAATTGCAGAGGCTGGGAAGTCCAAGGTCAAGATGCTGGCTAGTTTGGTTCCTGGTAGGACCCTGTTTCTCTGTTTGCAAGCAGACAACTTTTTACTGTGCCCTCACATGGCAGAGAGAGAACATCTCTGACTTTCTTTTTTAAAGTCACTAATAATGTTATGAAGGCCCCACTCTCATGGCCTTCTCTAACCCTAATTATCTCCCAAAGGTCCTTTCTCCAAATGTAGTCAAATTAGGGAGTAGAACTTCAACATATTAATTTGGGGGCAGTACAAAATTCAGTCCATAGCACTGAAATTAAAAAAAAAAAACAAAACCATGGAGCTTTTTCAGTTATTGTATTTATTCTCTGAAGTTTTAGTCAAACGAAACTTGATAAATGAGAGATTTAAATGTATCCTATAACTCAACAAGAGTTAGTTATTTTCTGTATATTTCAACATTTCATATTTTAAGCACTCAAGTATATGTGATGGATATACACTTCATATAGATTTGCAAATTTTTCCAGAAGCTGCTTTTGGCTCATATAGTTTAAAAAAATCATTTGGCTTTTCAGATATGTAAAATTTTGATTATCTACACCCCTTAGTGTGAAGAGGCACTTTATAAATATTTACTAAATTTAATGTTGGAAATTTTAATCTGTGAGAAAAGAACATTGAATATAATAGGAATCTAGTATGTGTATATTAGTATAAAAAAGCACTGATATCAAATAAACTATTTTGATAAGGGGTTTTAGGCAATGTGATGAAAGTTCTTATGGTGACAGATGCAGGGAGAGTGGAGCACAGGTGATAAACAAAACGCCGTATAAATAAATACCATTGTGTTTCTTTCTGCTCTGAAGGTCTCAGTTTATTCAACATTCCTTTGAATTTTTTATACATATTTGTAACTAGTTTATTTTTTATATGTGAAGACCAAGGATGCTGTCCATTTTTATTAGGATTACTTAGTACATTCTCTCTATCTCTTGTTTCAAATACCACATTCTTCTGGGATGCCCCTTTCCCTTATAACTGTTCAAAATCCTCTTCCTTCTTTCTCATTCTACATGTTGGCTGCTCTGTTTCTCCTCAGTGCTTTCTCCTCCAAACAAGGGCTGAACATAAATAATTCAATGACAAATAGTTTTTAGTTCAGAGTAGCAATGGTACAGCTGCCAAACTTGCCTATGAGCATCGTTGGCATGGAAAACTAGCTCCAGGACCTATTTTTCTCTTGGAGTAGATCAGTGGTTCAAAAATTTCAGTGAAAGCAGCTGAAGTACAAGGTCTTGTCTAGAGGAAAAAAATACCCAAATGACTAATGATCTACTTTCTGATCAAGGTTGTATTCTAAGGGACAAATGTGTAAATATCACTAGTGGTTAATTTTACAACCTCTACTACTGACTTTTGGGTTACTAGATAAAATAATCAGTATCAGTTTATCTACTGCTTCTGTGGAACTGATGGTATAGAAGAAATCGCAATACCATTTCAACAGAAACAATTGAATGATTGAATCCCAAACTTTAGGCAGGGAGAGACTTAAAGTCATCTCCAAATCCCTTGCTACTATTACATGTTTTTATGCAGAAACATCTCCAAATGTATTTACCCTTTGTTTTTAGAAACAACACAATTTGTTTAAATTTATGACTGCCAGTCATGTAATAGATTTTATACTCTTTCTGTATATCTAAACATGTCACTTGATTAGTTTTAAACTCTAATAACTCATCTAGTCTTTTCAGAAGCACCATTTTAGGCCATGTAACATTGATGGTATCACAAAGCGTATTATGGAGGGGGTGGTCCCCTTACACGTACAGAGACAACCAGTGACAAATAGAAGGTCATTTTCTGAGTTAAGGGGTCACTTTCTTTTCTTCTCTGGAGGGCTGCCAACCCGCCCACCGCCCCTCCCCTAACAGGTCTCTGAATAGTCCCTGTGAATGGGCCAGCACGCCTCTGTTTAGGCCTCAGCCACTTTTGGTGCAGTACTTGAAAAGAGCTGGTGCGGGTCAGAAGTGAATGGGATAGCCCAGAATCACTGCTGGGAAACATGTTCGAGCAAGTCACAGACTAATCTGGGAGTGACTTTAGACAAAGAAAACAAAAGAGCTCTTTAGGGTCTAAATCAGCCTCTTGACAGAGGAGAGTTCCAGGAAAAGTTGTTCTGCGAAGGACTAGCTATTTCTGTGTTCCTTTCTCTTAATTCGGATAAGTTTTAGAGGTAAAGGACAAAAGCCTGCCCATCAGAAAAATCCGGAAATTTCCTTAAATTGAAAAGATGTACTATATGAAGTTTTTATTATATATGTCTGCTTTCTCACTCTAACCCTGTGTGTGTATAACTCAGCTTCAGTTTGAACTTTATTTTTATTACTTTGGGGTTCAATGTATCTTTATTGAGGATGTATTTTTCAAATTAGGAAGCTTTGATTCTCTCCTTGATGTGTGGTTTTTAAAATAGTCTCATATGATGTGGGTAAAGTAAGCCTCTTAGGAAAAATGTGATTCAATTAATATTGTTGTGTTTATCTATGTACTTATAAGTAGAATGGAAAAATCATGAAAAGTTGAGACAGGAAAAGGGTAAATGTAAATAAGAGGCTAGGGTGCTGTGAATGCAAATATGCAAACTGCAGGATATTGCATAGCTTTTAAAATTGGCCTGAAAATTTTATTCTTGAGTTTCCTAGAGGCCAAAGTAAGAAGGGAAATAAATCTGTTATATAATTAATATATAGAAGTAATGTACTAATTCCACAGGGAAATGTAAGTATTTTTTCTGGTACTTAGGTCTGAAAGAAATTCTTCCCATGAGTTTTCAGTTCATGAGTTGTTGAAGGATCAATAACTATAAGATTAGATTTTGTAAACTTCTGGCCATTACAGCAGAAGGTATAGTAGCAAAGTCAAACTCTGGAAGAGCAATCTTACAGGCATTTATGATAATGTGGTCCAAGAACATGGCTTTCATCCACAAATAAAGCCGAGATTCCAGAGGAATGTCTTTTAAACTGTCTTCCATAAATATTGTTGCTCTTTATCAGGCTAATGATATAGGCAGTCATAAATAATTTGAGAATCCTTTCTCTAGAAGACTCTGGAGTCTACATAGCTTTTGTTGCTTAGTAAGGACTTTTATTTTTATACATTAAGAGTAAAAGAACAATTGGCAGGTTAGAAAATGTTGTAAAAACTTGTCTGATCAAGTTTCAATTTTTCTGATCCAAATGCTTATCTAATGGATACCTGTCCCTCCCACCACCCATCTTTATGCACGAGGCGCTCTGAGAGAGCTGCAGCGGGCTTTTCTTTATATGATAGTTATGGATAACTCAGTGATCGATTTCCTAAACTAATTCTCCAAACAGCCAATAATCATTAGATGTTTTTCTCTGTGTATGGACTTTGATATAAAGGAAGTAATGACAAAGCTGATATGAATCCTTGACAGGACAAGCAGGAGTTGTTGTAGATTTCCTTGGCTTTTTTACACTTTTCTAATCAGTCACAAAACTAATTTGCCTGTTTAAATTTCAGTATCTTGGGAGGTGAGACGATTTCAGATTTGAAATGAATTATGCTTTTATGCCAGATAGAAACTGTCTGCTTCTCGGGTAATGTATAATGGGAGACAATTATAATTAGAGAAGAAAATGTAAATGTAATAAATGCTGACAGTTTAAAAAGTAATGCTATAGCCTTCACTAGCGGGTTATGCGAGGAGGGGACGTGGTGAAGGGATGTGGCAAGGTACTCGCTTTCTTCTCTTTTGTTTCTTAGAGAGTAAGAAATACTGCCTAATGCCCATGGCATATTTAATTATTAAAATGAAATATTGGAAAAGTTAAACAATAAAATCATACCTAAGAAAAGTTAGGAGAAGGGAGAGAGAACGACAGTTGGGTATATTGGGGGAAATAGAAAAGTAGTACATATGAGTTAATTTCCATATATTTTATAGGAGTGAGCAGGTGCTCCTTACAGCTGAAGAATCAAGAAATGGAGGCAAAAATAAATTATCTGAAGTGTGAACATAGCCAAAACAAGAGGAAACTTTACTTTCACTTGTAACTTCCCCTTTGATATATTTAAACAGGTAATGAGTGATTCAGTAGGTAAATTAAGTGTGAAACTTTAGGAAATTTTTCAAGTAGTCAAATTTTTTTATTGCATCTGAGGAAAATACAAATACTTATATATTTTAAAATGCTATTTTCAGAAAAATTGAGAAAAATAGAAATAAATTAGATAAGCATTATTCTTGTAAGTGTATACAGTCTTTTTAAGGGTCATCATGAAAGAGTACATTTGTACTTGTTAAAGTGTTTCACAAATTTTAAATGGTTAAAAATATTAGGTGCTTCTGTTATTTATCAGGGTTGCCTTTGTAGTTTTTTTTAGGGAGAAGTAAATGGTTAATAACTTCATGAGGAAAAATGCCTTATGAATTTTATTTTCATGGATTATTTTATTTTTTTTAAAGATTTTATTTACTTATTTTCAGAGAGAGGAGAAGGGAGGGAGAAAGAGAAAGAACAATGTATGGTTGCCTCTCACATGGCCCTCACTGGGGACCTGGCCCGCAACCCAGGCATGTGCCCCAACTGGGAATCGAACCGGGACTCTCTGGTTCCCAGCCCGCGTTCAATCCACCAAGCTACACCAGGCGGGCCGGATTATTTTTTTTTAATAATTTCTTTATTGTTTTTCAGTTACAGTTGTCTGCATCCTCTCCCCTCTGGATTATTTTGACCCATGTTCTGAAATTTATCATTCTGTAGACATGGGACTGCATTAACAAATGTCTAATTTTTTTAAAGCATCTATTATAATGCAAGTAAGTTAGGGAAACACACTTTAGAGACTGTGAATAAAATATGACTGGTATAAGTCACTAAAAAATACCTTCTTTCCTAGTTCCCTCCATCACTCTCCTTTACTGAGAATATACACATAAAACAGCCTGTGGTGTAGAGGTGAAAACTGGCTTACGTGAGCACACATGCCAGCAATAGCAGCAGCGGCAGCAAGCTGATTATAATCAAAACATGCCCTTTGCTCTGAGACCTAGAACTCCACTTTGGTCAGATGACAACTTGAATGTTTGTTTCAGAGCTCAGAGTCACATTTTTATTTAATATGTTTATTGAAAAATTAGATTTTTCTTGCCTTCTCTCCCTTATTTATTTACGTATCTATTTATTTAAAGTGTAGTTTCCAAACAATATTTTATGAGTTTCAGGTGTACCACATAGTGAGTGGTTGACATGTATGTGTCCTGTGTTGGGAACACTGCATTAAGTCTAGCACGCGTCTGTCCCTGTGCAGTTATCACACTATTATTAACTGTATTCCTTTTCATTTTTTTCACCCATCCCTCCCCCTATCCCCTCTGGCAAACATCAGTTTGTTCTTTGTTTCAGTGAGTCTGTTTTTGTTTTATTCATTTGTTTTGATTTTTAAAAAATTCCACCCATAAATATCCTCTCTCTGACATATTTCACTTAGCTTAACACCCACTGGGTCCATCCATGTTGTTGAAAATAGTAAGATTTTATTTTCTCTTATTGTTTAGTAATATTCCATTGTATAGATGTACCACATCTTTTTTATGCATTCAAATATCGATGGGCCTCTAGGTTGCTCCCATATCTTGGCTATTGTAAATAGGCATGAACATATGGGTGCATGTATCTGTTTGAATTAGTGTGTTAATTTTTTTTTTGATAAATAAGATGCTAAAATATTAAGGAATCATATTCAAGGAGGAATAATAATAATTTGGCATTTTCTGCAAACCTAGAGAATTCATGACAGAAGTAGACATATAAAGAGAGTATCAGAAATTTAGGGCTAATTGAGTGTAGCCCTAAATTTAGAAATTAGCCCTGATTTTAGAAATTTAGGACTAGTGAAAAGTCATAGGGAGTCAGAGTATGGTACACCTTAAAGAAGTTCTTTCTGTCCATTAAAATTATTAAAATAAAAATGGAACTCTCAAGAAACTGAGCTTGTCATCACTCATAATGTTCAGTTCAATTATATGAGTAATTGCTATTTTTTAATTTATTTTTATTTTTTAAATTCTTTTTTTTTGTTTTAAGATTTTTATTTATTTATTTTTAGAGGGAGGGGAAGGGAGGGAGACAGAGAGGGAGAAACAGCAATGTATGGTTGCTCCTCACATGGCCCTCACCGGGGACTTAGCCCGCAACCCAGGCATGTGCCCTGACTGGGAATCGAACCAGCGATCATCTGGTTCCCAGCCCGCACTCAATCCACTGAGCCACACCAACCAGGGCAGTAATTGCTATTTATTGAGCATTTATATACTAAATACTTTTAAGCCCTTTTCATTTGTTATTTTATTCAGCTCTTACAGCATCCCTAAGAGAAAAGTACTGCTAAATAGCTGTACCTTACAGGTGTGAGAAATAAGGATTCAAGGTGAGCAAGTGTTCTGCTTAAAATCTCACAAGCTATACATGACAGGTGATACATTCTTCTGGCTCTGAACACTGAACTCCCAAGTAAGAAGTTCAAGTCTAAGTTTTTTTTTTTTTTAAAGATTTTATTTTTATTTTTAGAGAGAGGGGAAGGGAGGGAGACAGAGAGGGAAAGAAACAGCAATGTATGGTTGCCTCTCACATGGCCCTCACTGGGGACCTGGCTTGCAACCCAGGCATGTGCCCTGACTGGGAATCGAACTGGGACCCTTTGGTTCCCAGCCTGCGCTCAATCCACTGAGCTACGCCAGCCAGGGCTCAAGTCTAAGTGTAATATATTTAGATTATATATATTTTGAAGAGGGTATGACTTAGATGCCCTTAGGATTTTAAAAAAAAAATTTGATGTCAACCACATGTCTTAATGATTTTCTTTAATCTTGCATGGACCCAGATTGACACGGTCTCCTAGCAGTTACTGTTATAGTATTTGATGGTGTAAAGGAGGAAGGCCATTCCTTCTTCCCACCGAGTGGACTTAAGATATTATCTTTTTGGTGATTAGAAGAAAGTGTTTTGGTGCATTTGTTGGTATTAAAAAGAAATGCATGAATTCTTGTTGAACACTGCTCTTGTTTTTGGAGTTTTCAGAGCAGTATTATATAAAGGTACATAATTTAGGGCAGAACATCCTATCATAAATATTCCCTAGTGATTGATAGCCTAATGCAGTGTTTGGAGCTAATGGCTTTGCTATAAATGATCTCTTGTGAATCTAAAATTTGGGCCTAGAATGCTCAAGTATTTGTGGAAACAGTGAGAGCTAAAGCAAGAGAGAGAAAGTGAAAGCTACATCAACAAAGCAGACACGTACTTCCGTCTCCATCTGAATTCCTAGAGCCAGAGGAGAATGAGAACATGAATGATACGGTCTAAGGTCCAATATTCATGTGGCAAAAAGCAGAAAATATAAAACAGAGACCTTTCTCATAAAGGATTGCTGCTTCTTAAGCCGCTGGTATTCACAGGCCAGTCAGTATTTCAAGTGTCAACTTGTAAGATGAAATCTTTTCTTTAGGTAGGACAAGACGAGGTGAGCTTCTGTCCAGCAGGAAGGAGACATGTTTCAAGTTATAGACGGAAAGCAAAAATATTCCATCTTTTACAATCTTTATTTAATTTTCTCCCCGCATTCTTACAGGGGTGTCCAACCTGCGGCCCGTGGGCCGCCCAGCATTGCTATGAATTGGCTCAACACAAAATCATAAGTGTACTTAAAACATTATGAGATTTTTTTGTGTGTGTGATTATGTGTCACAATGTATTTAATGTGTGGCCCCAAACAACTCTGCTATTTCTGGTGTGGCCCAGAGATGCCAAAAGGTTGGACACGTCTGCTTCCCAAACTTCCTGAGATCTGTGCTGGCCACACTCACTTCTTTGATACAGTAGGTGCTGAGACATGCCAGCATCAAGAGCTGAATCTGACAGATGGCTACAATTGCATTGATCTAATTCATTAATCCTGATCCAAATGGAAAAGAGAATCTAATACCTTTCAAAGCAACTCTGAAGCTTTAATCAATAATGGGAATGTTAGATTTTGGCAAAAGAAGAGATGTTAGATTTTTAAAGCTGACTATATGACCCCAATAAAAAAGAATCAATTTTTATTAGGAATGGAACCTGGCAGTTTTGTACAATGCATCCAGAATTTCCTTGACAAAATTTGAGTAATGGATGAGCTCTGCTGGAAATTAGGTATTTTTTCCCTGACTTTAACATGATGCACAAGAAGCTTCAATCAATAATTCTTGCATTGGAGAACAGCTTTGAAGTAGGCAAACAGCACGTGTAATACAGTGTCATGTGTATATAATTATCTCAGCGTGCCAAAGGGTAGAAAACTATCTTCAAGTAGCAGAGAATTAATAACCCTCTATTTCATTGTTCAGCATTTTATTCTAAAGTTCTGTTGGTTTTGTTTTTTTTTTTCCCTAAGAGATTTTCTTAAAAGCACAAACCTGACATTGCTCAATACAGCTTACTTTCACTAACAGTGAGCTGAAATGCTGTTGAAAGCCAAACACAGTGATTGTTAGTGTCTGAGAAGGCTGTTGACAAAGAAAAATTTAATGGCATTAGATAGTATATGGAAATCCATGCATGTATAGATTCAAGAGGAGTCTAACCCACATGAATCCTTCTAAGTAGACACAGTTGTATATTTGAAAAAGCAGTGTGGCACTGTTTAGTTCGGATAAGGAGAGTGTGACCATTGCAGACACTGCTGAGATAATCAGATGCCTCTGTTTTGGAATATTTATTGTTTAGTTAGTATGAAAAGAATATACAGTTCCTGTTGAAAGGTTATGTTTTACCTTTTAGTTGATACTTTTTGAAGCGAATGTTAGCCTTGTATTAGGGAAGTGACGCAAGGACAGTATCCACTGAAAAGCATGGGCGTTCAGCTGGCATTGTCAGGTTCCCAGCTGTTTCATGTTACGGTAATAGGGTGAACTGTGGGAATGGTGCTGTGTACGTTCAAGCTTGTTTTATTTCTAGTGTGTGAATGATAGGCATTGAGCTGCTTAAGACAGATAGCGACATAGAAACATATCCATTCAAAGCCAGTCATTTAAAAATATACTATAGAAAAATTTAAAACTCAATCTGGAAGTGTTTGGCATCCAGCTACACTTCTTAAGCAAATTCCCAAACTGCTGAATTGGCCAAAACCAGCCAGAATGTTTTTGTTTTGAGAAAATAATACAGGTTTATTATATTTTATAAGAGATAGGTGTCTAATGACCTGAAGATCCCCTTTGTGACACCCATTTGCTGTACCCCCAGCTCCAGCAGACACAGAAATGCTGTGACACATGGGCTTGTCCCAGTGTCAGGGAGCCAGTGTGTTTTCAGTCATTAAGCTTGCTCCTGGGGCCAGGGCAGCCTGGGGCAATCACCAGTGACTGATTTTCACCCCAGAGACCTCGCAGACACGCTGTTTGTGGCTGCAGGCAATTAAGACCGTCTACTATCAAGTCAATGATATTTGGGGGGCACTGAGTATATTTACTAAGCACTGTGATAAATACACAAATGTGTATGTCCTGCCCACAAAAATCTGCAATGTTGTGTAGGAGAAAATATATAGTAGAAGCTTAACTCTATGACAAAAAGAAAACAAAAACAAATACAGAATTTTCAGAAGTGTTGAAGGCAGTACCTGATTAATTGGTGGAATAAGTAACTAGTGTAGAAAATACATGCTCCATAAAAAGAGAAGCGGCGAGGCGCCTGAAGCTGGGCTAGCGGGACCGACTGGAAACACTCAATGGGAAGAGACTTCACTGGGCACACATCTCACCCTTCCATACCTCCATACTCCTGTGATTGGGATGGTTGTTTTTTTTTAATCTTCACCTGAGGATAATGTTATTAATATTTAGAGAGAGAGGAAGTGGGGGGGGGGCGGAGGAGAGAGAACAAAGGAAGGAAGGAGGGAAAGGGAAGGAAAGGGGCTTAAACCAAGGAGAAAAAATATTTTAGGGAAAAATTCATTTAATAAATGAATGACTTAATTCACTTAATAAATAAATGAATGAAACAGAAACATTGGTTGGTATGTGCCCCATCTGGGGATAGAACCCACAACCTAGGTATGTGCCCTGAGTGGGATTGAACCTGCAACCTTTTGTTGTATGGGGACAATGCGCCAACTGGCTGAGTTACCCAGCCAGGCCAGGATGGTTAGAAATTTGATCCGGGCATTTGCATTTCCAATAGGTGACGTTTGATGGTATGGCTAGGAAATCTTTATCACTGAAAACACTCAGGAAAAGTGTCATCTCTAGAATCTGAAATGCAAGCAGCTACTAGGGCCTTCGTAGTGCCTAGTGGCCTGAAATATGACTTAGGGTGATAAGGTACAGGGCTAAGGCTTTCAGTCCACTGCAGACCCTTGTGGGTGATGGAGTAGGGCCAATCGAATAGTGGCAAATCTCAATTTTCTGAGTGTGTGTGTGTGTGCGGCATTCAGTTTGAAAGTTGTGTTCTTACATCTGTCCTACTCATTTTTTTTTCTTTATAGATCTCTGACTTCAGTAGGGAATGGCAATTTTCATTTGAGTGATTCTGCAGATATTCAGATCCAATATAATATTACTGGAATGAATCTCTTATATTCCATCAATTTAATGCCCCGAGCTTGTTGAGGATTAGAAAACTGGTATCTGTTTTCTAAGTTCTAAATTCTAAAATCCAACCATGTTGTTAACCCTTTATAGAAATGTCTTGTTTTCTACTTTCCGAATGCTTTTGTTGAGAGAGGTTTCATCAGGGTAACTGAGTCACCTCAATCAGCAGATACTATGCAGTACATATCCAAGAGGGCTGTTAATTAAAGGGGCAGAAAACATAATTGTGCTAACTTTCTGGATTCTCTGCCCTGCATAATGATGTGAGAAGAATTGCTTGGCACATTTCAGGATTTCTGAGCTCCTCTTAATGATGGCTGTAGGCTGATTTAATCAACAAACCGTGCAATTGCAGTAATTGTGAATCAGGTCCTTGTAACGAAACCAATGTTTTACAGTAAGCTGCCAGAAGATACAATTCTGTCATATTCTGTGTATGTGATGTTTTGTTTTGTTTTTGCTTTTTTGTTTTTTGGGGGGAGGTTTATTACACTCTGTTTTTACTAAAAAAATGTAGACAGCTCTTTTATGAAAAGCATTGGTATATAGGAAATTTACGTGAAGGTGTTGCTAAATCTGAATTCCGTTACCTTTCATTTAGATTTATTTATTTTCCATCTATTTATTTGATGTTCTAGTACTGATCGCAGCTCCCATAAATTCTCATTTGCCCAGATGGATGTAACAGTGACAAAGGCATGGATCAAAGCCTAGAGGGAGCGCCTGCGCGTGTCTGTGGGGCGTGTACGTGTGTGTGCATGTGCGCATGGGAGATGTCTTGATCCATTTGTACATTTCTCTGGGGAATTCTCAGGCAATTAAGCCAACCTATTACAATAGAGCCTTTCTGTACATTCAGATTTGATAGGGGAATGGATAATTCCTGCTAATGACTAGTACATCTGTTCAATTTTATTGTTTTGTATTGATGCTTAATTAGGTGTCAAGCTGGAGCAGGGGGAGACCCTGAAAGCATGATTTCCTATTTTAAATGTCATACTCTTTCTAAATTACCTGTCTTTTTAACATGCATGGAACACATTGACAGACACTGTGTTCTGACCTTAAAACATTTACACTGTATTGGAGAAGAAGCGCAGTGTTTCCTGGAAAGTGAGCTGTTTGGACCTGGTTTGCCTTGAATGTCACTCATGTCCAGTTTTGTGTGGAGTGACCCTTGTCAACCTTTAGATGGTAACAGACGGAGGGCTTCCCATGGGCAACGCAGGTTTTGTTAAATAGCCTCCTCTTCTCTGGGAGGGGTTTCTTTAGAAAATATAGCCCTGAATAAAATTGAGGCTATCTTGCTAAATTCTAGCTTGCTTTTTTTCTAGTTTTATCTAGATATAAGCAAATGAAACACCAGTTACATATTTTCTTTGTTAAATGGTATGAGCACACTGAACCTATTTGTAGCATACAGCTAGACTAATGGGTAGACTTAACAGTAAATAACAGTGAGTATAAAGTCATCTCTTGAAAACAGAAAAGGAAGAGATTTGTGTTAGAATGGGTGAGTGTCTAAGGAGCTAGACACTCCTTTGCATTAGCTCAGAGTTCTGAATGTCACAGTTTAAAAGCCTTTCTAGCCAGTTTGTAGGCGTAATTTTTATGTTTTATTGATGTCATGTGGTGGACTGAGGCGAAAGATGATTATGTTTTAGTTGACAACTCATGCCACGTCACAGCCAATGCAGCGTGTGTTAATATAACCATGCATTATGTATGAGACCCTGTAACAGTTAAAAAGTGGGGGCCGTCAGCGCAGGAAATTAAGTTCTTAGAAATGAATCATAATGAGTGGAGGCTTGCTTGTGACTGATCTTGTTTAATCACCGAGTCGAGCGATTTTCAACCTTTTTCATCTCATGGTACACATAAACTAATTAGTAAAATTCTACAGCATACAAAATAGTGTATTTTTTTCTGATCTGACAAAAAAATAGGTACAAGTTTTATTCATTCACACCAGACAGCTATTGTGTCAGCTGTTGTCATTTTTTATTTGACAATCTGAGGGGATCAGTCTCAGGTGGAGCATGTTTTAAAAATACTTGCGGGACACCAGTTGAAAACCACTGCCCTCGTTTATAAGCATCTGGAGTGTTTTTGTTGACTGCATGGCTGTCCTCAACAAAGAAGAAGGATGTTAATATGATCAGAACTGAGTAAAGAGCTGTTAATTGTGGTAACTTAAATTACAACCTTCTTTCCAAAAGAAAAGGGAATATGTGGATTAAGTTAGGTTAGGAACAATTTGGCAATGCTAACATCTGGTCAATTCGCAGTTTGGTATTTTCTTGTTTCTATTAGTAATCTGTATTTTTTAAAACTATACCTAAGGATAGTAAAAATAAGAATATATAAAGGAAACTGTAGGCCATTCCCTTAATTCTAGATACAGTAATATTTAGTCATTCATTGTCACAGTTTCTTTGCAAGATCTGCTCCCTCCCCCCATATTTATCAATATTTACAATTTTATAAACTGTTCTCAAGATTCTTCTCTATAAACCATATTTTAAATTTGAATAAATTTATTGACTTTTATATTTTAGGTAAGATTATAGAATAAAAACCTGCTTCCTAACATATGTTGCTGTAATTTTATATGGAATGAGATTTTATCTTATTGAATTTATATTTTATTTGTACTAATCAATGCTGTAAGTTATTTCTGAGATAACTAGTTCATGCGTATCTTTCATATAGTGAGGAATCTTGCACTAATTTCCAAAGGATTGCACAAAATTTTGGATATGCTAAAATATTCTAGTAGTTTTGGAAATGTTACAATGAAGTTACACAATATCTTAAAGTTTATGCTTTATTTTTGTTTTAACATTTATTTGCTGTACTTTTAGTTTTGAGAATATTACCTTGGAATAGAAGTTATATATAAATTAATTCTGTTACTTGGCATACTTTTCATATTACATGAACATATGTATTAAAGTTTATATACAAATCAAATTAGAGTTTTTAAGTTTCTTACCTTATGTGTTAGATATATAAAATTAAAGATCAGTTAATTTTATTTTCTTTTTCTAATAATAGGATGACATTAGATATAGAAAGAATATTGAGGGAAATTTTAATAAAAGCATGAAAATAACAGTTGTACAACATTCCAGGCCTATAGTCTTGTAATAAATTTGCACGTTCAGCATCTGATAGAACTTCACTATAAGGCTATAGGTTATTTTTAAAAAATACTATCCAGAATAAGTCATCTTTTAGTGGAGTTCTTTATCAACTACACAGTTATTCCAATGTAAGTAATTGTTCCTTCTTGAAAAAATTAAAGCTATGAATTATTTATATATTTATTTCTCAACCAGAAGATTTAGTTCCTAATATTATGAATTTTGTAGAGCAACCACAAAAACTTAATAAAGATTTATTATGTTCCAGGTACTATGCTAAGTACTTTAATCTGTACAAGAACCCTGTGAGTTACGTCCCATTACTAGCCTAATTTTTTTTAAAGATTTTATTTATTTATTTTTAGACAGAAGAGTAGGGAGGGAGAAAGAGGGAGAGAAACATCAATGTGTGGTTGCCTCTCAATGTAGTCCCCACTGGGGACCTGGCCTGCAACCCAGGCATGTGCCCTGACTGGGAATGGAACTGGTGACCCTTTGGTTCACAGCCTGTGCTCAATCCACTGAGCTACACCATTAAGGGCAACTAGCTTAATTTTTAAAGCAGTAAAGTAACCATCCCACATCATTAAGTAAACAGCCAAGCGAGTATTAAAACCAAGAAGTCTGGTCCAGAGCCCGAGAATTTTACCGATCATTGCTATACTGTTAATTAGTAGGGAGATGCTCCAGATCCTGTTAAATGGTAGACCATTTCTATATGTGAGGGGGGTGAGTTAGCCTTGAAAAGTTCTAATATCATTACATTATAGTACATTGTATTGCAAAAGATTCAGGAAGATAATAAATAGGCACAAAACAAAGTACAGAGGCCGTTTATGACCCATCTTCCTGCTTTTGGTGCCTGCTCCAGTGTTACTAGTTCAGTTTGTGTCCTTCCAGTATTGTTCATTGTTTATATAATTCCTTGTGTGAATGCTTGTAGAATCAAATATTTACTTGTTTTATACGTATACATGGATAAGTTCATACTCTCTGCATTACTATGACTTGCTTATTCACTGAAGATCTGGAGATCTTTCCATTAGTTATTTGTCTTGTTCTTTTATTTTCCACTTAATCTTTTGACTTCTGCATGTTAAATGGAATTGATGTGCCATCAACTATTTAGGGATACAGTAATAATTAATCTCTTAAATATTAATGTTTAGGTTGATCTTTATTTCCTATTATAAATAATGTTCCAGTGAACATCTTTGTACATATCACTTTGTGAATATCGTGGAGCATTTCCTTGTGATAGAGACCTAGAGATAAATAGGGAAATAGAAAAATATTTCCTAATTTTCTTTCAAATATATAGATATACAAGGTCTGTCCAGAAAAAGTCCAAACATTAATATAATGAGAATGTTTTCCTTAACACTGATGTGACCTGGCAGCCAAGGAGAGTGGACTGGAATGCACATGCATGAACAATGACGACTTCACTGTATTAGTCATGAGGGCGGTAGACTTGAGTGAGCATGTCTACTGTGTGGCTGTGGCATTCAAAATGACTGAGTGAGAACAGGAATGAGTCTGCATCAAATCTTGTGTTAAGCTTGAGCATTCCTCTGCAAAAACTGTTTGGATGATTCAGAAGGCCAAGGCTATGGGCAACTAGTGATTGGCAGCTTCGTCACAACAATGCCCCTCCTCCATGTCTTGTGGAGAGTTCTCTGGTGAAACATTAAATCACCCAGGTGACTCAGCCCCCTACAGCCCAGACTTGGTGCCCTGAGACTTCTGGATTTTTCCAAAACTAAAATCACCTTTGAAATGGAAGAGATTTCAGACTGTGGATGAGATACAAGAAAATACAACGGGAAAGTTGATGGCGATTGGGAGAACTGTGTGAGGTCCCAAGGTGCCTACTTTGAAGGGGACTGAGGCATCATTGTCCTATGTACAATGTTTCTTATATCTTGTATCTTCTTTAATAAATTTCTCTATTTTTCATATTCTATGGCTGGATACACATATTATGTGTACACATAAATACATGTAACCCTGACTGGTGTGGTTCAGTTAGTTGGGTGTCATTCCCCAAAGTGAAAAGTCTCTGGTTGGATTCCGAGTCACGGTGCATGTCTGGGTTGCGGGTTCAGTTCCTGGTCAGGGCACATATGAGACGCAACAGATTGATGTTTCTCTCCTTCTCTTTCTCCCTCACTTCCCCTGTCTCTAAAATAAATGAATAAATAAAATCTTTTTAAAAAAGCACATGTATATACGTATGTATATAGTGTATATGTATGTATATATATATACTCTTTGAAAGCAAATCAGGAAATGGTATCTATTTTTTAAATTACACATTTATTTCCACATGCTATGTGTCTCCTAGTGTTTGTCAGTATTTCAAATTTTTTGTTGATCTGTGTGTAATAAAGTGTTGTTTAACTGGTTATTGATGAGGCTTTCTTTTCAATAATTTTTGTTATTTTTCTGATAATTTTGAGTCCTCTGCATATTACTCTATTTAGTTGTTTACATTTTTCATATTGAGTTTGTAAAATCTCATGCTGAACTATGTGTTAGTTCAATAATTCTTCATTTTATTCTTTTGGATTGTTAGGTAGACAGTCATGTTGTCTACAAATAATATAAGCTTTTTCCTTTTCTTTTCTAATGTTTATGCTTTCTGTTCATTTTTCTGTCCTAGTTTATTAACTGTGAGTTCTGTTACAGCATTTTTGTGCCAACAAGAGTGGGCATCCTTTCTTTTGCTCTGATTTAAGTGGAATGTTTAAGTATTTCACCTGTAAGTATTTTTTCGGTATATTGGTAGATTATTAAGTTAAGGAAGTTTTTATCTTCTTAACTTACTACTTATTTTTTTTAGCAAGAAATAAACTTAAATATTAGTAAAAATACTTTGACAGAAATTTGAAATAATTGAATGAATTTTTACCTTTAATCACTTAATTTACTGGATTAAATTACAGGTAAAGAATACTATAAGTTGAAAATAATACAATATTAACCATTATTTATTCATTTAGTATGTTCCAAGGATTATTCTAGTGATTTTTTTTAAGATTTTTAAAATTTTTTAAATTTATTTTTAGAGAGAGGGGAAGGGAGGGAGACAGAGAGGGAGAGAAACAGCAATGTATGGTTGCCTCTCACATGGCCCTCACGGGGACCTGGCCTGCAACCTAGGCATGTGCCCTGACTGGGAATCGAAGTGAGACCCTTTGGTTCCCAGCCCCGTGCTCTATCCACTGAGCTACACCAGCCAGGGCTGTTCCAGTGATTTTTTTTGTTCAAGTTTACACAGTTAATATGTACAGGTTATTAGGATATTTAATGTTGAAACCTTTACTTCTTCCTGGAATAAATGTCCCTTGGTCATGATGCATTTAAAAGTTTTTCTCTTTGATTTGATTCATCAATATTTTATATAGGTTTCTTACTTATGTTTATATATGGGATCCGTTTATATTTTCTCTATTCTGGCTCATTTCGGTAAGAAAATTTTTGCTGTTTCTCAGAATTTAGTTAATGTATGCATATTAATTTTATGATTGGAAAATACATTTTAATGTTATTTAAAGACCCCATGAATTAATATTCGCTCTGAAAAAAGAGTTGTGGAGGTATTGGAGGCAGAGGAAGCTGGAGTCAGGCCGATCAGCCAGCAATGGTCTGTACTTGCGATGATTCTTCCTGTGTGAAACACTTGTCACTCTTACTGTTGCCATGGAGCTAAACGTTTAATGGAGAACTTGACAAACAATTACTAGGAAATACAAATACCTTTTTTTATATTCTAAGTAAATAATACAACATCTTGTAGTGATTTACTGACAAGGAAATACTTGAATTTGGCCTTAACTATAACCAGAAAGTTTCTAGGAAGACAATTTCAAGGAAGAGTCATTTCCAGCACAGAAACTATAAACAGAAAGAATTTGTATACTAGGAAAAGTAGAGTATTGATGTTAGTAATATCATATACTCAAATTATTTCAAATTTATGAATTTTCATACAAAATATTTTAAGATGAACTCATGTTAGTCTGGCATGAGAATGATACAAGGATCATTGTTATGTACAGCAAAGAAGAGAAAATACTGATAGAAGGTAAGATTGGAAATATGAAAGGTATCCGTTTATGGAAGCTTCTCATAAAACATTAAAATGTAACTTAGTTGAGGCACCTGGAAATTTCTGAATAGGATGTGAATTGATAGAATCTATCTATTATGAGTAAAAAATTCTTAGGGCTTTAATTCTGTTATTATTGTTCAATAATCAAGAGAACGCCAGTCTGATAGCAGCTATCTAGGAAATTGAGGCTAGATCAAAGCAAATGTAAAATATGTAAAAACAACACATTCCTTGGACTTAATAGTCTCTAACAATTTAATTTAAAATAAAACGGTACATTGATTTGTTTAAAGTCTAAAATGCAGAAATAAGGATATTCTATTTTCACTTTAATTTCAGATTCTGCTTTTGATTTCAAATGAGCAGTCAGCTATGGTATCCTTAGTTTCCTGCTTCATAGAACTTAATGAGATTTTGTAAATAACTTTAGTAATCGCCAAAGCCATACAATGTTAAACAGTAATCTGTGTGTGTTTTCACACACTTTGTGTAGCTGCTTTTCTTTGAAGAATCCAAACATTTGTATACCAATACTTCAGTTTTATATGGAAACACCTTGGGTTGAAGTTTCTGCAAGTAATGAGGAGTGTTCCCATAGTAAACACAGACACTGGCAGTCAAAGTCTAGGTCGCTGAGCCAGTCAGTGGTGTGCGGTGCTGGATCAAAGCTGTGGAGGTGGCCAGTGTCCAGAATGGTTCTTCCTTGATTACATTACAGTCGCTGATGCAATGGCTTTGTTCTTGTTGGAATTTCTAATTTTTGCTATAGGGAAACAATGATCATTATTTGTCTTATTCTAAAATGACCTGAAATAGCTTTATGGGCATTAAGTATGAAAATTCAGACTTTGAAATGTAGGGTTTTTTTTTTTTTTTTGCATCACTTTAATAGAAACTTTGTGGTCTCTGTGACAGCCAGGATTATTTTGACCCATCTCTCTCTATTCCATTACTTAAGGAAAAAGAGAAGTTTTTGGATTTAAGGTCATGATTTTTCAATTGAAGCTTTATCATGCCTTGTGCGTAAATGTAGTTATCCCAATTTGACTATTCTCTTTACTTTCCCCCAAAGAGTCATTCATTTATTTATTCAATTAATATTTCATTGTGTAACTATTTTATCTCAGTGCAAAGCTAAGCACTTTTGTTTTCAGATGAGAAAGGCCTTCTCTTGTGATGCTTACAGGCTACCAGAGGAAAGAGATGGAAAACGAGTAAAAAGACAAATATAGTGATTTCAAGGTTGCGAATGTCCTGAAGAAACATTAGAGCCCTATGTAAAGGACAGGGGACAGGAGAGTGATCAATTTAGCTTCTGTGGTCAGGAATGATTCTGTGAGGTGGTGACATTTGACTTGGGGCTTAGATTGTGAAGGCTTGGAGGGATAACATGGTAAGCAGAAGAAACGATCAAGAACGTGCTTTTCTATAGGTGATGGTGTCAAATTCTATACAGAGTGGCAAGTTCAAGATCTAAAGCTCTGTCTCTTCCCCAGAGTGTTAATGAATGCATGGGTTCATATATCTGTGCTGTAGCAGTGAGCATGTCTGGAAGGAGGGTTGGCTCAGGTGTTGCTTGCCATTTAGCTTCATTTTACTTTTTGAGAGTCCGAGTGCTAAAGTTTTTCCAATTCATTGGCTGAAATATTATGGAGTAAAGAAACCACCAGCTGTGATTATAGAGAATAACCAAGACCTCCTCGTCATAGCAGCCTGACTACCCAATTCTTACGTTATCTTCTATGTTTAACAGAAAATAATTTGTAGGGCCATGAAAATCAAGCAATGTAACTTCCTCTCTTCTTTAAGCCTCTCCTTATTAGGCACCTAGAACTCGTCAAGAGAAAGTGAAAAATGACTGTCCAAGGTTTAGAGGTAGCATATGCTATAGCACTTTAGTGTTTAGTGAAATGAAATAATTAAAATTGTGTCTTTCATGGTAATGTTCAAATATAAGAGTATTTAAAATGTAGAGATGCACAAATATGAATGCCTTTGCTCTGTGGGGAGCCAACTGTATGACTGGTATAAACAAATCATCATTCATTTATTGATCTCAAATCCATTGTCCACAGTGAAAAGATGTATACTTGAGTTATAAAAATCAATAAACATTACTTTTCCTAACAATAAGTTGAATATAAGCAGAAATTCTTATAAATAAAAATAGTCTTTTAAGAGGTTTGCCTTTATATTTCTGTGTAAAATAGACTAAAGCAACCATCTATTCCATCATAATTGGATTAATGGCTATATCGTTTCAGTTTTATAGGGCTGTTAATATCATAACTTAGAAATTGCAATGGCTATTTGAACAATAATACACAGTGCATTATTCACAGTTTTTGGTGATGAGCCAATTTTTTTCAAATGTACAAAAGTGAATTTCATCTTAAGAGAAATTCCACATTCATTTTTAAAAAATGTGCATTATTTCTAGCCTTCTTTCTTTTGCTATTCTCCCCAGTCCTCCCAGCTCTCTATGTCCCACCTTCTTATTCCTTCTCTTGATTTCTTTCTGTTCCTTTGGGTCCACTGAATTTCTTTCAATTCCTTTACTTTCATTTTCCTTCATTTAATCTTATCTACTACCAGCTGGCTGTGTTATAAATTCGGGGAGAGTTGGTTATTCAGGAACATGTTATTTCCCCTGGGCTTCTCAGCTCTGTGTATTCGTCTGGATTTCTCTAATGAAGATGAAAGATATTGTGATGGGCACAATGGGGTCTCCTCCTTTAATTCTGTTGTCTGCCCGTTCAGGTCATACACATCCCCTTCTCTCAAATGAGAAGAGAGAAGATAGAGAATAAAAACAGCTTAAATGAAATTAGAAGACCTTTATCACAATTTTGGCAGAGGTGTTTTCTTTAGGTAAAAAGTATTGTATGTACACTTTTCTTGAATTTATTCAATGTGATTTCCATGGACTTTCTGAAAAATCTAGCAGGAAAGAACTGATTTGGAGAGTCAAGAATATAGTTCTTGTTTGAGCCCTGGTATTAACCTAAAGGAAAGTATATCACTTGCTTCTTAAACTTGTCTTTAAAGAAATAGGAAAATCAAATCCATATTCCATTGCAGTGGCATTTTTCATGACGCACTTTGAGATCTCAAAATAAGAAATTATATGTAGAGTACAGGCTTTTCAATAAAACGTTACGATCCTCTCTGTTAAACTGTTAGGCTTCCAGCAGCTCCGTTTGTAGCCACAGGTGGGTAAGACAGAGATTCGATTAACAGGTCCTTTACACAAATCTTCACCACTTCTTTGATCCACAGTTCTGAAGTTGCTTGCTCCATCTTTGGTATTTGGATATCCTTGTCTCCAGGTGCTGTTCTCTTGCCAGAGCCCTCTATGGTCTTTCTGCTTTGCCTCTTTGAATCATGATTCCTGTGGGCTACTTCCTTGACTCATTGGACACTGGCTGTTGGATCCTCCTTGGATCGATCCATAGTCAAAAGACCTGGTTGGAAGTGCAGACCCAGCCCACTCTTCGACCCCAAACCCAGGTCCCAGAACTTTGGAGGCATATGGTTGTCAGGTCGCCTTATGGTCTGAACATCTTTCTATTAAATCTACATGACATACTAAGTAATCCTTATCACCTAACCTTGCCTTTAGATGCTGATCGTTGTTTTTTTAAAAAAAATTGCAGCAAGACAATAAAATTTCTCACTTTACTCTTTTCGTACCAATATTTTATTTACTCCTTTCATTCTGGTTAAATCTAAGGATAAAGACAAACAAAAATGGTAGTCAGATGGCTACATCTGTGCCAGCAACATGCATTGTAAAATATATTTTATGCGTTCTTTTACTCGGTATTAGGAATTGGATTTCTGGAGATACTTTTATTTCTGAAATATTTATAACTTGTAAATTTTAAAGTGATAAAAATAATTAAAAATTAAACAATGTATTAATGTATATAAGAAGTAGATCTGATTTTACATGGTTGCCTAATAATTTTTAAGGGAACTACCTTAATTTCTTTTGTACTCAGAAGAACTTTCTAAGAGTTTCACCTCCCAAATGAAAAAGTTATTGGTAAGGAAATGAATGCCTATCACTGGAAGAGTTGGGGAGAATTGGCATGATAATTTTTCATCGGGAATGTGTAAGGAAAACCTCCATTAAATAGGAAACTGGGCTAGAAGACCAAGTTGTTTTCTTTTGAATTTTCTAGGAATGAATCTAATGTTTCTTACCTTTGGAGAAATAGCCTCAGTTTAAGATTCATTTACAGAACGTTCAAAGGTGATGTGAATGGCTATGAGGGTACCATTTCCCTGATGTTATCAAGAGATATGAGGTGATGATTCTGTGCTTTGGGGGAAATAGATCATGGGTAGTTGAAAAGATGGTTTTGTGGACAACAAGATACTATGTGCAATGTTTTTTTTTTTCTCCTATCACTTCAGGTGACCTAAAACATGTAGTATGGATTCTAATGGATTGTCTTTTGTATTTTCTGAATAGGAAAATGGGATTTTATTCAGCATCCTTTTTACAGAAGGAACATTTTGAGAGAGAATATATGGGCTGTCAGGCTTGTGGGAGGCTGCTGAGTCACCTATGATTCACAGATCTGGCTTCAGAAATCTTTAGAATTTCACTTTACAATACAGGGTGCTCTGTTTTAAAACTGCTTGTTGAAATCCACATTGGAGTGTGCTCTAAATGGAGCATTAGCAACAGTGACAGAATGGCTATTAATAAAAAAAAATAGAAGCCTGCAAAGATTCATTTGGAATGTTGATGTTTAATTCATGTTACTGGCTGCTTCATAATTCCTTCATATTTCATAAAAATGATGAGTTCCATGGGCATGTCATCGTGCAGGAGGGACGTTGAGCCGAAGTACTGTTCTCTTCTCGCTTGTGCAATGCATCTTACCGCTTTCTAAAATCACCGAATGAGATCAATTTCTAAGTATTTTCTTCTAATTGCAAATAATTATTTCAAATGTGGAAGCTGCAAACGTCAATGCAAATGAGACTCTCTGTTAAGAGATTGACCATTGTGTTTTAAAGTGTTTATTTCATATTTTGTGTAAATAATTTAAGTTCCAGTAACCATCTTGTTACTTGCTTCCTAATAAGGGAAATATGCCTAAGACTTTATGATTTTTTAATTTCTTTTTTGTTTGTAAAGTGAATCAGTCATCTTTTATTAAAGATTTATTTAACCAGAAAATAATTTAAATTTGAAAAAGTAACTTCTAAGTAACTATAAATACATGAATCATGTAATGCTTTGCAGCATTTTAAAAATTTACTGAGAGTATGATACAGATGCCTCAGTTTGATTTGGCTACATAAAGTGCTTTCTCCCTGACATATTTTTCCAATTTAATTGCCTAGATTCTGACCTACTTTTCCACAAAGAATGCATAAAAGGTCAATAATCTATAATATTGTTATTTAAATAGTGGCAAATGTTACATAATTTGAAAAATCAATTCAAATAAAAATGTTTGACATTATTATCAAGAAATTATAACTGATTTCCTGCATTACTTTGACATTTATATAAAACTTTCATCAATGTTCACCTTCTTCACAAGTAATTATTGGATAGTGCTAAAATTGTGATTGTTTTACCATTTGATAAGCACAAATTTATTTTTAACCCCAATTCTCATTGCTAATTTCACTGTGTTAATGATTTAAAAGAAAAATTAAGCCTTGTATTTATATTGAGCAGGTCAGGAAAGGATACTGGCTGTGATTCCCATCCAAGAAGCCTTCTCTGCCTAGAACGGGCAGTGCACTCAGACCATGCACCCGGTTGTGTGTGTGTGGGGGGGGGTGGGGCACGAGGGCAGTGAATGTGCTGCTCAGGCACCCAGGGTCAATGAGAACCACGCGTCAGCGGGGACAAAAAGGTTGAAAGCAATTAAAATGTAATATATTTTCTGAGCTGTAAGCTGTTTACCATCTCGTTTTTGAAGTCTTCATTTCATTTTTCCAGCATCTTGGGCCTACTCAAGGAATAAAAATGTTGGAGAGAGACTCTCCTTATAAGTGTTTCTTTCTGACGATCTTCAGGAAGAGAGTTAATGTTTTTCTAATTTGCAAGTTAATAAATGTGCATTGACGGCTTTGTGATTGTTCCGTAAACTCTGTTCTGAAGCAGCTGTCGGAGGAATCACGCTAGGGGCTGTCTGTCAGGGGATGCGGCAGCAGTGGGCATAGGCTTTTACATTCGCGCATTTGTCTGTGTGTTTGAGCCTGCGTTGTGGAAACAATGAAGGCCAGCTGAAACAGTCACATTTCCCACTCATATTTGAAGGATTTAATGTTGCTTTTAGAATATTTTATATCTGAAACACACCAGGGCTGACCCTACATCTGACCTGCTACTTTCTGTCAAGTGTGTGCATGCCGTGAGTAATACGAGTCAGTTGCTGTGCACCAAAGACTGAGGATATCTTGTTAATAAACGCCGTAAAATTAAATCTTGATGGAAAAATTAATTTGAGGAAAAATTATAGCATCGAAGTAATCATGTCCATATTTCCGATAAGATTTTTTTAGGGAAGAGAATGCCTGAGTTTTCTCAGTTACTTAAATTCTTATTTTTTAACTGTAACTAACTTTTCTTTCACCATGTAAAAATAAGTCTTCTGTAATTGTTATTTTCTCCCTTTATATCAGTGAATCAGACTTAGAACCCAGGGCTATGCCATTCTATAGACTAGAAAACAAGAGACATTTGTAAGTTATGATGAGCGGAGAGTTGAGGATGACTATCTGGTGCTTTAAAGATAGAAAGAACCATCAATTAGCGTTTATTAAGGTAGTGTACTTTGTTTGCTTCTAAAGGCAAACTGCTCAGCTCTGCCACTTAATATCTCTGTGATCTTGGGCAAGTAACTTAACCTCTCTATAACTCAGTTTCCTCATCTGTGAAGTGGGACTCATAATAGTATCTGCCTCAATAGATTTTTGTGAGTATTACATAGTTTGTTCACATAATATGTTTAGAACAGCTCTGGGCACATAGGTGCTTAAGAGGTGTTATCTGTTATCCATTGTGTGTTCAGAACTGTGCCGGATAGTCTCAGAATACAGAACTATAAGCGGTGGTCCATACACTCAAGGAAATGAAGGGTTGTTGGAGAAAATAATTCTAGCATAAGACAGTGTATCAGTGTGTGTGACATTTTGTAAGACGGGCAATGTATGTATCTTAGAAACTAAGAGAAAAGAACAATTTCTGAGGAGTTGAGGATTTAGATTGCCCAGAAGAAGGACCTGCAGCATCACTTGAAGGGCGGTTTCTGCGAGCTGAAGAGACTTAAAGAGGTAGCTTCAGGCTTGTAGGAAACATGACTAAAACGGTGACAAAACTGACATGTTCCTGAAACACTTAAAATGACTTGACTGCAGACTCTAATCCATGTGGGAAAAGTGGATTGGCCATTTGAATCAGTATCCAAATATAATAGTATCAGTGTTTTGCAGTATTGGAAATATTAAAAAAGCCCAGTTAATAATTCAGAGAAGAAAGGAAATGAGGAAATGTTTATCATAACTTTAAATAACACACCCATGAATAGGCTAAAATGAATTTTGTGAGCAATCTACAATGAGTGAAAAATATATAGACAAACAATGACAGGGAAGACTGTCAATAAAGTGAATGGAGGTTCTGTAATGAGCAATTAGAAATTCAGCTCATTTGGTTCGTAGAAACACCAGCAGCAGATTGTGTGGCCATGTGGGACACCTCCTTTGGCACCGGGCTGCAGAGGGGCTTTGCTGGAGGTTGTAACTAACTCTGATGGCAGGATAAAAAACAAGCTCTCAGAGCCTCCAGGGATCCAATCCCTGTATGAGAACCCTCCCCCCTCTCGCTGATCCATGGAACGACATTAATACCAGCCCTGAGTGCATTGTTCATTTGTTGTCTTGGAGGCTGGAAGGAAATTGCTGCAGCTGAGGCAAAAAATATTAACTAAAGAAACAGTGAAAAATGCTTGCGTAAAACAAATTAATTCAAGATATTGGACAAGTTGATCTCCTAAAGAATCTTTGTTTCTTGAGAATTATGAGTATGTATATTTTTAAAGTCAATTTAACACACACACACGCACAGGCAGCAAAAGGCCAACAGAAAATGAAGGCAAACAAACCTGAACAACTTATGCACTAGGTTTTAGTGATAAAGCCTTTTTTTCCTACTCTCAAGCACTTTACCTTTATACTGTGATTAGTAAAAAATCAGATCCCTTTTCACATCGCCTACAAGATTGACTCTGGGCAAAAATGGAATTCTAAAGCATTTCACCAGTTGAAATAGCTTTCTAAAAATAGAACAGCAGTTTATTGATGAGAGCTTAAATTGCTAATAATTTCAGGAACTAACTCCTGGCATGATACCCATTTCACAAACAGTCCCAGATTTAGTGTAATACCGAGCACTCCTCTTACACACCATCATATTTCATGATCCAGTTTTCCATAAGATGCATATTTAGCAAAACAGTGTGTCTAGGTTATCTAAATCTTTGGCTTACTTATGTAATTTTTACCCAACTCCAGGAACACTGTGGGTGGTTTATTATATAACAAAAATAGGAGCAGTTTGGCATTGGTGTGATATTTATAGCAAGTGGAACACTTTTGAAATATATAATCTTATTCAAATTTATGAACAAGTTGTTTATATTTGAACATAATTGAAATAGTCAGTTTGATAGAGCTTGTGATATTTTTATTTTTTCCCAGATTCACGGGCATAGCTATGTGTATTTCTTTGGATTAAAAATGAAATTATTTCTTAAAATTGTGGCATTGGCAAAGCCTTGCCTTAGGACAGGGCTGCAAAGGCTTCTCACTTTCCCGCTCCTCCTCCTCTAAATCCTTTATCATAACAGCCTTCCTCCTTTGCCTTCTCCTTTTGGACCCGCCCCCCA
>PVJI01000229.1:0-59697 GCA_004026765.1 Micronycteris hirsuta | reverse complement strand
CTTGGCTATCACTTCGGCTCCATTGTTCCAAGCATTAAAAAAGAAAATCTCCTTGTAGCATTTAAAACGTTAAATAGGTAACTGTGTAGACTTGGCATTTTGTACTCAACTGTTATACTTCTCAACAGATTAAAATGGGTGTTAATTTGTGCTGTTCTGAATTTGCTCTTCCTCAAGTGCATGCAAAATGAAATGGATTACCATAATTCTTTTAAAAAAAATAGTTCCTGAACTATGCACTGTTATTTAAAAGCCATACTCAGGCAAATCCCACCTGAAAAGGAACAGTAATTGCATGACAAGTATTTTTCATTCAAATTTAGTGAAAACTTGAATATTTTATATATTTGCTTTTAGAATGTGGGCTGTTTCTATACAATAAAGTGGAGGATATAAAAATGATCTCAATTATTCACTAAAATATTTAGAGATCTGATAGTGAATTCTCCAAATTACTCTGAGTCTGCAGACATCTTTAAACCGTTGTAAACACTTTGCTCGTCGACCCTGGAATGAGTTATTGTAGAGACAGAGAGGGATTACAAGGGGATGTTTTTTGTATGACATTCAGTATCCACTTGAAAGATTTGGAATTATAAGGTATGCACTCCAGAGATTTACTAATTCCTTTAAAGTATTGCGTTTTATTTTGAAAATCTGCAACTTGTTGAAAATGGGGGCCGTTTGCAGACGCATGGGTCCAGTGGTTCATTTTTTTTTCTGATGTGGATTATGGGGAGAAGAAGGAATTTAATAAATAAGTCACTTACTCAAATAAACAGAATTTTGATTAAAAAATCAGTAATGCAATTTCATTTCAATATATTTTCTGTTTATTTAACAAATACTTGTCTGCTTACTGTATACAAGCCACTGTAATAAGAATTTTGAGGATTTAGTGATAAATAAGAATAAAAGTATATCCAGCTAATCATGAAAGTATACAGGAAAATAAGCACAGAGCACAAAATTAAGGTGCTTTGGAGTTTAGTGGGTAGAAGAGAATATTTTTAGTTTGGCAGGTTATATAAAAGGTGATATTAGAGTATTTGTGGAATTTATTTATTCATAATGAAGGTAGATAATTTTAGAGACAGGTTATAGAACAAAACAGAATGTGGAAAAAGACTGTCCACACACATGGAGCTGTGTGAGGTTGGTCACAGTTAAAGGTCTTAGAAAATAAGAGGTTAGAAAGTTGGATTGTTTTTTAAACTTTCATTTTTCTCATCTGTAAAAAGTAAACACTGTTTAGTATGATGACTGAATGACAGTGTATGTAAATCCTTTGGCATGGAGTTTGGCATAAAATCAGATCTCGGTGTATTTAGCTGTCAGCTGTGTATTGGGGGAAATGCCGAGACACTATTGTTTAACCAAAGATTGGAGGTGGGAGATGATGGAGAAATTGATGGCATGAACCTGGTGACTGAGGATATGGTTTGCCAACAGTGAGAAAGGACACAAGGGAGTTAGTTGTATGTGAAGGGAAGATACCGACTTCAGTTTTATAGATAGTTGGAAAAAGAATGGTGGGAAATCAAGACAAAACGATGTAGCAAATTGTTGGTGGCACTGGAGCGCAAATAGGGGGATTATGTGTGTAAAGGGGATAGTTGAAGTCGTGAAATTTGGTAGTTTTAAGTCCTGAGGTTTTGAAGGAGTACAAATAAAGAGAAGAGAGGAAGGAGAAAGAGAAAATGGGCAGACACACATGTTGACAATTGTATTTGATCTCAGGGGAGTGTGAAACAAGGAGGCAAATGATAATATAGAAGAAAGACCAGGTACAGGGTCATAGGAACTAAAGGAACACAGGGTGTCAAGAGGCGGTGGAAAACGGCAGAGGTAAAGGGGTAAGAGAAAGTTCCGTTGCATGCATACATTTGCATGCACTACAGGTATCTGTTGCACTACATACCCAATGTTTGAAGACTTGCATCATTGTCTTCTACAGATATTTGTTCCTTCTCTCCTATGTGCCAGGCTCTCCTTCTGTCTTTGTAACATTGAAACCTCTGTTACCACTTGACACTTGGAACCAGGGAGTTATATTTCTAACAAGCAGAGTATGAGAATATACAATTTAGGTATTTTTACAACGTGATGATGAATAAATGAAATATATGAAGGGATTGCAAATTAAATTACATTGATTTAAATGGGGGAAATTGTGTGGTATTTGACGATGTCTCTAATACCAAGAAAAATAAGGTAGACCATTGAGAGTCTTTTCTAAAATGTTCCAACATCCTTTGCTTGTATTTTAAGATTGTCACTGCTTCAATCTTTCAATCACAATTTTAGTGCTCAAAACTTTTCCTTTAAAACTTAAGCTTTGATCCAGTAATTCCAAATCTAAGAGTCTAGCTAAGGAAATGAAATACTTTTAAGCTTTATACACTAAGATATTTGTTGCAGTGTAATTTATGGTGGTTAAAAGCTGATGATATCCTAAATATCTTTTGTAAAACAGAAGGATGGTCAAGTATATTATGAAATCTAGAGATAATGGAATATTAAGTGGCCATTAAAATAAAATGTTTATAAGATACTTGTAATGGCATGGGAGTATTTATCATATGACCTTGGGAAAAGAAAAGATACATAAATTATACATAACATGCTTTTAACCATGTGAAATAATTTTAAAAGACAAAATGGGAATACATTAAATGTTAAGAGTGGTTATCCCTGGGTATTGAAATTAGGAGACATTTAAAATATTTCTCATTTCTTGCATTTAAAAAAATGTTCTACACTTAGCACACCCTTAGTACTACATTCAGAAGACTTATAAGCTAAAGAATAAAGTTTAGTTTATAATATTCTGTTTCCTAATTTTAAATGGGATTTTCATAAAATTTAATTAAATTTTACTCTCCTATTAGATGAGACATTCATATCATTTTTTCTTTTTGATCTGGGGGTATTATAGCATTTTAAGAGGGTTTACCCAAAAGTTTCATTGGCTTTATAATTTGTAAATGGGATTGGGAGGGTGGACATAATGAGAGCTAGGAAGGAGAAGAAGAAAGAGTTAAAGGCACTTAAATTGATTATTTGCACTGGTATAAAATCGTTGTCCATGGCCTTAATTTGCCAGAGAGATGATAGAACGATCTCTTCTCTAATTTCTGCAGTATCAAGTCATGGGTGGATAAGATGCAAGAAGACCTTGTCACACTGGCGAAAACAGCAAGTGGAGTCAATCAGCTGGTTGATGTGAGTAGAACCCACATGAGCTTAATTAATCTTTTCTTTAATTTGAATGCAGTTCTAACTTCTAGGAAGCTGTATTTCCGTATTATAAATAAGATAATGGTTTTTCCTGTGAACCTGGTAGTGAAATTCTGAGAGTGACCCTTGGTACTGCTTGTCCTTGTGAAGGGGAAGCATCATCGCCAACAGTTAACAAAGCTTTCTCACCACGAACACTTTCCAGTTTACAAACAGCCCTCACTTCCATGAGTCCGCGGGATACTCAGACTCCCCTAAAGTTGAAATGGGATGTCAGGTTTCCATTCTTCGGACTGTATTTTGTAATCTCTCACATAGCGGTGACTTAAGTACTGCGATGAGTTCTTTTCAATACCCTCAGTAAGAACACTTCTTCACTCTTTGAGGGTAGATTTTATTTTTAAAAAGAGTGGAAAAGTGTTTACAACCGTGTCTGGAGACTAGAGTGAGTCACTGAGATGGGTAATGAAGTCTTTGATGTAAGAAAAAGAGTCACTGTAACTGCGCCTTTTCTAATGATGTATGCAATGGCTATGAAAGTCGCTCAAATGATCTTTGAAAATGATAACATTATATAAATATTTATACGTAATCTTAAATAGGTTATTTTACTTGGGCAAGAACATTCACATTGCAGGTTTTGTTAGATTTATTAAGAATTAAATGTCAAGAGTCTCTTTAAGGAATGTATTGTAACAATTTGAAAGTACTTTTGTCTTGTGTTCGTAGTGATGCAGTGAGGCCTTGTATTTTCCAAGAAATGTGGTGCAGTATGTAAAAGCAGTTTCATGTATGACATAGTATTATTTATTATATGGATATTTATGTGTGAATATCCTCTCTGAGGGGAACTGGTGTGTATCATTACCTTATGTTTTAATACAAATTCATAAGAGAGCCTTATGAATTAAGTAAATACTTGAAAAAATATTCCAGAAACTGTTTACAAAACAGTTGTAGGTTTCCATGTAACATTATGTTGAACAACTTAAATATTTGTGAGGTGAACATATTTGGAAATGAAAGGTGTTTCTTGTGAATGGCAATGATCAGATGTACTTCTAGTCAACACATGATCTGTCCCAGTCACTGTGCAGGCTACCAGAGGTTGACAGAGACACAGTGCCACACTGCCAGAGAACTGACACTCTGCTAATCAATAATTTCTACTGTGTGGGTGCAAAGATGCCTGCAAGCCCCTGTAAGCTGGTGCTTGAGATCTGCAATGATTTATTGTGGTGAAATATATAAGAATATGAAAGTGTGTAGGACAATAAGTGAGCCTCTATGAAGCTGATAGAGTTTGTGCAATGAGAAAAAAGAAACGAGAATTGACAGGTTCTGGTTAGAAGCTGTATGACTCTTTTTATTGACAGATTGAGATTAAAAATAGATGCTCTGGGAGTGCTCTCTCACTCCTCCAGTGTTTTTTCAGCCTCAGAAACCACTTTCTTGGCTGACCTCATTTTTACTTTTGGTGTAAATATGTGAACTCTCTCTCACTGACTCTGCGCTTTGCAGTGAATCCTTAAGCAAAAAAAAAAAAAGTCTCACCTGCTTTCCACTATACTTTATGAAGTATAGATTACTAAGAAGAGTGTAAAATTGTTAAATGAATAAATGACTTTGTCTGAATATGGATAACAAAATAGAATGGAGAGGATGAAAGAAAATCCCCCCAGTTTTTCTGTTTCTGAGACACACATCTAATTACAGTGACAGAAAAATGTACAATGAAAGAAGTGTATACACACACACACGACACACACACACAACAAAGGACAGGGAAGAGATAGAACAGAATTCATTATTGAAAAAATAGTTTAAGCATTAGGGCACATGAAGTTGTATCATTTTATATACATAGATGATCCATATGCCTCTCTGCTTTTGCCTAGAGAGAAGGTTCTTGCCAAAAGCCAAAGCAGTGCCTTTATTTTTGGCTATGGAAATTTAAAGCAGAGAGTGGCTGAGGATGCCAGGGTTGAGGGTGAACTTGGAGATGGGATTGGGAGGCCTGGATACATGATGAGGACCAAAGTTGAAAAAATGGAAGAACAGAGTCCTGATTTGAAATTCAATATCATGGAAATTACAATAATTTATTTATTATAATTGTTTTTACTAGCATTTCAGGATACAACTAGCATTTTACTTGAGTGATCATAAGCAGCTATAATGAAGCAACATAACTGAAATAAGACATCTTTGCAATTTAATAAAAATTGCTTTATGACACTAAAAGATATCAGCTCAAGGAAGGTTGATAGATATTATTATTTGAATTCAATACTTTAACTTTGCAAATGAGAAATTTGGAAAGTTACCTGCCTAACTTCTGTTAAAGATCCATCATGAATAGGCTTAAGTGGTGATATTACCCTGATGCATTTGAGTTTTTTGTTTGTTTTTCTTTCTTTTTAAATTTTTATTATTTTTTCCATTACCATTTAGTCCCCTTATATGCCTCTCCCCCTACAATCACCACACTGCTGACCGTGTCTATGAGTCCTTTTTCCTTTTTTGCTCCATCCCTCTGTTCCCTAACCTCCCCCCTCCTCCTTAGCTGTCATCCTGCTCTCCATAAGTCTGTCTCTATTTTCCTTGTTAGTTCAGATTTTTCATAAGATTCCACATATGAGTGAAATAATATGGTATTTGTCTTTCTCTGACTGACTTATTTCACTTAGCATAACGTCCTCCAGGTCCCAAAGGGTAAAACTTTCTTCTTTTTTATGACCCGGTAGTATTCCATTGTATAAAGTTTCCATAGTTGTTTTATCCACTCATCTACTGATGGACACTTGGGCTGCTTTCCTATCTTGGTGATTGTAAATAATGCTGCAATGAACACAGGGGTGCTTATGTTCTTTCAAATTAGTGTTTTGGGTTCCTTCCAACATATTCTCAAAAGTGATATCACTAGGTCAAAAGGCAGTTTCATTTTTAGTTTTCTAAGGAAATTCCATACTGTTTTCCACAGTGGCTGTACCAGTCTGCATTCCCACCAACAGTGCAAAAGGGTTCCTCTTTCTCCACATCCTCACCAGCACTTGTTTGTTGATTTATTGATGATAGCTATTTTGACACATGTGAGATGACATCTCGTTGTGGTTTTAATTCGCATTTCTCTGATGATTAGTGATGTTGAGCATCTTTTCATATGTGTATCAGCTATCTGTATGTCCTCTTTGAAGAAATGTCTATTCAGGTCCTTTGCTCATTTTTTAGTTTTTTTGTTTTTTTTGTTTTTTTTTGTTTTTTGATGTTGAGTTTTGTAAGTTCTTTATAAATTTTGGATATAACCCGTTATCAGATATATTGGCACATGTTCTCCAATTCTGGGCTTGTCTTTTTATTTTGTTGATGTTTTTCTGTGCTGTGCAAAAACTTTTTAGTTTGGTGTAGTCCCATAAGATATGTCTTAGTGAATTATTCCATTATCTAATCATTAATTGGAAGGTAACATGTCCATTAACTTCATATGCTCAGCTGCTAAGTAGATGAAATAATTCAGAGAAGGAAAAAATAAAATTGGGGGAAAGAGATAATAATGTATTATGATTTTGCTTAGTGAGTTTAAAACATTAGAACCTTTTAAATACAACTGAAGGGCTTAATTTGTTTTTCATTAGCTCAAGAACGGTACTAAACACTTTGTGTTCATTATCTCATTAATTCTCAGGACACCTTGTGAAGTGAACATCATCATCTTTAATATGCATGAAGCAATTGCAAGATTACATTTTTGGTCTAAGCTACATAACTACTAAATTGGATGCAATTCCAAAATTACAAAAACCTCGTTATGCTTTAGAATATAAATTAATATAATACCTTCTTATATTACTTACTTGTATTTTGAGAAGGTAAGCAGATCCCCGATTAGGTCTGTGGTCAACATGGTTATGCTACTGCTCTTTTATTTATTTATTTTTTATTTTATTTTTTATTTTTTTAAGATTTTATTTATTTATTTTTAGAGAGAGGAAGGGAGGGAGAAAGAGAGGGAGAAAGCAATGTATGGTTCCCTCTCACATGGCTCTCACTGGGGACCTGGCCTGCAACCCAGGCATATGGCCCGACTGGGAATCGAACCGGGACCCTTTGGTTCCCAGCCCGCACTCAATCCACTGAGCTACACCAGCCGGGCCTCTTTTATTTCTTTTAAATTTTTTGATTGTATTTTTTTCTATTACCATTTAGTCCCCTTATATATACATCTCTCCCCACAAGCACCATCCTGTTGTCCATGAGTCCTTTTTCCTTTTTGTCTGATCCTACCACACAACCATCTGTGCCCCCACCTTAGCTGTCATCCTGTTTTCTATTTATGAGTCTGGCTCTATTTTGCTTGTTAGTTCAGCTTGTTCATTAGATTTTACATATGATTGAAATCAGATGGTATTTGTCTTTCTTTGACTGGCTTATTTCACTTAGCATAATGTGCTACTGTTCTTTCAATAAAAAATATAAATTGGACAAAGCCAAAATTCTGCTACCAGTTCTCACTCATGAATGTGTCACTTGAGTTATTTTAGTAAAAGAAAGTGTAGAAGGAATTATAAAGTGAAAATGTACATGCAGAATGGAAAGTCTTCCATTATTGTTGGTACGCACAGAAGTGCTTTTGTGTGTGTATATATCATTGAAAGGATTTCTGAGAATGGTACAGAAAATCATTTTTCTTGGTTTTGTCTTTATGGTCTTTCACCTGAAGAAAATATACTTATTTTCTTTCAGTTGATCGCTTTGTGATCTGGCCAAGATATTTCACCTCAATGAGTTGTTAAGACTGATAACATAATCCATGTAAAATATTTATTGACTTGTAAATAAAACTCAAGAACTATCATTCAGTTGTTGTATCAGTTGAAGGTATTATATTTATTAGTTGGGGTACAGGCTCAGCCAGTGTAACAAAGAGATAAGACAACCATATACTATGTGTTTTCTCATGTCTCTGTCTGGTGGTGAGCAGCTTAGGATCAGCAGGTTGGCTCTCCTGTCCACAGCATGTGGCTTCCATTCCTGGGTCCCAGGTGATTCCTTCAGTTGCCATTATTTTTCAGTCTGATGTCCCGGGAAAGAGACCAGAGAAGCAGATACCCAGTCACTTCAAGGGTAAGACATTTGGCCTTAGTTTGGTTGCTCAGTTGGTTGGAGCACTGTCCCATGCACCAAAATGGTGCAGGTTCAAGTCTAGGTCAGGGCACATACCTATTTTGTGTGTTTGATCCCTGGTCAGGGCATATATGGAAGGCAACCGATTGATGTTTCTCTCTCACTTTGATGTTTCTCCCTCCTGCTCTCTCTAAAATCTGTAAATAGTCCTGACTAGTGTTGCTCATTTGGTTGGGGGTCATCCCAAAGAGTCAAAGGTTACCCATTCTATTCCCCGTCAGGGCACGTGCCTGGGTTGCAGGTTCAGTACCTGGTAGGGGTGTATGCAAGAGGCAACTGCTTGATGTTTCTGTCTCATTCTCTCTCACCTCAATATTTCTCTCCCTCCCTCCCATTGTCTCTAAACATAAATAAATACAATATTTAAAAAATAAAATAAAATCAATAAACATATCCTCAGGCAAGGATTAAAAAAAGGGATAAGACATTGTGCTCACATTCCAAAGGTCAGAACTCATGGAGTCATTAGATGAGTGGCCATACACCAACTCTGTCACAGTGAAGGGGGCGGAGCCAATAGTGGGCCACAACTGGCTGTCTCCCACTGATATGCATTATTCGAATACTGTCCTTACAAGAGCTATGTCTAAAAATGTATTAAAGATAAATTAACACAAAATGGATGCTGTATTTATATATTTTAATGTGTATAAATTAAGAAAAATAGAAAAAAAGCCCTGTATTTTGAAACAATCTAAGTTATAGAATAGTTTGAAAGACATTTTATTACTTTTAAACATACACATTCCTTTAGTTACTAGGCTGGCAAATGCACAGCCTAATCTTCATATATCTATTAATGAATAGATAATATTTTTAAAAAATTAAAGTGGTCTTACTATTCTTAAAAACAAGTTTTAAGTTCTGGAAACATTGACCAACAGCTGTCTTTTAATTTAATTTGTTGATAAATATTTCTTGATGAAGATATACCTAATTTTGTTCAATATCCAAATTATCAGATATTCTAAATCAGTGGGTTCTATAGTAATAAGAATCTGCTTCATGAAAAATTTTTCTAAAAATAAATGGGTCAGTAGAAAGTACTGTTTAGGTTTCTGAGTCTACAAAAAGTTGCATTAAAACAAAACTGCACAAATATGTCAGAAATCACAGTTAGTACACGTGCTCGACCCTGGCCTGAGGACAGCAACCCGCGATGATGTAAGCAAATTATCACCATCCGGGAGTATTGTTGCCTCCTTTGTGCACCGCTTTCTTTACACTTTCTCCTTTCTCTGTAGAAATCCAAAATTTTCTCATAACTTCCTCTTTATTACAAAAGAAGTAATGGATGCTGTCATTGACACTTGATTACATCTTCGGTAACTTATCTCTAATTGGAACATATTTAATATTGGAAGCAGTTGTGAAAGCTGTATTTTGAAAGACTTATAGAGTGCCCCTTTATTTCAAATAGCTCTCTCTCTCTCTCAGGAGGGCACAGGTGGGGTCAAGGGGCCAGGAGAATCTGGACTGAGGTGAGGCAAATGATGTGCCATGGCTGCACCATTTTAAGGGGCCACTCTCTCTGAGGGTCAGAGTGAGAGTAGTTCCTGAGATTTTGCACCCTAGGAACCTCACCTGCCTCACCCCAGTCCTAGCCCTGGGGCCCAGGGTGTTTAGAGCTATGTATCTTCTGCTGTCCACGGCTGGAGGCATAGACATTTGCGGCCTCTGAACATCACACTAATCCCAGGCCTCTCACTATATTTCCTTCCCTGCTTCTTTCCTCTCCTAGATATAATGTTGGGTCTTTGCTACAGCTTTTCTGGATGCTTTCTCAGCCTCCCAGACTGATCTTGTGAGGAACAGTGGATATTCCTGAAGTGTTCGCAGTACATATATTCATTTTGAAATATTCATTGCATCCCACGCTATGTGACATTGCTCCATACTTCCCTTCTCCTCAATTCCCTTCTCTCCAGTTATCTTCTGATAATGAAGGATGTCAGGGGAATCCAGATTTTTTGATAACAGAGATTATTGTATCTCTCTCTCTAGTTAGCTATGACAATTGAAATGAGTCATGTCTCCTGGTTGTTATAAAGCTTTCTTCTTAATGGAAATTCTGTCTGGATTTCTACCATTGTAGTCCAGAGCATGCAAACATTTTCAAAAGTTTGTGGAATAGCTTTTCTTTTACCCTGGAAGTTTGTTTTCGAAAGTAAAATCAGTCTGCTAAAGCATCATGATAGCACTCCCTCCCTGGCTGTGATTTCATAAGTTAAAGTTATTAAAATTGATACCTTCATATTTCAATATTCTCTTAAAAGTGTACATATAAAATGTGTCTAAATATTGAGCATTCAGTTCTCTTAATTAAGTTGGTATTTACACAAGGGTTTGGAGTGAAGAATTTCATTAGTGACTCCTGGGGTGTGCTTTCTCTTTGACACCTGGTTGCATCATCTTATGTAAATAGGATGTTCATTTTCTAGGTGGTAGAGAGCTTAATATAGTAATTTATTTGCAAAAAAGGATACGCTAAAGCAGAAACAATTAATCATTAGTGATTCTGACTAGGGAATTAACAAGATGCAGAGGCAACAATAAGGGTGGGAATCTTTTTTTCTCCTTTCGGTAATGCTGCTAAGTAGTTGGATGATGCAGGATTTCCCTTTACCTGCTTGTCAAGTGAGACAGATAATAACACTCTCCCTTCTTCACAGAAATGTTGTAGGGGTAAAACAGAATATAAAATGCAATGTCATAGCAATAACAGATGCTGTGAAAACATCAATGCTTATTTCTCTTTAAAATGTAGGTTTATATTTCTATTACTTTAAAAGTAATATAATTATTTTTAAAACTAATACTCATATAAGTACTTTATAAAAGTAATGTAATTACTGTTCAAATATCTTATTTATTTCACGTTTTGTTTTTGTTCATTTTTTGTTCAGAGTTGCCTTACTTCTTTCAGTGATAAAATGTAACTAGTTACCATAATAATATAGGCAAATTGAGATTATCATTACTTTATGGAAAGTACACATCCCCCCCTATCTATTTTGACTGCAGAATGTACTATCAACTGAGACAGTATGGACTCTCTTTACTCACTAGAAATGTTAAAGAAACTGTATTTTTTTTTTGTTTGGTTTTTTAAAGTGATTAATTTCATTCTTTTTCAAAGACAATAAATACAATGAACTCTAATAAGGTTTCTGATCTTATGACTTTGAATGTTTTATTAACATGTTTTTAAGTGAAGTTCTCTTGGTTCACAAACATTAATAGTGAAAGACTATTAAAATGTTTTCTTTTTTACTTAACCAGTCTGTTCCATTATCAATCGATAACAGTCTTAAGTTATGCTGGTATTTGAGGGATAAATGATTATTCATTGTTTCTCCAAGTGGCAATCTATGGACTTGGTAATACTAATTACAGTGGGAGTTACAGAGAGTGGCTGCGTTCTCTTCCCGTCTGTGAGCTTCACAAAGGACTCGGAAGCTAAAAACTCATGGAAGTGATACAGCCAAGTGTTCGCCTCTTTACAATGAAGATGAATGGCATAAGAGACCATTATTTGTTACCGCGCACTCTCAATATGCCACATGTAATTTTTATGCTTTTTCCCTGAAGACATCTTTAATGCCTTTGTATAGAAGGCAGTGGTTCTCAGCCTGGGGCAGTTTTGTACCCTAAGAGGCATCTGTCAGTGCTTGGAAACATGGTCACAGCTGGGGCCGGGGGAGTTGGGTGCTGCCTGCGTTCAGTGTGTGGAGGCCAAACATGCCGCCAAGTGTCCCTGCAACGCACAGGACATCGCCCTGCAACAAAGAATGATCTTGTCAAAACGTCAGTGTCATCGAGGTTGAGACGCTTAAGAAGGACAAGAATTTGAGGCAAGAAGACATGTATGAAACTCCTTAAATTAATAGAAATTTGTAAAATTACACGTCAGTATTGGTAGGTAGCATTTTTTTCTTTAGAAAAGCCACTTGCTACTAAGATGGTTATAAAGGCAAGTTAAACTGCTGCATTTAAAAATTCTTTTCTGGGCTGTGAAGTGAATTTAGGTCATTTGGGGTTAGGAACTTTCAACAAGCATCTCCCTCAGCATATGGTTAATTATTTTTTAATTTAGTTTTAGCAGAATCAAGTGTGATCTCTTCTACTTTTAATTAATTACACATGAATTTTCTGCTTAAAACACATACACAATTCATATATAGTTCTGGATATGTAGAAGGAAAAAGGCTAGGTTATTAATTTATCTTTGGAATTAAAAACTACCAAACAAGTAGATAGCTTCTTATACATATCTTAATAGTTTTACTGTTTTTATTCTAAGTATTCTTAAATATACACTTATAATGTATCTTATGTGTGAAATGTCTCCAAACTTAAAACCATGTTCTTACTATGAATCTTTTTCATGCTCACCTTATTCATTGTTATAGTTTCTCTATTCCAAGAATAGCTCCTAGTATTTCACTAACGTTTCTAGTTAAACACAGTCACCATATGTGTAAGATGGGGAAAGTGAATACGTTTTCACCTGTTCTGTTCCTTCTTACACCTTTAATATGTTGCTCAAAAGTGTCATCCTCACATTCTAGTTAACAGAATGCCAGTTTGAGGTAGTTATCAGAAAGTATATACTATAAATTTGGGAATATGCCCCAGTGTACATGTATATGTATGTCTATATGTGTATTATGTATAAAATGGTACATGTGTGTGTATTTGGATGGTGCTAAAATAAACAAGCCTGTGTTACATTTGAATTCCTCTGATGTACTAATTGCTGAAATAGGTACTAGACGTTCTGAGCTAGCCATTTTTACGATAAAATATTTTGGAGTTGACTACATAATAAGGTAAAAACCAACACTGTGAATTTTATAGCTCTTCATAATAGTGTCCCAATTAGCTTTTCAGTTTTTTTCCAATAATTTCTTGTTTTACACAAAGTCTACTTTTCCTCCCTCCTTTATTTTTTTACGTTTACTCCAGAGTATTGCTGCAATCCCATCATTTTGACTCTCATAACCCATGTGATTTTACTTTCCTCTGAATTCTGATGGCATAGCTTTCTGTACTTCTTCATTGGAACACTAATATTCTTATTAGTGTTAAACTTTTTTCTTTCTATTGGTCGTTACCCTGTTTTCTGTATTTAATTATCATTTACATGTTGTCTTTATATTCCATTATGCAACGACATAGCACCTTACATAGTCTTGTTGTTTTTGTTTTAAAATAAATATTGATTTTAAAATACAAGGAGTCACTTGTTATAAGGCAGCATTCCAATTCCTAGTGAAGCCTGGTGCAGTGACCTGTCTCAGTGGCCATTCGCTAATTGACACCATCAGTATTATTGAGTGCCTGCTACATGCGTGCACTGTATTATGTGCTGGGCTGAACCAGTGGACAAAACATATGGCAGTCTCCATGTTCTTGAAACTTTCTTCTCATGCTATGATCTCTCCGATTTTCTCCTGCATTGTCACATCTTCCTTGTCCACTTTTAAGGACCCTTGCAATTATACTGGACTCACCAGGACAATCCAGGATCATCTCCTTATTTTAAGTTCAGCTGATTAGCAAAACTTCATTTCGTCTGCAAACTTAATTTCCCTTTGTCATGCAACAACATATTCACAGATTCTGGGTTTAGGATGTAGATATCTTTGGGAGAATGTCATTTTGCCTAACATAGCCATCACCTCCATCACTCAGTGTCTGAATACGGTTTTCTTCCTGTTAGTCTTTCCACTTCTGCTTCTACTTCTGCCCTTGATATATCCAACTGTCATTGTATGGTCAGAGAATCTGATTGGCTCAGTGTACTATTGTTTATACAGATCTTTTGTACTTGGCTCCTTATGGGTGACTGATTAAGAAGTTAACTGCTCGCAGGTCTGATATGTTCTAATAGAATCGAGCAAGTGGCAAGGTCGAGGTCATACATTAAAATAATGCTAACCATTTATAAGGAAGCTCCTAGGTCTCCTCTTTCACCAGAAACTGTCGAAGAGGAAACTTTCCTCATAAAGATGACTGTGGGCATTGCAGAGATCTCGAATGCTTGTGCAGGACAATTTCCATGGGAGGGAAGTAATTGTACACATATTGATGGAAGCAGTTGTTAAAATTTATATTTAAGTTTTACTATGCAGAAATTTGACTATGTTTCTCTTTAGGGTACTTTTTCTTTCTATTTATCATTACTATAGGGAATTCAGTTATTTCAAACAGCACTTAACTTACTCATGAGCTGCCATTTTCTCTCCCGGGAGGAGAAAAATATTAGTCTCACCATTTCAAGGTTATCTCTTCTTAGTTTAAAAGATTTTGTGGTCAAAAATAGATTTTTTTAAAAAAGTTTTATTTATTTAATTTAGAGAGAGGAGAAGGGAAGGAGAAAGAGAAAGAAAAATCAATGTGTGGTTGCTTCTTGCATGCCCCCTACTGTGGACCTGGCCCACAACCCAGGCACGTGTCCTGATGGGGAATAGAACTGGTGATGCTTTGGTTGGCAGGCCCATGCTCAATCCACTGACCTACACCAGCCAGGGCATCAGTTATATATTTAATAAATTTCAATTCCCGACTCCTTTTCAGTATTCTCTAATGTTCTTGACTTTGCTCCTTGACATCTGAGTGCAAGTGGAAACTCGGATGACAGAGTGTCTAGTGTATTTGCTCTTTTCTGTTCACTGGGCATAGATATTGAGTGTGATTCCTACAAGAACTTGGTCAGTCTCCTCGTTTTGCTAAGGAGCTCTCAGGTCTGGGTGGTTTTCATCATCAGCCTCCAGCTGGACCCCTGCTTTCCATTATCAGTCTCCCATTCTCTGCATCTGGATCTCCTGGTTGTGCACTGAGGGCAGTCTCCTAGCAGAGATACTGACCCGTTATTCTCTGCTACCTTTCTTGCTCATTCCATGAGGCTTTTCTCTTTCCCTACATCCTGCTGAAGCCAAGGGAAATTCCGAGCAGAATGATACTGCAGTCTCACTTTGCCTAAGCATGCCTCTTTACCATTTCACCTTCTGTGCGTCTGGACAGTGGTTTGGTTCTTTAATGATGTGAAATGGAACTGACACTCCCTCTACTCTGATATTCTAAAGGCTGACTCCCAGTGTTCATGCTAGTACAATGGCTAATTGAAAAAATTTTTTTTTTTGGTTTCTTAAAGTGACTGGTATAGAGAAGCTGCCTGAAAATGATTGCTAATATAATCTGTTATGTCATTCAAAACTTGGAAGCATATCTAGCTTTCAGTGAGCTTCTCTGGGGTATCTGAATTATGGCTTAATACTAAGTATAATGGTTTCTGAAACATTTTAAAATATATTAATCAATTATTTCAATGAGTGGTGTCACCCTTTAGGTGTTACATTTTAAAAATTATGTTTTATTGATTATGCTATTACAGTTATCCCAAATTTTCCCCTTTTGCTCCCCTCTACCACGCACCCCTCTCTCCCTCAGACAATCCCCACACCATTGTTCAAGTCCATGGGTCACGCATATAAGTTCTTTGACCTCTGCATTTCCTACACTGTACTTTACATCCTCATGGCTATTCTGTAGCTACATATTTATACTTCTTAATCCCCTTACCACTTCACCCATTACCCTACACTAGCCTCCCATCTGGCAACCATCAAAACACTCTCCATATCTATGATTCGGTCTCTGTTCTTCTTATTTGCTTCATTTGTTTTTTAGATTCGATTGTCGATGGGTATTTATTGCCATTGTATTGTTCATAGTTTTATCTTTTTCTTAAATAGGTCCCTTTAACATTTCATATAATAAAGGTTTGGTGTTGATGAGTAATGGTCCTGTAGTTTTTTTCTTGCCTGGGAAGCTCTTTATCTGCCCTTTGATTCTATTTTGATATCTTTGCTGTGTAGAGCAGTCTTGGCTATAGGTCCCTGCTTTTCCTGATTTTGAATATTTCTTGCAAATTCCTCCTAGCCTGTAAAGTTTCTTTTGAGAAATCAGCTGACAGTCTTATGGGAACTCCCCTGTAAGTAACTAACTGCTTTTCTTTGGCTGCTTTTAAGATTCTCTCTTTGTCTTTAAGCTTTGACATTTTAATTATGATGTGTCTTGGAGTGGGCCTCTTTGTATCCATCTTGTTTGGGACTCTCTGGGATTTCTGGGCCCACATGTCTATTTCCTTTACTAAATTAGGGAAGATTTCTTTCATTATTTTTTCAAATAGATTTCTAATTTCTTGTTCTTTCTCTCCTCCTTCTGGCACCCTTATGATAACAAACATTGAAGTGCTTGAAATTGTCCCAGAGTCAGCTTATTGTATCTTCATTTTTTAAATTCTTTTTTCTTCTTGTTCTGACTGGTTGTTTTTTGCTTCTTATATTCCAAATCATTGATTTGATTCTCAGCTTCATGCACTCTCCCATTGTTTCCCTGTAAATTTTTCTTTATTTCAGTTAGTTATCCTTTGTTTCTGGCTGGATCATTTTTATGCTGTTGAGGTCTTCACTAAATTCCTTGAGCATTCTTAACAAGTGTTTTGAACTCTGCATCTGATAGATTGCATATCCCCATTTTGTTTAGTCCTTTTTCAGGAGCTTTGATCTATTTTTTCATTTGGGCCATGTTTCTTCGCTCACTTTGGCAGCCTTCCTGTGTTTGTTTCTATGTAATAGGAGGAACTGCTGTAACTCTCTGTCTTGGTAGAATGGCCTAATATAGTAGGTGTTCTGTAGGGTCCAGAGGCACAGCCTTTCCTATCACCCAAGCTGCGTAATCAAGGTGTGCCCTTCGTGTGGGCTGAGTACACCTTCCTCTTGTAGTTGAGCCTTGATTGCTTTTGCCAGGTCAGTTGGAGGAATTTACCCAGGCCAGTCAGCTGCAAGGACTGGCTGTGACCACTGACCACCAATCTCTGACCTCTGTGAAGGATCAGCTGTGCAGGGGCAGGGTAGTGGTACTCCAGCATGGCCTGTAGCTGTCTACTGGGTGTGCAGGCTCTGGGGTTTCCTGGTTGGTGCAGGTTAAGGTCAGCCCTGACTTGTGTTCTACCTGGGGCCGCCCTGCATGAACTATAAAGCAATCTGAGGTGGCTGCTACTTGCACCAGGTTTGGAGACTTCCAAGCAAAGCTAAGCTTAAATATTAACATTTGAGGTTATCTTAAATGTATTATTCTGGAGATTATCTTGAAACTATGGACTTAATTAGAGCAAAGAGGCTTAGAAAGAAGTTTCCATTGAAAAAGCTAGGGGAACCATATTCTCTGTTGTCATCACCACAGATCTTTGTCAATGTAACAGTGAAAGTACATTAAAGCCAGTTAATTAAGACTGTAAGAAAGAAAGAATATACAGGCGACAAATACTCTTTTGCCATAACTTGCATCAAGGATGTCAGGGAGAGGGCTTGACCTATAGTAAATTTAAAGCATATTCATGTATCAGTCAGGAGGAAAAAACATCCTGTCTTGGAGTCTCTTTATGTGCTGCATTCTTTCTAGAAGTGGCAGCCAGTGTCACGTAGCATGTGAGATGTTGACATGTGATTTGAATGAAGTTCTGTTTGGTGCCAAAAACTCATATTATTTCCACTTTGATGCTGTTCTTTCAGAAAGGACATTGGGTAGAATGATAAAGCAGGTATTTTTTTAAGGAAAAATATACTAGAAAGAGGAAAAGAAAAGATACTTAAGATTTTTAAAAATAGTCATATGTTAACATGTGAAATGTTGTAGGAATGTGCTTTATTTTAGTGACAGAAAACAGTATAAATTTATGTACATTATGAAATAATGTTAAAAATCCACGTGAAACTTTCTACTTTGAGAAATGTTTATAAAACATGTACCAGTAGAGGTTTTTGAGAGCCTTCTCAAACTTCATGAAACAAAGAATACTGTATTCTTTAAACCCAGAAGCAAGAGTTAGTTCTATTGGTGGGGCAGTTATATGCTTTAAATTCATTTTTATTACCAAGAAAACATTTCAAATGTTTTATATGTAAGAAGGAAAGCAAGATGTTTACATCGGGGATTGAGACTTAGACTTTCTTAACTTCACGTATTTGAAGTTAATTTGCGAGCTAGATCTTGTTTTTTTATTTGCTAAGCGTTTAAAAATGTTCCTAGAAACAGAATTTGAGAGAACAGTTTACATAAATTTGGGAGAAAACTTGAAGTGTTTTTCTTCTGATTTTTAATCTATTCATCCTTTAAAGTACCTATGTCTCTGGCATATGTAGGTAGTGACTTAATAAACGACATTACTTATAGTCCATAATGCAGAGTACAGACTACACATCCTGAGCTCATCTTCACCAACTCTGAATTATATTGTAGTCCCTCTACCACAGGAAGGAGGTTAGGGAGGGTAGACTTCATACAGAAAGAAACAAGATATTAATGCACAGCTGCCTTTCACACCACTTAGCTGTATTGGTGTTATTGCAAAAAACTAAATATCCTGGATCAATTAAAGTGATGTTGAGGTTTATCTTTTTGTACCCTGATCAATGAATGTATTGAGGAGGTCATGTTTCTGCATGTCATCTTAGGCTGAAACGAAAGAGGGAGCCCCGCGTTGGATGGATTTCGTCCTGGGTAACCTGGGTCTGTACAATAGAGCTCGATAAGCTGCCCTGCAGAAGAAAGCACGAGCGATCCAGGGACGCAGGAACTGGATGAAAGTAAATGTGGGGGTTGTAAATGACTACATAAATGAGTATGGTTTGAATAGTTGAAATGAATACCTAAAAGATCAAAATTCAGATGAGTATGGGAAAAACCTCATATTCCGAATATATCACACACTTTTAGGAGTAAAAGTTTGATTTAAATCTATTAAAACTATTTTTATCACTTATAAAAATTAACTTTATGTAAAACTAACATACTCTGTTAGAAATAAACGTTAGCATATGTGTCTGTGTCTATTTGTAACAGTGTTCACCAGTAGCATCCATGCTCAGCTGGGACCAGGCTGTAGAACCTGTTGGTAGTAACAGAATGCTGGAGCTGTGCCAGAAAAACAGGGTTGAACTGGTTCCTGCATGTGCCTGGATTCTCTTTTCATAAAATGGTAAAAAACTGCCAGGCCCGGGCTTTCAGAGATGGTTTAGTCATGCATGTGTAGCCCATCTGTTGGGTGCGTAAGGGATTTCCTTCTCTGCTGAGCCCTCCAGCCACAAACATGGTTGCTGTTTCTCCCCTCCCCCACTTTCTTTAATTTCTTCCTTTCCCTCCTGGCTCTGCAGACCAGGTGCATCTGATGCCGCACTAGGGAAATCCTTCTGTTGACACTGATGTGAGCCAGAAATGCAGTCAAGTTGTTCTTTGGCTGCCTAGCTTACTTTCAGTATAGTTTGATTCAGCCATGTAAAAACAAAACAAAACATCCGGTTCGATAATAAAAATATTTACACAGTTACAATTTTAACTAAGTTTTAATTTAGACCTCGATGATCTTGAACTACTTCTCTGTGAAATGAAGCTCCTTGTGTCACCTGGATGAACCTTGGCCGGGGCTTCATATTTGTTCGTTCATTCATTCACTTCTCTTTCATTTAATAAGGTTTAGCAGCAAACACTTTAGCCTTAGGGGTTACAGCAAGGGAAAACAGTGGGAAGACTCTTTCAAGCTATAACCATTTGCCCCTCCGTCCTGCCTTTGTGCACTGCACACACCCTTCAGGTTTGACTTTGTATACTTCAGTTCTCTGGTTTTCTAGAATGGCCTGCCTTTTTTTTTTTTAAATGCCGATTGCAGTTAATACCCGGTTTTGAGGATGAACGTAGAATTTCAAGTCACAAAATTGCATATACAAACCATTTTTGTACAAGATGTTTTACTGTTGACATACTATTTTGTTGAGCTTGTGGTCTCATAGCAAACTAATATTTATATCTTTATTTTTGACACACCTAAACTCTGAAAAGATCAAGGGATAGTGAGTTTTTCTAATCAATTATTGATGATTTTTAAATACATTCTAATGTGAACTTATGAACCAAATGAGCAATTTTTGTTCTTAATAATTTTCTTTTGCTTTCACACAGATTTATGAGAAATACCAAGAATTGTATACTGTGGAACCAAATAATGCGCGCCAGCTGGTGGAAATTGCAGCCAGGGATATTGAAAAACTTCTAAGCAACAGATCTAAAGCCTTGGTGGTGAGTTTAAATTGGGTCTGCTCATTTTATTATTTTCTGTTACTTACTATGTTTCATGCTTTATCTGGAGGTTTCAATTAGTATGCTTTCTGTACTGTGGAAACTGTTCATCTAATATGTTCAAGAAAGGTGAGATACCGCGGTTTCATTGTAATTTTAAGGTAATCAGCTTATTAGTTTTTTTGTGTGTGTGTTAGGTGATTTTAACATACAGAAGCAGTGTATTCAATCGGTACATGCATCCGTTTATATATATGTTAAGTCACAATGCGTAATAATAATGTTTAAATTTACCGTACAACAGAAAGCCCACAAATATTGTCAACACCCTTGAGCTGCCTTAGTGGTTCTCTCGTGTCCCCCCCCTGCCTCCCTGCCGGAGGTGGCCAATACTCTAGCTATTTCATTACTTATTTCTTTGCTTTTTAAAAATAGCTGTACCTCAGATAAGTGTCTTGCTAAACAACATATTTGCTTGTTTGCTTGTTTATCGCCTTTATTAAAATCACATTATATATATGTAGTTCTCAGTGACTTTCTTCCATCAACATTGTGTTTGCATGATTTATCTGGATGCTTGTATTTAGCTTTATTTTTATTCATGGTTAAATATTACTTTATGGTGCTATATCTCAATTTATTCATTTATTCTCTGTCGTTAAATGTGATTTGTCTTTTCGTTTTCTTTATAGTGTGTTTTGATAATGTAAGTTATTAATTTTAGTGCAGTTGAAGTCAACCTTAAAAATTATTAATATTTTTGGATATGTGTTTTGTTTAAGAAATTCTTCCCTATCCTTAGGTTATAAACATTACTTTATATATTTTCTTTTAAAAGATTCTATATTTTTTAGGTTTATTCAATCCACCTACAACTGTCCATAATTTTAGCCTGCAATTTTTCTAACCAGTTTTCCCAGGGCCATTTATTAAATAGATGCTTTTCCCCAGTGAGCTCCAGATATCAAGTGAGATGTCTGGCTGGCCAGTTTCTCACCATGTTCTTCTTCAGTAGGATCATTAACTTTAGAGTATGCTTGAACTTTTACAAGTTACCTGAAGATTAGATTTGGTGGGTTACTATTCAAGAAGATCTTCACTGGATTTTGATTGGTATTGCAGGGACTCAGACAAAATTGCGAATTGATATCATTATGATTTTTGTCTTTCTATTTTTAATTATACTACTGTTTTCATTTAGCAAATTTTTATGCTATTCATAAAGTTTAATTTTTTTCATAATGTTATTATATACCTTTTGTTAGATACAATGTCAGAGCTTAACTTTCGTCCCTCTTATTCTACAAATCTCAGCATTGTTGCAGGTGTTTGTCTCAGGACCAGTCAGAATTTTCTGTTCACTTATCACTCATGTTCAGAGTTTTGGCTTACTAGTTTAGATTACTATATTATATGTATATATCTTGGCACAGAAATTTCCCTTTAATTTTTGCGCAGTTATAAATCTTCATGTTTCCTAAAATATCAAGGATCTTGTTGTAATGTAATAGGAGAGCTCTTTGGAATATTTGATATGCCCTATTGCCAGAAGTTAAAATATTTCATTTTTAAGATATATAAGTGAGTAATTTATGATAAGATAATATTTCCTAACTAGAAGATTCAAAACAGTATTACCTTCAATTTGGGGTAGTGATTCCATTTTTAGGTACCATTTATAGATATAAAGTATGTTTTCAATGAAAGTTTTTCTAATAAAAATGAAATAGTTGTTACTTAAGTGATTAATATTCACTTAATGACAGCTGAAAATGATTCCATTTGTGTTGATCTTTAGCAGCTTACATCACCCCACCCCCCCAACCCAGATGCAGGCAGCAGGTAATCTGGATATGAAAGTACCTTGAAAATGAAATGAAATAGAATGGATCTCGCCTTAATTGGGTTAAAATGGAAGCCTGTTGAAACTTTTTTTTTCCTTAATCAGTTGGATTGGATGGTCTAGACACCTGGTGCATGACTCAAGTCCTGTGGGGGTCAGTGACTACCTGACCTGCATGGTGGCAGAATACAGAAAATACAATGCCCATAAATGTAGAATTAGTGAGATTTTATGTCAGGGAGAAACATTTATGTTCGTTTTCAAATTAAGTTCTTTATTCAAGTTTATTTTGATTCCACAAAAATTAAAAAAAAACACATTATTTTAAAAATTATTTTGAGGCTACATTGTCCTATAAGTGAATGCAAGATGGCATTTTGGATTTACCTCTATTTTTGTTGTAGAATTATGCTTAGGGAGATTTCTGGACTAAAGGAGCTCAAATTTACCTGTGTGGGATACCAATGTTATTTCATAAGTAAATGTGTTGGAAAAGTTATGAATATACAAATTTGAGGTGTATGATAACATTTAATACTAGTTGACCTTATTAAGTATTTAGTAAGTAGCATTATCTAATTATGTCTCACAATAGTACTAAGCTTTAGACATCAATATTGTCTCATTTTTCAATGAGGAAACAGTATTTATGAGGCTAGTTTTAACTTGCTCAAGGAAACATATTTAATAAGCAATGCTAGTGCTTCTCAAACTTTAATGTGCATGTAGTTTACCTGTGGCTCTTGTTAAAATGCAGATTTTTATTCAGTCATCTGGATAGAGATACTACAAATCTAATTAGTTCCCAGGTGATGTTGATGCTCCTGGTACAAAGACCTTACTTTGAATAGGAAGAATGTAAGAGGATTCAAAATCAGGTGTGTCTGACTTCAAGATCTGTATGCTTATTTATTACACAAATATATCATTTGGGCTGAAGAAATGTCTAATCATAATGAGGAAGAAATGAGGGTTAGGTAGTATGCTGTAAATTATCATTCATTCAGATTAAGAAATATGTTTCAGTTAATAGAATATTCTGGAAGGTTTTGAATTTTTCACTGAATCCTGTATCAGTTAGTCCTCTTCAAAAAAGGGGGATGTAAGGAGACTTGACTGGGGTGGTGACCACACAATGCAATAAACAGGCAATGTATTATAGAATTGTACACCTGAGCTTTTATCATTTTATTATCCAATGTCACCCAAATCAATTCAGTAAAAAGATAAAAGAAAAGAGATAAGAAATAGGAAACACCCAAAGGAAGAAACAGTTGAAGCAATTTTAAGATTAAATACAACTGCAGAAATATTCACTCTGTAGTCAAGTAGGGTTGTAGATAGAGATACAGTCACAGATTTATATATAAATATATATTTATTTGGCAAATATCAATATTCTTTTAATATATACATACTCTGGACACATGTATTAGAAATATGAACATGAAATGAATGGGTCTACAATGTCCTATCTCAAAGTGTACTAGAAAAATATCTTGATAAAAAATAAATGATCAAGTAAAGAAACTACTGACATTTTTAAAAAGATTTAATGAAATGAAATATACATTATTCACAAATTTTTATTTTTATTTGAATTAAAAAAATAAATGTTTATTTTTCAGTATCGAGATTATCAACATAAAATAGCCTTGAATATGTGTTGTAGATATAAAATATTTAAAAAAGAAGTAAATTGAACTGGTTGTTTTCTCATATAGCTACTAAAGAAATTCCCTAGGAGTTTATATAATTCAGTTTTTTTTTAAAGGAAATGAACAACTGAAAGTGATTTTTCTTTTTTTAGTGGAATAATTATAATGCCTGTGATAAGTTTTATTATGCCTGCATGTATACTGATTTTATGTATTTGAACATTAAATTTTTAATTCTGTCTTTTATAGCCTGTTGATTAAAAATGAAATCATAACTTCTTGCTTCATGCTTATCTTGCATTTGTTTATATGTTTGACTCAAAACTACTTCAACCAATATTTTTTTTCAGTTTCAGCATTTATTTTCACTTTTTATTCATGCTCATGTTATACTATGATCTTTTGATCTGCTCCATCAACTAACCTTAGAAAGAGCTGAAAGAGAAATCAATATAAAAAATTTTGTTGCAATTGCCATAAAACTACCTCTTTTATAGCAAAGCAGATTTTCCACTTAAGTCATTTTTCGGTTTTGTTTTTGTGGCGATATAAAAACATGTTATGATTCTGATAATTGATATACATTAGTCTCTTACAGAAATCCTATGAAATAGGCACATTAAACATCTGTTCATTCTTGTTTTATAAATGAGGAAAATGAGAAAGGACTAGGGTTCTTGTTCAAGATTTCTATAGATAACATGAGCCTGCGGTGCCATTTAATTTCAGGATGTCTGTTTATGAGTCTAGCTTTTTTCCCCTGTAGGTCCACACTGGTAATTTTAGCCATTTTATTTACAAGATATATTTCCTAAATGAGTCTTTTTTCTTGCTCTGCTTATGTCTCACAAACTGCCTCCATAAGGTAATTTTTCTGCTAAGATTATTGGTTTATTCTTAAGCAATCTCATATCAAACCATGTTTAGAAGCAAAAAAGAAACCATCATTTAACATTGCTATTAACATTTATTTTAGCCTGCACTAGGCTGAAACATCTGCAAGTGTTAATGAACAGTTCCTAGAGAAAGCTTTTCAACAAAGCAATGCAACCTCCAATGGTGTCTCCTGAAAGATGGAGGTGACTTAAATAAGTGGTCTTATTGTTCACCACCCAGCACAGCCAAGGGGATCTGCTGAGTTAATGAGGGTCTCTAGACATTTTGCTCAAAGAAAATAGGATCAAGGTTATAATAAACACATTTTTCTAGTGACACTTTTCCAATTATGGTGTATCCTGTCTCCCTCAGGCTGTCCTGGTAACTTTAATTAAAACTGCTCTGATCTATTATGAAGCTTTAAATACTGTAATATGCCCCAACTCTTAATTCAACCTTGGTATTCAGTTTATGATTAGATAATGAAGAAAAGAAAATAATGAATGTTTTTAAATGACTATTAAACTAGTTTTTTTTTTTTTTCCTGGAAGGAATAGGTCATTGTTGTTTAATGAAATTGTTTTATGTGTCTTTAGTTTTTAGACCAGAAGTTCTCTGTCTTTCATGTTTATCATTAGTGCCTCTAGAGTTTGCTAAAAATACAGATTCCTGGCCTTTATCTCTAGAGGCTTTAACTCAGAAACAAAGAAAGAGATCTCAGAAAACTAGGTCCAAAGAAGTGATAAAAAGATCCACGAAGAAATGTGGAATTCTGCAGAGATTCAAAGAATTCAAAATGCATTGTGTCTGGGTTTTAAGAATCATTGGTTTACTTTTGCAAGAATAAATTCATTAGAATATATTGGAATGGAATAAAGACTAGTGTTAAGGAGTGATCGGGAAGTGAGAAATTGGCAAGAAGTTTGCATTCTCAAGAAGTTTGCCAGGACAGTGAAAGAGAACTATGGAGTACTACTAAAGACTATTTTTTTTTTTTTTTTTTTTTTTTGTGAATGGAGGATGTGTAAGCTTGCTTGTAGACAGAAGGGAAGGAATTATTATTATTATTTTTTTAAAATATTTTATCTATTCATTTTTAGAGAGAGGAGAAGGGAGGGAGAAAGAGAGGGAGAAACAGCATTGTGTGGTTGCCTCTCACATGGCCCCCACCGGGGACCCGGCCCGCAACCCAGGCATGCGCCCCGACAGGGAATCGAACCGGGACCCTCTGGTTCCCAGCCCGCGCTCAATCCACTGAGCTACACCAGCCAGGCCGAAGGGAAGGAATTATTAAATGTGGCAATAAGACAAAAAATATCTGAATGTTGAAGGATAATTCTAGAAAATGCAGACTCTGAGCTTAGAGTCATGAAAATTATCTTTGAATAGATTGTGGTATCTTTTACTTCAGAGAGAAGGGATATTAAATATGAATAAAGATAATTAAATTTGCAGAGAAAGAAAAGTTGAAGTCACTGGATGACCACTTTTTTCTTGGTAAAGTGCAAGTTGATCTTGTATGCGAAGAATGATGAGGCCGTGGGCATCCTCAGAACCATGCTGAAGATCTGTGGAAGCAAAGTAGGAAAAAGTGAAAGGATGTTGTATGGTTAAGTGAAATGACTGATAAAGAAATCTAGAGTCTTCCTAACATAGAGCAAAAACAGAAGATATGAAATACCCTCATGTTCTAAGAGTGAATGAGGTGCTAAGCGACATATAAACTTGAGTGTTGTCCGAAAATTGTGTGTGCGTGTCTTGACCATTGGCCCAAAATCTATCTTGAGGGTATAAATGTATCCAGGTTGAAGAGAACAAGGAAAAATTACTTTGGAAAAAGTATGAAAAATTGTGCTGTTTCTGTTTTCACAGAGAAAAATAGTATAAATGTTTTTGAAAGGATTACTCAGATTGTTTATTTCCCGTTGAGTCTGAGTGGTAAAGGGACTAGGTAATCCACCATTTATTTTGCCAAATTGGGATTACTTCTATTTATTTGGATTTGGTACATGCTTCTGGATGCTGAGGCATTGCCTGCCTGATGGCTGAGCAGTGAAGGGTGACCTCATTGGGCATATGCTCACACACAGATCAAAGCAGAGGTGGGCTTTGTCGGATAGAGCTGATCTGGGACCCAGTCCAGTATGGCGCCATGCCAGAGGCAAACTCAGTGCAGCAGAAAGAGGGTAGATACATTGTATCAGATGGGAACTGAAGCATAGTTGTAAATGGCAGCCAGAGAGGCTGCATTGCCGTTGGCTGCCGCTGTTCTGGATACTTCCAAACAATGCAGACAGCATCTCTAGAGAGGAACAGGTCAGTGATGAACATCCACTAGTCCCAAAGCATACCAGCTCAAGTCACAGCCAAGAAATGGTGGTCCATTACAGCTTCCTCATGGTGCCCTTGCTGACGTCGTCAGATGTGAGCTGGGAAGTACGGGAAAAGTGGGGTAAGGAGAGGCTCCGAGTGTAGAGTAGAAGTTTACCACACTCCTCAAATAGACTCCTGAAGTTTCTCTACCTGGAGCAGTGCCCAGGTAGTAATGTAAGCACACATTAATTTAAATTAAACTTAGAGTTTTCATTTTAACCCAAGTTAGATATTTTAATTAATCAACTGAGATTGTTTCTAGGTATAAAAGTTGTATATACAGCATTGCATGGAAATGTTATGGAACTTGTAAGGCTAAAGTTGTGTTCAGATATGATTACTAAGCAAGCCAACTAGGGTATGATTTGAACAGGTTATGGGTTTATGTTCTCTCTTGTAACAAGAAATGTGGAGGTAGGTAGCTCAAGAGTTTTCCAGAAGTTCCATTCTGCTACTTCTGTGTGCATCACACCGGGTAGGCCCTGACTGCCAGGGGGAATGAGAAATACAGTTTTTGCCACTCTGTACAAAATTGTACCCAAAGTTCAAATGTTTATACAGCTAGCTGGTGTCTATGTCAAGACCTTTTCAAGATTTAATGTGAGTTTTAGGGAAGAAAGTCTAGAGAAAATTCATTTTAAGAAGCAGAGTAGGGAAAGGAAAACATTGCTTCCTTTAATATGATTTGCATGCATAATCACTTCAGCTTCTCTAAAGAGGCTTCCAACAATGTTCACAGAAGAACGAAAAGGGGGTTGAATCCATCTCAGATTGAAGATTGGCAGAGTAAATTTTGTAAACATCCTGGACAGTTAAAACATTTGAAACCATTAACCATGATAGGTAGGGTCTGGTAATGACCAAGAGTTATATGAGTACAAGAAAGTAGACAATTTTATGTGAATAAAGTGTAGGTTTATAGGGAACAGTGGAAAAACAAGAAATTGTGGTATGGGTAGAAATTTAAGCAATTAAGAGTTCTAGGTGATACCAAGGTTGACTCAGTGAGTGAGTAAGTCATTTAAATGGAGAAAAGTGAAAGTTTTTGAAGCTTTAGAAAGGAGCAAATTAATAATTAACATTTTGAATGTCTGCTGTGATCCAAATGGTTTTGCTAGACTCTTTTCTTATATTTCTAACACAATTTATATTCTGAAAGTAGGTATAATTGATAGCATTTTAAAGGTAAGAAAATAAAAGTTCAAGTAATTAAAAAGTTGTCCAGTTTTATACAGCTGGCAAGTAACTCAAACCCACACACACACGCGCACACGCAAAGTGCTTGGTGTTTCCTACACGGCCTTTATTAGTTTAAAATTTCCCACATTAACTTATCTAATCTTCACAGCACATCACCTGAAGCTCAGATGAAGGTCTTGACCAAGTCTTATACAGAGTGAAATATTTGGGCTTGAATTCTTCTTTGTAGGTTATCTAGTTTTTAGCTCTATGCACCATATTTTTCACCCACCCATCGTGATTTCTCAGTAATTTCAGCCAAAATATATTTTGTCATTTGTTCCTTCCAATCAGATCTCTCTGTACAGGTGACATGATAAGTATTATAACTAAGTAAGCCACACTAATTATGCCTTTAGTTAGGTCCCATAGTACCATTGCAAGTAAGTCCTGTAAAATTGAATCTTCATCCACTTGGTTTGCATTGTAGTATCTGACACCTACTGAGAGCGCAGTTTAGCCCTAAATGAAACACAGACACAGAGCCTTCAGAGTGTCTTTCCAGTTCGTGGTTTCACAGGAGAATTCCTCCTGATCCTTGAAATCTAGCTTTCACAGAATACACAGATCTCTCAGTAAAACATTTTTGTTTCTTGGTTTGTTTGTTTGTTTTTTGCTGATGCTTATAAGGCAACTTTATATATATACAACTCCAAAATCAGTATTTTTTAACAAAGCAATATCTGGGAGGAGGCTCGATGTACATTCCCAATGCAATCAGTAGGAGAGAGAATCATGTGCAGATGCTTTGAAGAACAGCCCAGGTGCCAGCCAAGGATGTGTGCATGTTGCCCGCTGGCACTGAGGAGCCAAGCCAGGCCTGCAAACACCTGTATCTTAATAATCCTACTCATTGTTTCGTTAGGAAGTGGTGTCTGTAGCTCTTTATGCTCTAACATAAGAGTTTCTTACACTTATCAATGCAATATATTTTACCGTTTTACTTAGAATTGTAAAAGTTGTTTGGAGGTGTAGATTGATAAAAAATATTATGTATTTTTTCCATTTAACATAATAAATGATAGGCTATCAGAATTTTCACTCAGAACATCCTATTTTTCTGATTTTTTTCTGGTTTAAATGGAAGACGCCTATATTTCTTTATACCTTTTGTTAATGTGTTAAATGGAAATCTCTACATGTACCACCACATTTCCTCTCTTACTTTAGTAGCATCTTTATGGATTTTTAAATCTATCATTATAATAGGAATTTGGGCCAAACAGAAGGGGTGGTGAAGCAATAAGTGCTACTTAGGATCTCTTACATGACTAAGGAGGAAACAGCAGGTCCGTATACCTGTAACTGTAGTGCAACTCCCTAGCACACTCAGCATTGTAATTTTTATAACATTCTGTTTTCATTTACATATTATTTGAAGGTTTGTAATAGTGCTTTAAAATAACCCCTTCTACTATAAACTGCTCCGTGCTAGAGTACTTTCTCCCTCCCCATTCCACAAAGTAGTGTCTACACTAAATGTGACTTTATGAACAAGGCCACTTTTTGAAAACAAAACAAAACAAAACAAAACAACTAGGTACCAAGTTTATCTTGAAGGTGGAGAGCGCAATTCATGGTATAGTGCACCTAATTTTTATAGATATTCAGACAAGGAAAGGTTCTGGGCAACAATTACGGTCTTTTTCTAATAAAATCCATTTGGAAATGTGATTCTCATAGTCGTGAGTTGACTTAATTCTCTAGAATCAGAAATAATGTTTAAACTATCAACAAGAGCATTGCTGTGTGGGCAATTAGACAGATATGTTGTATGCTCTGATAAAAGAACACTTGCGAAAATTAGAGTGAAAGAGAGTGTTGGGTGTGTTGATTGCACTGAGTAAAATGGGAATTAAGTGAAGTGACTTGCAAAATGAAAATGTGAGGCCCTTCTTAAAAAGTGATCGAGAATTTCAGGTTGACAGCAGAGGAGTATTAAGCCGGTCGTGGAGTCCACCTGAGTGAAGGGCCCTAGCTGCAGAAGTTACGCACACACGAGGCCGGCCAGCCCGTGCACACAGTTGATTAGTGGCAGATCTGGGACTGGACTTGGTATTTTTAACTACTCATACAGTGCTCTTTCTTTGATGATAGTCATTGAACTTTACCTGGTGACTTGAGAGTCGATAAAACCTGTGACAATCATTGAAAAGATAATCCCAAGTGAGGCACAAAACAAAACAACCCTATTTCATTCCACTTCTATTTTATAAAATTGCAAACTATAGAAATGCTCTGCTCTGAATGTGCTAGTAAATGGTATCTTGTATAAAAATAAATATGGAGAAACAGTGCTAATCGAAGGCCAGTCTCTTTGATTCACCTAACGCAGTCCTCAGACTGAACTCCATAGCATGCACTAATAGTGGAGATGATCTGGTTAAGTAGTGTTTGCTAGCTCTGTTGAAGCCTTATACAAAGTTGAACTTTAAGTAGTGATCAGATTCCTAGTTATTCTTAACTTTATTTTTAATCTATTGATGTTTAGTTTTTCCTTTTCCTCATTACCTCCTAATTGTTCTGTTACAGAATTACAAAAACTCAATCTTCTGTGCATTCATTGTCTAACTTTTGTTTTAATGAGTATCGTGAAGGCAGAAGCCCTCGGTGAGAGACCCAAAGCTACACAGCTTTTTTTTTTTCCTGTATACACTGGAGTTCTTTTGAATCTACTCTTTATAATTTTTTAGAGCTTATAAAATCAAGAACTGCATTTGCAAAGATGAGCTTTCTGTGCTTTCCTTAAAATTCCCTGACACAGTTTACCATTAGAATGATGGAATGCCCTGTTAATTTAATTAAAACATCATAGAATCATAAATCTTGAAGGAATTTTGGGAGTTTGTTTTTATGACCTTCTCCTCCCAGGTAGGTGAATGCCTAGACCACCAAGGTTAGGGAGTTAGCTGTAGTTTCCTGAAGTATTTTAAGTAATGAAGCTTTCACAAATGTAACGCCCAATTATTATTGTTTAGCTTGGTTTTCAGGAAATTTTTTCTCACATTCATGTCCTTGTCTAATTTAACCCCCTTTTATTTTCTGTTCCCCATATACATTACGCTTTGATTGGCATTCTCCTTATGAGAATATCTCATTTCCTGTGTGTGGGAGGGATGGGTCCATGTTAGGGGCAGTAGAAACAATCATACGTTCAGTGTAGTGTTCTTGACCAGTGGTGATTCTCAGTTGCCGAGCAATCATTCTTGCCAGACGTTGTGTTCAGTGCTTTACATGTATTATCAAATTTAACCTTCAGAACAACCGTAGGAGGTAGGTGTGTTATTGTGCCTGAAGATCAGAGTTTCACTGAGATATAATGACCTACAGCACTGTGTAGGTTCAAAGTCGACAGCATAATGTTGTGACGTGCATGTAGCCTGAAGTCAGTAGCACAGTAAGTTTAGTTACCACCTGTCATCTCATGTAGATAAAAACAACGGTACACATCCATACACACGGAAAAAACTTTTGATTATTTTAGTAGAATTAAGTCACATAAATTGAATGGTTGAGCCAAAAGCAGATGGGCATTATTTATATCTTTTCTTTTAGAGAAATAATTATTAATCTTTCTACGAACTCCTTGTCTTCCCTTTGTTTGTTTTTAAATAACAGGGCTTCTGAAAACTGAGGAACAGCCAGGTTGCATTTGGCCTAGTATAATAAGTTCAATTTGGTTCGGTAAGCAGAACTTAATTTTAAATGATAGATATATTTTTAATTATTATAATACTGTCAAAAACTCATACTGTTCTCTACAGATTAGTGTCTTTGTTTTTGGCAACATAATCAGTTCAAAATTAACAGGCTGGCTGGGGCAAACATCTGTTTTCCAAATGTATTTACAAATATATTCAGCCTAAGATTTGCAGTTACTGATTGCACATACCTGCTCACATGATCTGCCTTGCATGTTTTATCTCAGCCGCAGGCAGCGTGCCAACACGCCACACTGTGGACGAGCAGCTGACGCCACCAAAGCCCAGCTAAAAGCAGACACCAGCTTGTGTCTTGACAGCTGAAGCATGAGTTCCAAAAGACTGTCTACTCCTTCTTTGGCTAATTTATCCATTTAGTCCCAGGACTCATTTCTCCTCAATTACAGCCACTCCTGTAAATGTTAGTCTATTGTTGCCTGACAAACCAGTCACCTCTGATTGTTTATACTGTCTTTTCTCAGAAATTCTAGGTCCGTCAACTTAAAAGTCTGATAATAAATAATAATAATGCCTCATTTTCTCCAGGAGGGTTTACAGAGAATTTATTGCCCTGTACATTAATGCCTATGCCATTATTTTCTCTAGCACAACAACATGATGTGACCTCTTAAAAAGAGAAAGAAATAAATCTTCCAGTGTGATACTTATGTGCTCAGAACATTCCTTTAAAATGTGGATGTTCAATAGCCAGTTTGGCTTTAAGTTCATAGAAATAAGTTCGACTCTAGCAAAAGTGTACATTAATGCCTATGCCATTATTTTCTCTAGCACAACAACATGATGTGACCTCTTAAAAAGAGAAAGAAATAAATCTTCCAGTGTGATACTTATGTGCTCAGAACATTCCTTTAAAATGTGGATGTTCAATAGCCAGTTTGGCTTTAAGTTCATAGAAATAAGTTCGACTCTAGCAGAAGTGTTCATTTTTATTACAATGCCTTTGCACATATCAGCTTTGCCTTCGCAAATGGGCATTTTTAAAATTACAAGATCAAATTATATTTAAAAAGTATACAGTTTCTGATGCCTTCATTAGTAACTGTATTTGACTCACTAATTATAACCATTACAATTAAATTAATTTTATCCACTCATCTACTGATGGACATTGGGGCTGCTTCCAAATCTGGATTTAAAAAAATGGTGTGGTACATTTACACAATGGGATACTATTCAGCCTTAAAAAAAGAAGGAAATCTTACCCTTTGCAACAACATGGATGGACCTGAAGAGTATTATGCTAAGTGAAGTAAGCCAGCCAGAGAAAGACAAGTACTATATGATTTCACTCATGTGGAATTTAATGAATAAAATGAACTAACTAGCAAGACAGAGATAGACTCAGAGAGAGAGAGCAGGAACAGCTGTCAGGGGTGGGGCTTGGGTGGAGTATGTAGAGGGATTGAGCAAAAAAAAGAAACTCATGGGCATGGACAATAGTGTGGTGATTGCTAGGAGTAGGGGAGTTGGGGGACAGAGGAGGAGCATCTTGGAGGGATAAGTGGTGATGGATGAAGACTTGACTTGGGGTGGCAAGCACCCGTTACAGTGTACAAATGATGTGATGTAGAATTGTGCACCTGAAACCTGTAGAATTTTGTTAACTGGTGTCACTCAATAAATCCAATGTAAAAGAAAAAATGAAATTAATCTCCAGAATTTCTCAGAAAGTGATTGCATTTTTTAACATTAAATATTAAAATGTTTTAAAAATAAATATCTTAGGTAACACCTTAAATAGAAGAAGAGTCATCATAAATGCTCATGGTGACTGCTGAGCACTTATCTAAGGACCAGGCTAAGGATATTATTTGCATCTACTTATTTGACCCTTGCAATATATTTCTACACATAGTATTATATCTATTTTATGGAGATATTTTGCCCGAGGATTTGAATCCAGATATATTTAATTCCCAAGGTCTATGGCAGCCTTTCTCCTCAGTCTGCCTTGCATTTAGTATGTGTCAGACACATATAAACATATTTATTTTTTTGTGTGCATTATTTCATTCAATAATTTCTTCTCTTTCACTTCCTCTTCTCCACCTCCTCTTTTTTCTTTTACTCCCCCTCTTCCTCTTCTTCAGTGTGATAAAGTGAGGAATTATAGATTAGAAAGTTTTAAGTAGTTCTAGACTGGTATTTTTGTTTCAAAATAAAGTTATATACTTTCATTTTAATTTTATATAAGATGTGCTATACCAAAACGTAGTAATGATAGCTCCTTTTAATTTTAATTACAATGTAAAAGGAAAGACTTAAAGAGAAGAAAGACGGCTGGAGGGAACATAGGAGGGAAGATCTAGCCTTTCTATTGTCCAGTTTTATTACCGGTAATGCATTAAATATTTATGGAAAGATGTGTGGTTGTCTGGTGATGGAGACAGAGATCATAAAACCTAAAAGTTTTTATGAAGCTTATTGTAATTACTTGGGTCAGTATATGAAAACCAACTCTTTAGGCTATCTACAAATTACACACTTTGCTGAGGCTTTTGAACCTAAGTAAATATATTGGGTTGGTCAAAACGTTCATGTGGGTTTTTTTCCCTGTAAAATAAAAGACACATTTTTCATTTTCACTAATAACTTTATTGATTTGGATATTTTGAGTATGTTGGCTATCTCCTGTGTGGTATAATGTTGATTGCTCTCAATTAATGTCTCAATCTGATTCCCATCAACTTCAACTGGTCCACCCAACCATGGAGCATCGTCCAGTGAGAAATCTCCAGCACGAAACTTCACAAACCACTTTTGACACGTTTGATCAGTCACAGCACCTTCTCCATACACTGTGCAAATCTTTTTTTTTTGCATTTCGGTTGCATTTTTACCTTTATTAAAATAATAAAGCATACTGTGCCAACAATCTTGCTTATTTTCTTCCATCTTTAATATTAAAATGGCTACAAAAATTCACCAATTTCCATGTTGTTTTAAAAATGCATGTTGATATGACAGCTGTCACAATACAGTCCAGCAGAATTGTTCCTAATGAAGTTCAAGACAACTAAGCACCCCTAGAGCCATCTTATGCAAAAACACCAAATGAAATTTTGGGCCAATCCAGTATTTTGGGAGTGTTTCAGGGAAACTCTAGATAGCGAGCAGTTGTGGCATAAAGATGAAAATTAATTAGAATGGCTCCTATTTCTAAACTTGAGCTTCAAAATCTTACAGATAGCCATTGTATTATATCCAATGAAACCAATGGCATTTTTTGGTAATGTATATCTCATTTACATGGTATTTAAAGAAGTAAATTTTACCAGAGCTGAAAGCATTGTAGGCAAAGATGCAGAGCTAAGTGAATCATTTACAGTTCTGAACTTAACGTATATTTAAGTTAACCAACTTTTAATTACGAATAGTGAGAAATTCAGAACATGATGTATACCATAGTTAAAGGACCTGTTGCCCCATTAAAAGAGAGAGCGATTCATTACGGGAGCAGGAAAGGGAAGATAAGGAGGCCAACTGAGTTTATCTCATGGAATACAAAGAACTTCTGAAACTCTCAAAGCTTTCGTTCTTCCTAAAATTTATAGGTGTTTAATGTATTCGCTATCATTCCTTTGTCCCAAATAATGGTTTACTGGAGATTTATAATTTTGAAAATATGTTATCTTTTGGGAATTTGGAGGGAATAACTCTTTCTATAATTTCAGTGATGCTAACTATCTGCCAGTCATCTGACTTGAAAAATCACTGCTACTTAATGTTTCTGCACTTCCATGATCAAATTTCTCTTCACTAAATGGTCTTGTCTCATTCTTAGCTGACATTTCACACCAATTGCCCTGTCGCTGTTGGAAGCTAAATCAGCATATTAAAAAGCAGCAAGTGGCACCTAATGCCGCCCTGAAGAAAAGTTGCTATGTTTTAGTTACCGCACAGATCTTCAGCAGCTCTCCTGAGGTACTTCAGACATGCTCACTGATTTGAACTAGCATTTCTCAGCTGCACAGAAGGCACACTGAATAAATACTGGAAGGAGGACAGTTTAAAGACTTAAAGGCAGGTCCTGCCAAGGCAGGTCGTACTTTTCCTCTCAGCTGCATGTACAGGGGAATTATCCCTGTGATCTGCCAGTGTTTTATTGCTACATAAGTAGGCGTCCATTACAAAGGGAGCTGGCAGTGCACATTTTTGTTGTTTGTGTGACAATAGTAATTTCCCACTTCTCCATTTAGTGACAGTGTTTAAAAAGGAAAATAATGTATGCATTTTAAGAAGCAGTGAGCTCCAAAAGATGCTTGGTAGCTTGCATAAATGCAGAATCATTTGTATGGTACAACTAATGTTTAAAAATTGGATGATACTCAACTAACATTAGCCCATCAAACAGCGGTCTGCCCAGTGTACCCTCAATGACATTGGAATGCTTGTTTCTGATTCATTTTGTGGTTCTGCCTGTTCAAGTACCACTTTCTCAGATATTTTGATTTATATATTAAATCCTGATTTAGTTGCTTAGGTTGTATTTTTTGGTCAAGTGCCAAAACGTCCCATTGTATTTGGTTCTCATTATCAGAGATGTTAAAAATGTATGGGCATGTATTCTTTTAAGGAACTGGATTTTTCTCTTTATAAGAATTTTCCTTGGCTGCTGTGGCTCAGTGGGTTGAGCACCGGGCTGGGAACTAGAAGGTCACTGGTTTGATTCCTTGTCAGGGCACGTGACTGGGTTGCAGGCCAGGCGCCCAGTTGTGGGTGTGCAAGAGGGAACCGATCCTCGTGGACATGGACAACAGTGTGGTAATTGCTGAGGGGAGAGGGATATTAGGGGACTAAATGGTAGTGGAAAAAATACAATAAAGATTAAATTAAAAAATTAAATTAAATTTAAAAACCAGAATTTGGGGGTGGTAAGAGAAAGGAAACTTGGAGTTAGAACCTGAAAGTCTGAGGATTTTTAATATTAATTTCTGTTTTAATCTGAGAAAAAATAGTTTGATTAATGTTTAGAAAGGCAATTTAGTGATGAAAAGAATTAATTGAGGTCTCAAGATCATATACCCAAGTACAAACAAGCAGTACTCAGTGAGAGAGATAATGTGAAGAACAGTTTTGCTCTATAAATGTGAATAGTTTTTTTAAATATGCTTAAAGTACTTACTTTAAATGGTTAAATTAAGTTGCTACAATGTAAAATATTATTGCTTGGGTTGGCAGGGGACTGGATAGAGATGGAAGAGAGCATAGTGGGGATAAATGGTAATGAAAAAATACAATAAAAATAGTGTAAAAAAACAGTTACATTATTCATTATTTATTTCCTTTTGTATTTCTTAGATTCTATTTAAAACATAAGTATAGATTTTAAAACATAAGCAATATTATTATTTGTGAAGTAAAATATATATTTGATTTTTGAGAATCTCTGTTTCGTTTTTCTGTACCTGGAATCCCTATACTACACAGCAAGTATTATTTAAAAAAAAAAAAACGCCTTCCATCTTGTGATATTGATCTGGGAATTAATCAAAATTACTGTTCAGTCTTTGGGAAGTGTAATCACTGATTAAAATTGAGTAAGAAAAAATGCAGGGGATAAATGGTGATGGAAAAAATGGCTCTGCTTGAAAATAATACTTTGTAACTAATAATGCCTCTCATGTACTAAAGTGAGAAGTAATTTTCAAAAGTTATTATGAAAATATGCAATAGGATATTAAAATAAAAGAAAAAAGAGAGAATATATTTTGGTTCATTCTGGTATTTGTTGATGTTAATTGATTTATATGGTATAGGCCATGTAGTAAAATAGAGTAATGACTGTATTATCTCTTATTCAGTATTTAATTTTCTAGAATTTTATGGCCAACAGGTATACAAAAATATGTTCAACCTCACTAGGTATTCAGGAAATGCAAATCAAAACTACACACCTGTTAGAATGGCTGTTACCAACAAGATGGGTAACAACAGGTGTTGGAGAGGTTGTGGAGAAAAAGGAACCTCATTCACTACTGGTAGGAATGTCCACTGGCACAGCCACTGTGGAAAGCAGTATGTTGGTTCCTCAAAAAGTTGAGAAGAGTTACCACATGACCCAGCAACCCTTCTTCTGCGTATCTACCTGAAAAACTCAAAAACATTTATTCAGAACGTTTTATGGACCATGTTTATTGCAGCATTATTCACAGGGACCAAGACATGGAACTATCCGAAGTATCCTTCGATAGAGAATTGGATAGAGGCGCGGTACAGGTGCACTATGGACTCTGCTGCTCAGCCGTAAGAAAACATGAAATGCTGTCATTTGTGACAACATGGATGGACCTTGAGAATATTATGCTGAGCAAAATAAATCAGTCAGAAAAAGCTAAGAACCATACGATTTGCCTTATATGTGGTATATAAAATTGAAACTCATAGATGCAGACAACAGTATGGTGATGACCAGAGGGAAGGCAAGGGTAGAAAAAGGGAAAGGGGGCCAAATATATGATGACTGAAGATGATTTGACTTGGGTGGTGGGCACACAATGCAGTATACGGATCATGTATCATAAATACATACACTTGAAACTTATATGATCCTATTTACCAATATCCCTAGTAATTGTATTTAGTTTTAATTAAAAATACAGTTTTTTAGAATGGTAATTTCCTCACCTTCTTCATGTAATCAATAGAGGATAACATTTTATTTTTAAGTAGGTGAATTTTTCAAAACCCATTTTATCTTATATTGCGTCATCTGATTTTTTTCTATGGGAGCATAGATTTATCTTTCATAGATTTCAAATAATGTATCATTTGAAACATTTAAAAACATTTTTAAGAGCTCTTTCTTTTAAACAATCTATAACTAGTTCTTTTTTATTAATTTTTAATTAATATTATTTTTTATCTTCACCCAGGGACATTTATTTCATTGTTTTAGAGAGAGAAACATCGATGTGAGAGAAAAACATCAATTGGTTGCCGCCTGTATATGCCCTAACGGAGAATTGTTCTTACCAGGCGGGGGGGTAGAATGCGCCCAGACTAGGGATTGAACCCGCAACCTTTTGGTTACCTGATGACGCTCCAACCAACTGAGCCACACTGGCCAGGGCTATAACTGATTCTTAGTATTTAATCTAATATAACAATTTGTCCTTTATTGGCAGAATTTAGTTCATTCGTATTTAACTCTATGACAAAAAACTCAGTTTTATTTTTTCCATGTTACTGTTTATTGTTTAACAAAATGCTGCCTTTTACTCTTCTCCTTAGTTTTTTTTTTTTTTCTACTCTGTTCAAATTGTTTCTCTTTAATTTTCTCATGTGGTAATTTGAAAATTCTTGTGTGTGTGTGTGTGTGTAATCCATTCTTGATTAATTCCCTTCCACTATTTTGTTAGTGGCCCAAATAAGATGTACTGTTTCTCTACATTGATGCTGTTTTTTCCTAGTTGCCTTAGCCTCCTCAGTCCTACCGATACAGCTTTAAGAGATAGATTATTCTGTATTAAAATATCCTTGAGAATGTGTCCCTTCAGTTTGTTTCAGGAATACTTTTGAAGCATTAAATTTATGCTTCTCATATATCTTTATCTATTGGGCTAAAGTCCTGTCTCTCAGTATTTTGTTGATATTACTCCACTGTCTTCTATCCTCTAGGCTACAGATGAGACATCTGTGATCACTCTGATTTTTTTTCTCTTTTTTCTTTGCGTGCAGCAGACTCATTATGCCTCAAAGCTTGGAAGAGCTTTACTAATTCCTGGACTTCAAGATTTTATGATTTCAGTTATATGTGGAATCTAATAGACAAAATAAATGAACAAAAAAAGCAGAAACAAATTCATAGATACGGAGAATGAACTGATGGCTGCCAGATGGGAGTGGAGTTAAGCGGATGAGTGAAAAGGGGGAAGGGATTAAGATGTACAAATTGCCAGATATAAAAACAGTCATGGGGATGTAAAGTCCAGTATAAGGAATATAGTCAATATATTGAAAAATGTAATAACTGTATATGTATATATCCACATAGGAACTGGACCTATCAGGGTGACCACTTTGTAAGTTGTATAAATGTATAATCGGTATGTTGTATACCTGAAACTAATACAGTAGTATGTTAATTATAACTGAAAAATAAAAAAAGTTAAAACATTTTTTACTACTGTATATCTAGGTTATAGTCATTTCCCATCCATCCGTCTGGGAGCCATTCTAATTTCTGGACTCAGATCTTGTTGAAGCTCAGGAGCCATTCTTTCTAGCGTGTTTTTGTTATAGTTTTTGTATTCTTTTAGGATATTTTACAATTTGAATGTAGGTTGGTTGCCTAGATATCATCTCCATATCTCTTAATTTTTCCTTTATGATTTTCATTCCTTTATTTTTTTTCAGTTTGAATTTCTTGTATTCAAACTTTCAGGCTACTAGTTCAGATGTAAACAGTGATTACCCTCTCCTTTAATTTTTCTGTTTAATTCTTTTCCTGGAAACTCATGGTTTTATTTTTCCCCCTGAATTTATTTTTATTTTTTATTTTTATTTACCATTCATGAGTTCATCTCTCTGTATATGGCATTTCATTAAAGTATATTCTGATCATTTTACTTGGTCTTCTCTCTGGACCTATAACTTTTATCTGCCCCTCCTGGGACTATAGTCTGGTAATAGAAATATAAAAGATGTTTAAAGACAAAAGATTTGGAGGGGGGCATGTTCTACCAAATCTTTCAGTCACTGCTCTGACCTAGAGTCTCCCTGCACATTCCTTGAGTGCAAGGAAAACTCATCCTACTTATGGAGTTCCTTCTTCTATTTTTCTTTTCAGGTTGGTTCTATTTAAAAAAAAATATCAAATGTACAGAAAAGTTTTTAGGTCAGGAAAAAGGAGGTTATATAATATTCACCCATATTTTCTCAAAGTGCTGTAGCATTACCTGTCTTTCCCCCAGAACCACACACAACAAATTGCTGAATTCATCCTTTTTGTCCTTTGAAGTAAAAAAACTCCCGGAGGACCACACTCAACTTTGGGTTCAGGTGTGGGCAGCGTAGATACTAGATGCTAACTCTTCCTGTGTTAACTTTCATTCTTCATGCATGGTTTCCGTACAGATTCGGGTAAACGTTTTATTTTAGCCCTTTGGAGAAAGAAGCCCTGTATATATTTTTTCTCTTGTATTTTATTATGGGCCAAATTGTGGCCCATAACTTTCATTCTTCATGCATGGTTTCCGTACAGATTCTTCATGCATGGTTTCCGTACAGATTCGGAAACTTTCATTCTTCATGCATGGTTTCTGTACAGATTCGGGTAAACGTTTTATTTTAGCCCTTTGGAGAAAGAAGCCCTGTATATATTTTTTCTCTTGTATTTTATTATGGGCCAAATTGTGTCTCTCTTTGAAGTCATAGGTTGGAGACCTATCCCCCCGGTTCCTCAGCATGTGACTGTGTTTGGAGACAGGATCTTTAGAAAGGTAAAGTTAAAATGTGGTCATTAGGGTGAGCCCTCATCCATCATCAGTATGACTCATACATCAGTATGACTAGTATCCTCATAAAAAGAGAATATTAAGACACGCACAAGCACAGAAGGAAGACCACTTAAAGATACAAGGTGAAGATGGCTAGAAGAGAGGCCTAAGGAAAAACCAACCTTCTTGACAATATGAACTTGAACTTCTAGCACCTAGAATTGTGAGCAAGTAAATTTCTGTTGTTTAAGCCACCCAGTATTTTGCTATGGCAGCCCTAGCCGATTTAATTAAAATGTCAAAAGATCCAGTTCCTAGGGTTTCTAGTAGGTGGTTGATCAGCGGAAGCAAATGGCTTGATGGATTGATTCAGGAGAGGCAAGGAGATGAGTGCAGAGGGGAAGGGTTATTATGTTCCCAGAATCTCCCCATCAAGTGAAACTCTATTTGTTATCTGGCAAAATGGTATACACTTACCATACTTAATTACAACCCTGTGAAAAATACTAGGAAAATAAACACTTGGATTCATTCAAGCAAAGCATAATTGCTTTTCAATTGATATTAATTTAGGATATATTATCTAGTTGCAAATTATATAAAATGTTTACCATGTAGGAAAGCAATGCTTTTAAATTTACCCTTAGGTAAATATGGGGAAAATCCAAATCTGACCATTTTTGTTACTTTTGATATCTGTAACAAAATTTCTTGTAGGAAGATATAAATTTCTATTCAAATTTATGTGTGTATTAGCTTTAACTGTCTTCTCTTCCTCGTTGATTATCCAGCACTAACTATATTATGTAAGAAGTAAAATGCTTATAAATTTAGAGCAGGAGAACAAAGACATGTGTCTTTTTCCCCCCACATTGAAATACGAAGTGGAATGATAAAACAGAGGGTGCTAAGCCATTGTTAACCTCAGTCATGCACTGAATCATCTTATTATCATGGGTGTAAGGGTGGAGAGATAAAATTGTCTTAGGTAATTCTCTAGCATATTGCCATTGTTACTGCTGCTAAGGTGACTGGGTATTTTTGAGTCAGGAGAAAATGTCTGCCACTTAAAAGCATAAATTAAAATAGGTGGATATATATTTCTTATCCAAATATGAGCCAAGTAAATTAATTAAGGTTCTAATATATTTAAAGGAAAAGGTGTCATGCAGAGGTTCAGGCAAAGCATCTCTTTCAGGAGCTATAAGATTGCCAAGAGCACACCTCACTACTGCTATATTTTCTAGCAATTTTTCCTGCATATTGTTGATGCCACTGCACCTGTTTCTGCCCAGCGTCACGTTGTCCTAGTGTGTGAAAGAACGGGATGAAAACAGTGTTCTCTGGCTTTCCCATATTCTTTCATGACCAACACGTACAGCTGCCTGGAAGAATAAATGCTTTTACATTTTGAATGCAAGGACAATTTCTGTAGTGTCTATAAAAAATTAATGAAGGAAAATATAACTCTTTTTTCTTCAATTTTTAATTGAGCTAAGTTGGCAAATACAACAAATAAAAAAAATAAAATCCAGCAAACCAAAGTATTTACCTGTCTGCCTTGGCAAAACCTTTGATCCTTTGAGAGTCAGATGTGAAAGATGCCAATATTAATATTAAGATGGAAAGTGTAATAGCTTCACTATTATTTATTCATCCAATTATTTAGAAAAGTACATGTTCTTTCACAGAAGCATTGCACATAAATGAAATTTTAGTCAAAAAGATGTATACTACATTGTCTTGAAATTATATTTAAACAATTGGTAGAAATCATTGACATAATATATAATATAGATTTATATTTTATTTAGTACTTATTATTTTAAAGTAATATTTCCTTTATAAAATATGCATGTTCAATGTAAGTAATCTGAGATTGGGAAATACTTTAAATTCTATTATCTAGAGAAAAACATGATTTTTATATTTGGTGTATACCATTTTATCATTTTTATACAAATATTCACCTACAAGGTTAAAAGTACAAATGTTTATTTTTAAAAAGTTATGACAATCCCTGGCTGGTGTAGCTCAGTGGATTGAGCACAGGCTGGGAACCAAGCAGTCCCCATTCAATTCCCGGTCAGGGCACATGCCTGGGTTGCAGGCAGGTCCCCGTGAGGGCCATGTGAGAGGCAACCATACATTGCTGTTTCTCTCCCCCTCTTTCTCCCTCCCTTCCCCTCTCTCTAAAAATAAATAAAAATAAACCTTTAAAAAAATAGTTATGACAATGCAATTTGTATATGTATACATTCATGCACCAGACTTGCAAACTTTTCAAATGCATTTTCTCAGTTAATCATAATTTTAAAGAGTTTTCTAAAATTCACATAATTAAGTTTACCAAAACCTCAAGATTAGTAAGTGATAGAGCTGGGATCAAGCTTGAAAGTTGCCATCAACTCCTTTTTTTTTTTTTAAAGATTTTTTATTTTTATTTATTTTTAGAGATAGGGGAAGGGAGGGAGACAGAGAGGGAAAGAAACAGCAATGCATGTCTGCCTCTCACATGGCCCTCACCGCGGACCCGGCCCGCAACCCAGGCATGTGCCCTGACTGGGAATCGAACCGGGACCCTTTGGTTCCCAGCCCGTGCTCAATTCACTGAGCTGCACCAGCCAGGGCTCAACTCCTTCTTTATCATCACTAACACCAGGAGTGAGGAGATGGGTAGTCTGAGGGGATGTCCACACCACCTTTGAGTCCCAGGTTATGGAAAGCAGCTGTGGGAGACAGATCTGTAGAGCCGTTACTTACTGCTAGAGCACTCTAAAATTTCCTATCAAATTTCATTTAGTAGTTCTAAATTATATTTATGGTTCTACAGTGCTAGAAATATTTCTTTATATTGAATTGAATTTTTTGATTAAGATTTTTTAATTAGTCATGTATTTCATAATAATTCTCTTTTAATGTATTTAATGAGGAAAATTTTTATTTTTTATTAAAGCCTCAATTGTACCCTACTTGATTCTAATTAAAACTACCCCTGGGCATTAAATCCTACTTCTGATATATATACACAACAAGAGTAATTGTGGAAAATTATGATTGAGTGTCATTTGGTAATAACTTTGTTCGTAAAAGTGAGTGAATACTTAGTTATTTTTAAGATTGCTTATTGCTCCTTTGTTGTATAGTAAAGTTCTGTATCACTGGCCTCTAGCATCTTAAATCTATGCATTCCTGAGAGTCTGTGCTGTGTGGAACGAGCTGAACAGTGCCGTTGGATGCAGATCTCCTGTGGGGAAGACCACAGTTAGACTGAACAGCCTAAGGAATAAACGTAGCTACTACATCCTAGAAACCTGGCCTTTCCTTTTCAGACACCCTTCTCATTCTATAAGTACAATGAAGCTTCTCTTTAATTTCTTTTGAAAAGGAAGGATGAGGTTTGCTCTTCTGTCAAATTCTGTACAAATTTTTTCCCACTGTGCTACAGATTTTACAATAAGATTAGAAGAAATGCACGTCTAATTAGATAAAGTTATCTATGGAAAACAAGTGGTCGATTGTTTTTCAACCCTCCCTCCCCAATGGAATTAAGGAGGGGGTAGCATTTTTATTTAATACTAGCTGTAAGGAGACATGTCCCATATTGATTATCAAGATTGTTGTTATGTTATTCAGCGGGGTAATATATATAGAGAATTTGTTTCCTTTTTATTGAATTTATTGGGCTGACACTGGTTAACAAATTCTGCAGGTTTCAGAAGCACAATTCCGTAACACATCATCGGGCACTGTAGTGTGTGTTCACCACCCCAGTCAAGTGTCCAGCGTTCATTACCTTTTATACCCCCTTTACCTTCTTCCACTTCCTCCCAGCCCTCCTCCCCCCAGCAGACACTGTTGTCTGTGTCAATGGGTTTATTCTCTTTTTTTCCTTTTTTGGTCAATCCCTCTGCCCCCATTCTTCCAGCATATCCACCCCCTCTGTTAGCTGTCAGCCTGCTGCCTATGACTCTTTCTCTGGTTTGCATGTTAGTTCATTTTGTTCGCAAGATTCCACATATGAGTGAAACCATGTAGTACTTGTCTTTCTCTGACTGGCTTATTTCATTTAGCGAAGGGTAAAATTTCCTTCTTTTTTTTTTTACAACCAAGTAGTATTCCATTATGTAAATGTACCACAGCTTTTTTATCCACTCATCTGCTGATGGACAGTTGGCTATTTCCAAATCTTGGCTATTGTAAATAGCACTGCAATGAACACAAAGGTGTTTATACATCTTTTGAATTAGTGTCTCAGGTTTCTTACAATTGGATAGAGAAGAAGTGGTATATACATGCATTGGACTACTACTCAGCCATAAGAAAAGATGAAATACTGCTATTTGCAATATTTAGGATTTTATAAAGTGAATATATCATCTTGTAAAAACATGGTAAAACTATAAAACAATATAAAATATACATAGAAAAATAAAAGTTAAAACATTAGCTTTTAAATGTATTAGTGTATTTCCCTATCAAATTTCAGAAAGATAGCATTGATATTTTCTAGACTGTTAGTTTAAATTTTGCTACACATATTTGAGCTAAAGGGATATTGTAACCAAATCACAGGTTTGGCTGCCTGCCACAGCAAAAGACAAACTCATGAGAGGGGCTGGTGCAAAAGGCAAGAGGTTTATTCAGGTACCATGACCTGAAAGAATGGTGGACTCCCTTCTCAAAGACCATCCTGTTTTCCTGCTTGAGTCCATGGTTCTTATGGGGAGAGAAGGGCTTTCTTTCCCATCCCATTCTCTTGCTAGCTTTTGGTGTATGCAGGCCCTGTCCATTCATCTTTGCAGCCTTTGGTGTGCTGGGACCCCGTCCCTTCCTCCAACTTTTGGTGCCCTCAGTATAATACCCCCCGCCCCCCCCCCCCATGTGGTCTTGGCCAAAGGGGAGAGTTCATGGTATTCCCTGACTTTCTGTGGTAATAATACCACTACAGTAAACCTGAGCAATCATCCGTTTTGTTACATGGGATTCTTCTGAGCTATTTTAAGCATGCTAATTCTCTGACTTCAGAAATAGTTTTCTTACATTAGGAGATAGTTAATGATACAGCTTGTTATTAACTTAATCAGTCTTTTCATTTATAAACACATCTTTTCTCCTAATAAAATATCTCATGTCAATAATCAACAAAAGAAAAAAGCAAGAAAAACATAACCAGAGACATTGAAATGAAGAACAATCTAACAATAGCCAGAAGGGAGAGGGGAGGGCACTACAGGAGAAGGGTTTTCAGGAGCCACTGTGGAGGACACATGGACAGAACCAAGGGGGTGGGTGGGAGCAGTGGGGGGAGGTGGGATTGGGGGGAGGGGAGGGGAGGGGAGAGGATGCAGACAACTGTAATTGAACAACAATAAAGTAATTAGAAAACCCATCTCATGTCAGGCCCCTTTTTTGTTGTATCAGAGCAGCCAATTTTAGTGAAAATAAAATGATAAGTCATGTCACTGTGTAGAAATTTCAAGTGCAAGTACCTCTGAGTTCCTAGATTCAAGAGAAAAAATCCTGCGATAAAGGGGCCTGATACCAAGATACTTCTTCCGTGTTTCTATGGTGTATGAGTTTTATATTAATCAGAAAGAATCTTTAAATTTTACATAATGGACCCAAAATTATTTCATCGTCATTTAGAAATACTTACCAGTAGTAAGAAGTCATTTACCAGCATATTTAGTTCTATCAAATGTAGCTGCTCCAGCTTATGTTGCTGTTAAAGTAATTCATTCAAAAGTTTACAAGAGTTATGATTAAGCATGGTGGTTTAACCAAGCATGTTTATCTCTTTTTTCTCTCAAAACTCTATTAAAATAAAATTAAGGAATAAAGAGGCTTAAATCTGTAAGCATAAAGGTTTTAGAAGAGAAGATAAAGTCAGATGAAAGCTGCTAATGAGGGTTTAGAGCCAGAAGGGAGTGATTATTGACTTACAAGAGCAGAGAGAGCAAAAAGCTAAGTGCCTACATCAGGATAATATATAATAAATTCATGCCACATTGAGAAAAATTTCCATTTGTGCCTCAGAAATCTGGAAGAGCTTAGAAATTAGAGCTACAAGGTGACTTTGAAAAGTTAGGTGTGAGGTAGGGCTGAAGACATAAAGATTGATGGATAGGGTTTTCAAGTTCCATTCTCAAATCCCTCCCTCACTGAACTCAGCCTTGGGTTGAAGAAGTTCTGTACTCCGAGATACCAGGAGATAAGAGAAGTGTTACTGTTATTACAAAGGTATCATCATTCTAAAAGAGGAAAATTTTAGAGCCCTGGTTGGTGTAGCTCAGTGGATTGAGCACAGGCTGCGAACCAACAGATCGCTGGTTCAATTCCCAGTCAGGACACATTCCTGGGTTGCAGGCCAGGTCCCCAGTGGGAGCCAAGTGAGAGGCGACCACACACTGATGTTCCTCTCTCTCTCTTTCTCCCTCCCTTCCCTTCTGTCTAAAAATAAATAAAATGTTTAACAAAATAACAATAATAAAAGAGGAAAATTTTAGAGTTAAAAGAAGTCTGTACTTTGAGCTGTGAGATTGTCACTTTCTTCTTGAATTCCAGAATTAGAGAGAAGTTTGGAGACTTAATTTCTGGACATATTGGGCCAAGAAATGAGATGTACAGATACTGGCATTTTGGAATTCACCAACAAAATGGCAAGGTCACCCTACGGTAAAGTCCATGTATCAGCAAGGCTGTTCACTCATAAGAAATATTCAGTCAGCTTTTCAATAGTCGGCCTTACTCTTTGTTTTTATTTTCTAAACATAATTCATTTTTATGCATTTAATATATAAAACTTATTTATGGAACAAACAACCAAAAAACATTAGCAAATATCCAACTGAACTACCTGTGGCAACGCTAGTCTTCATTGTGAGAATTCTTTCCAAAATGACTCGTAGTCATGTCTGCCTTGTACTTAACATTTTCATTAATCGTGGCTATATTGCCACATACCCTTCTCCCTGTGCTTGGCATAGTTTGTGTCCATGATGTATTTGAAAAAGGTTCATAAGCTCAGATTATTTTTTTGATTCATTGGTGAGAGCTTTTGAATTTAAATGAAACATATGTATTCTATTTCAGGTACATAGAACCTGGTTATTAATTCAAACCTGGTACTCTCCCGCCCCTTCCCAGGTTCTTCATCCCCCAGGTTGATGCCATGGAGGTGTCCACCTCCAACCGTGTCCCCACAGCTCTGGTCAGTGCCTTACTCTTGAATATGGGTAGACAAGACTCATGTATTTGAGAAAAGCTTTGAACATAATAAAGTCAAAATGACAAACAGGATTCAAAAAAGAAAAGGACAAAAGCAAACGTAGAGGCAATAGAGATAGTACAGGAAATAGAAGAAAACTTCAAAAACTAATAAATACCCTTAAACAAGAGATCTTTTCTTTTTCAAATAATATCAAAGTGCTATATGAAAAGAGTTTAGAAAATATATAAAAATTGATAACGGAAACGAAAACATGGAGCAGAAGGGAAGGAAGATAAAGTTAAGGAGACCTTATTTTTTCCCGCCCCAGGAAACTTCCTGTAAAACCAAAGACAAAGAAATGGAAGACAAAGTCTTAGAAAATTGGAAAATCAGCCTAGGCAATCAAAAATAAAACAAGTTTAAAAGAAAATGGATGGGAAGAAATGATATGTATAAGTGTAATATATGTGTGATTTTGATTATATACTTTATGTGCATGCTGAATGCATATTTATATGTTCATATAAATAATACATATTTTAGTTATATATGTGTATATATACACACATATATACACATTTCCTATAACTACAGGATATGAGCCCAGTTTGGTAGGAATCACTAAGAATTAAGTACAAGAAAGAAAAGACATTGGCGAGAGGTTTGAGAACAGTAAAGAGATAGTAGTACAGCCCCGGAGAGAACAATAAAGGATATTGTATTGGAATAATAGTGAAAAGGCAGTAGACTTTTTTTTGCGTAATATTTTTATGTATAATTTTTATGTAAACATTTTATTTTTTTAATTTATTTTTAATTACTTTATTGTTCTTCAATTTCAGTTGTCTGCATTTTCTCCCCTCCCCTCCCCCCACTCCAGCCAAACTCACTTCCCTCCCTTGCTTCCACCCTCCCCCTTGGTTTTGTCCATGTGTCCTTTATAGTAGTTCCTGAAAACCCTTCTCCCCACAGTCCCCTGGCTATAGTTAGGTTGCTCTTAATTTCAGTGTCTCTGGTTATATTTTGCTTGCTTTTTTCTTTTGTTGATTATGTTCCAGTTAAAGGTGAGATCATATGGTATTTGTCCCTCACCACCTGACTTATTTCACTTAGCATAATGCTCTCCAGTTCCATCCATGCTGTTGCAAAGGGTTTAAGCTCCTTCTTCTTCACTGCTGTGTAGAATTCCATTGTGTAAATGTACCATAGTTTCTTGGTGCACTCATTTGTAGATGGGCACTTAGGTTGTTTCCAGCACTTGGCTATTGTGAATTGTGCTGCTATGAACATTGGAGTGCATAGGTTCTTTTGGATTGGTGTTTCAGGGCTCGTATAATCTCAGCTGTGGAATTGCTGGGTCAGGCAATAGACTTTTGAAGAATAACACTGGAAGCTAAAAACAGTAGGAAATGTTTTAAAAATTCTTAGGGATGATCATTTTCAAACTAGATTATATCCAGTCAAACTATGAGTCAAGTGTGAGGCATAGCAAGTAGATTTCCAATTTTTTTTTTCTGTTTTCTTGTACACTTTTTCTCAGGTAGCTACTGGTGGAAGTACTCCAACAAAATGAGGAAGCAAGTAATGAAAGGAATTCATTGATTTTAAAAAAAGGATTTAAAAACTGACAAGACAAGGAAATTACCTGGATGTCAGCAGGTAGCAGGCCAGGGATAAACAGTCTAAACAGGTGTAGGATGATGGGGTGGGGGTGGATCTGGAGTGATGTCCCCAAGGAAAACATGAAGCAGAGAGACCGTGCAATGCGTTGACCCCGTTGAAGGAACTGACCTTTCTTTTAGAGAGTTTGACACTGTATGGCTCCAGGGAAATCAATAGGGTATCACAATAAACTCAGGGCTTAGCTGTGAGGAATATTTATATTCTCATAATTATATCAGCACTGAATATTGAATTACCTAAGAATTATGACCACCTCTATGAAAAATGAGGGAGGGAACAGAATGTGTGTGTGTGTGTGTGTGGAGTGGGGCACAGGCAGTGAGTGACGCAAGTAAACAAAATACTCCTTATAGGAGAAATTTTAGGGATATGATCTAAGTTAAAAAATAATGAATAACCCTTCCCCTCTCTCTAAAAATAATTAAAAATAAATCTTAAAAAAATAATGAATAGCCATTTTTGCATGTTATATTTTAAAATGGAATTATATAAGCAAGGAAGGATAACGTGATTGGAAATGATTGTCTCTGGGAATCACCTGGGAGTAGGAAAAGATAAGGCAAGATTTTTTAAAAAATTGTACTGTTTTTTCCTTATAAGATTTGTTATACTGGTTGACTTTTAAATTAAACACCTGTATTTGGAAAAATTAACTTAATTAACAAATATTGTATGTAGTTTCTAATTGAGAATAAATATACTCCATCAGTATCCCATCCATAAAACTGTGCAATACTCCCGAATTTAGCTCGGGCCTTGTATCTTTGCTACATTTGTGGTTATTTTTAGGCACAGTAGAACACTGCTGAAAAGTGTATCTATTTTCTTCTTGATTTCTGTATGTTTGCTTTTAATGCAGTTGAAATAACAACTACTTATCATTCCCCCCTCCGTGCCTCAGCGTGTCAGTATTTGAGGCACTCTTTGGTTCTCCTGGGCTGTGCTGGCGTCTCTCTCTCAGTCTACCTCTGACATGCACTGCTGTCGCCCAGGAGCGCACTAGCGTCCACCTGGAATATAACGCCGCTTCTGAAATGGCACTCCAACTCCTTCTGCTTGGGTTTGTTCTGTAGTGCTTGCAGGGTAAGCTTCAGCGTCACGGCAGTGCTGCCAGTGTTTTCTTCAGTGTACAAAAAAGAGTGAAGGGGAGATAAGGCAAAACCTTTTCGATGGAAAATAATCATCTTGGGAAAGGCATAATATGTCATTGTTTTCTGGTGCCAGTGATAAAGTTATTTAGTCAAAACTATTTACTGATCACTGATTAATTCCAGAGGCTCTACGACTAGCACTCCTAGCTATTAGGGTTATAAGCGTTAGAAAGACAGTCCCTTGCTTTTTAGTTCACATTTGTAGAAAGGCTATAAATATTAGATTTTTGGGTGGGGGATGGCGGTGATTTCAGAGCCAGTAGCTGATTAAGTATTTGTTAGGAGAGTTTCAGGATCAATGGACTGTATTTCAGCTATGGAAGGTTAAATGGTGGTTCTTTCCCCTGTATGTTTTTTACTCACTGAGAATAATACTTAATTTTATAAATGGAAGTGTAATTTTACACTTCCATGTGTAATACTTCAAAATTAGAAATTAATTCTATATCTATGTACATTCTTTGCAGTGGTGAGCCCCTTTTCTCTATTTCTATTCCCATTTTTTACTTATCTTTTTTATTCTGGATCTCTGCAGTTTTATCCACAAACAACTGCAACTTCAAAATGAATAATTCATCTGGTTCATTGTATCCTGAATTGGCATGTCTGAGAGCAAATATAATACTGTGTGTTCATACGCAAAGCCTTTTGTTCTTTAAAAAAAGAAGAAGAAAATATGTGAGGTGTCAAAAGGTGTTTGTGCTAAATTATGTATATATTGGGTGCTTTATTCTTACCGTCCTGCTGGGGAGTATATTTAAATGTGGAGATATATTACTAGATTTCATTGGACTTATTTATATTGGATAAATTTAATATCATTTCAACTCTCAATTCATCATAAATAAACAGCATTCATCTTCTCCTTTAGGAAGGACGGATAACCACTTCAGTTGAATCCCATCAAGATATACAACTGTGTGGAACTAAATATTTGCACTATGTAGTCATTGTACCTTTCTGATAGGTAGTGGCTGTTGCAGGCTGGCTACATGGCTGTGATTTATTATTTAACTATAGGTTGTGTTCATTTCAGCAGGAAGCCTCTCTTCCTGCAGCTCCTGTGAGATCTATGACTGTCATCAGGCTTTGCATGGTGACTTGGACATCATTCTCAGTTGCAGATTTCTCTGAACTCCTCCAGAAGGGTTCATTTTCATAACCTCAGTGGAACATGCAGAGAATTCATGCCTAAGTTTATTGACTTTGCTATCTCATGTGTTCATAGGAGCATAAAACCATAGGCAGCTGTTCTTTTGGGTTCCAGTTGTCAGGTGGGAAATTACGGAGAGCTTCATGCTGCTCTGAATAATTAAAATTAATACTGGAAGAAAACCTGCTCAATTAGCATCGGATTCCTTACAGATATGGAATAATTAAACTAGTGTCTGTAAGAGACAAGAGTGCGTTTGTCAGATACAAATATTTAAGTAGGAATAATTTTTAATCTTCATAGACTACTCAACAAATATATCAATTCAGTGACTCTTAATAAAGATGCTAAAATATTCAGGTGTGTGTGTGTGTGGACGCGTGCGCGCGTGTGTTAGGTAGAGAAGCCGAAGAAGCCAGCTTTTGTTATGGGTGCTCCTTCCATCTCCCCTTCAGGTTTCCTAACCCCCAAAGCAGTCCTCCTTTTTCTCTATTTCCTTTAAATCATTCATATTAAAACTTTTGGAGGATAGAGATGGGACCAAAGGGAGCATGGAAAAAATAATATTTTAAAGAATTATTTACTAACAAACAACCAAGTTCTAATCCTGGAATGAACGTCAAGAAGGCAACTGCAGGAATATTTATTCCATGGCACTTGAAGACCTCTGTAAAAATAGACTTGGGGAGATCGTACCTCAAACATTCCTAACATTTTATACAGCAGTCGGATAGCATCAGAGAGTACGGACCATCAGCTCCCTGCTCCGCATAGGAGCTAACAAAAGCGTAACGGTGTGAAAGGCTGGAACCAAGGTCAAGGTGAGAATATAAACAAGCTCTATTCTTAGTCCTCGTGGTTTTTAGAGCTTTACCTCTTCATATTTGTCATTAGGGAGTTCATAGTTGTTTTCTCATTATTTTAATTGTCTGCATCATTTTTAAAAGGCTTGTCAAAAATAGCTTGCCAAAACACGTGATGTTTGACTCTTTAAGAATAGTATTACGGAGTTCTGGACCTGAAAGTAGAAAGTGCATTTCAATGCTATCTTTTGAGAATTTGGGTCAGCACTCCTGGGAGATCTGAATTTAATATTTGTTTCCTTTCTCAGCTGAAGTTTTTTTTTTTTTTTCACTAAAAAGATAGTGCAGTGAAGCATATAGGACAGATGTTGTATATGAGAGTGAAAACTAAAAACAAACACAACTGCGCAATGGGGTGCCATTTGGAGGAGATGTCATAGAATTCAAAATGGTTATTTTTCTAGAACATCCCAACTGAGTAGGGGATACATTCTTCTTCTTTAAAACTTCTCACCAGAGAACATACTCAGAAGGGAAGGGAGGAAGAACGAAAGGGAGAGAAACATTGAAGTGAGAGAAACTGCGATTGGTTGAGTCTTGCTTGTGCCCAGACTGGGGATCAATCCCGCAACCCAGACTGGTGTCCTGGCCAGGAATCAAACCAGCCACCTTTGGGTTTATGTGACAATGCTCCAAGTAACTGAGCCACCTGACTAGGGCAGTAGCATCCCTTCTTAAGGCCACTGATCTTACCGCTAAGCGTGTCTGCCTAAATACATTTAAATTATTAAGAAATTGATTTTTAGAAATAACAAAGGGAATCTCTAGTGTGCTAAAAGAGACACAAAAATTTCATATTTGATTTCCCAGGTGTTAATTGATTCATGTTAGTAACTGGACAATTGCTTTCAAAGCTACTTTCTAGAAATCCATGAATAAAGAAAGAAAACTACAATGATGCTAAGTTTCAGTGTTCTGGGTTAAGACATATGTTATTAAAAAAGAGTGTGCAGAGGGCAGTGATGATAAATAGCAAGTGAACTGTAAATTAAATCAGTTCATGATTTTAAAAATAATAAATTACTTTTTAAATCTGTATATGCTTATTAAATGGTGTAGGAGGCGGAGACCACCTACCTGCCTTTACCGTGAGCTGGACCTGTTGTGCTTTCGAAATCTATACATGAGTCAGATGTATTCTGAGAAGCCCCAAGAGTTTGCTTTATCTTTATAAGTGGGAAACAAAAGCAAAAGCAAAAGAGACACACATACATTTTTAAATATGCAATGAAACGAAGTACTGGCTAAGGAAGTAAAAACCCATTGGGGAATGTTTTTTAATTTTTTTTTTTTTTGCTTCCTTCTGTCTTTCTTATGAGAACAAACCTGAGCTTTTTAAGGCCAGATGAGGAATTGAGACATGATCTAATCTGCCTTCCCGGACCAGGCTGCACTACATCAATAATCAGAGTCAGTGACTCGGAGTATGAAAATAGGGAAACTTAGGGGGAAATAGCTACACTGGAAAATTAAAGATTTTTAAAAAATCAATTAGAGATGTTTTGTAGCACACTTTTCTATCTTTAATTATAAAAACCTGTAGGAGACTGTATAACTTTTAAAAAACCAGACTGAACCTTGTGTCCATTCCTGTGAGTTTTACAGTCTTTGGATAGAATGTGTGTGTGTGTGATTCAGCACTTGAGGCTTACCATTTCCTCTGAGTGGTTATAAACTCATTTCTTCTTCAGAAGCGTAGTAAGAAGACAGGGAGTGACAGAGTAAGGAAGCAGAAGAGCACAGACAGGTAGAGATGAGGCAGGAAGAGCAGAGACTTCTTGGAAATGCTATTCAACCTGCTCCACAAGGGATGTTTCTCAGTCATTGGGACTCTTTCCCCCAGAATGGTTTCATGTTACTCTCTGGATGACTGGGGTTGCTGTTTGGCAAGTAATATCTGTGGGAGCTGTCTGTCATTAAATTTCTCCCATAGGCAGACATGGGAGAGAAGGAGAAACGGGAGAAGTAGGAAGAAATTCTGTGGTATAAGGGGGTTTGGAGAGCAGAGAGGGAAAAGGGAATAAGCAAAAAGCAGGAAAGAGAGTAACAATACTTCTCTTGCATAGCCTGTGAAATGCTCTCATTTCTAAGGAGTGCTTAGTGAGCTCCGTCTGTGCCTTCTTCATCTTTGATCTGCAAGTAATAGAACTAATAATTCTTTCAGATACATACTCCTAACTGTATTTGATCTACTCTGCCTATTTTACCTGTTTAAATCAATTGTACCCCAAAGTGAGAGATTCTTTAACCCACATTCTACATACAGAGTCCTGGGGGCTCCCATACCTAACTCTTCACTATGTTGTTGACAAAATAATTAGGGTATCCTGTGGTTCCATTTTGCCTGGGGCATTCCTAATTTTGTTCATCATCCCATGTTTTTATATACACCACTCAAATTTACTCTTGAAAGAGATCCATTTTGACAAAGTGCTGTATGCATGGTTTTCTTCTCACAATGGATCAAACTGGTGTTCTCTAAGCCAAAGCTGTCTGTCACGGTGTACCTACAGGCCTGTCTCTGAGACCTTATCACCCCCTATCCGGTAGTTAAGATTTCTTATAACAGTTATTTGGACCATCAAGGAACTAACTGAAGAGTGAACAAACATTGAAACTCCTTTATATACTAAAAATAAATGGGCAAATCACTGTTTCAGGAGTAGCTACAAAATACCACGACACATTGTAATCTGGTAGCTTGGTTAGGGCTACAAGATTATCCAGGGTTGGACTGTGTAGGGGGTTTGAAGGATTTGGGACTGATCAAGGAAAAAGCTTTGACCACAAGAGGCAGTAACGTACAAGCAGCTTTATTAGGAGGGCCTCATAGCTTGTGACCATGCAGGAGCTTACGGCAGAGGACACCATCCAGCCGGGGAGCGGGGCAAGGGGATCTGCAGGAGAGGTGCATCAGAGAGGGGCTTATGAGGAGGGGACTCCAAAACCCCTGGAATTTATTTATAAAATATTGTGTATTTATTCTTACACGTTTAAACTTCGGTCACTTTAAAAGCCCTCTCCATTTGATGCAATACATGTATTGAGATGTTTATTACACTGTTCAAAATAGTTTTTGAACTCCTCAATTTTGATTCCTTTCAGTGCTTCTGCCTTTTTTTTTGTTTGTTTGTTTGTTTCACTTCTCTCACAAATATTTCCCTTTGAGGACTTTTTTCATCTGGGGAAACAAAAAAAAAGTCATGCAGGGTGAGATCTGGTGAATAGGTAAGGCGGGGCACAGGGGTCATGCCGTTTTGGTGAAAAACTGCTGAACAACACGCACGGTGTGAGCAGGTGCACTCGTAAATTACCCATCATGAAATGAGCATATGTTTTGAAAGAATCTTCCAAAAAAATTCACTGAAGCTGAATGCAGCCTCTCACAATGCCAGCTGGTACACTGTCACAGGTGGGTTCCTAGAATGCTCACCTAGCAGGGAAAGCCTGTTCTACAAGGGGCCTGACCTCAGATGATAATTGCATTTTTAGAGGTTCCCTCCTGTAAACATCCAGGTAATGTGGTTTGGCAGTGGTGTCTGGCGGTCTTCATAACTAGGGCTTCTGTTAATTAATTAATTAAGTAATTTATTCTTGCCCAAAGACATTTTTTCATTGCTTTTTAGAGAGAGAGGAAGGGAGAGAAAGAAACTGACGTGAGAAAGAAGCAGCAGTTCCTCCCCTATGCACCTGGACTGGGGATCGAACCAGCAACCTAGGTATATGCCCTGACCAGGAATTCAACCCCGCAACCTTTCAGTTATGGGATGATGCTCCAACCAACTGAGCCACACTGGCCAGGGCATGTATGACCTTATTTTATTTTAAAAAATGGATGTTTTTCATGATTAAGACAGTTTTATCAGAATCTTCCCATTATTCTATTCCCTCAAAAACATGTAGTTTTAACTCCTAAATCCTTATAATCTTGCTTCCCTTGTTTCTAGATATTGTTTTCTTGAAAGTCTCTGTTAATGTTTTAATCCCCAGATCCAATTGTGTGAACGAGCAGTTCTGCCAGCATCTATGGCATTTTATTGTGTGTTAGAACTGTTCTCTCTGTGCAAATTTTAAACTTTTACAAAACCATACGCTCCTTAGTCTCTGGATCCTGTCTGGCCTTTCCTTTTTATTCACCTTGCCCTTGCCTGATACACAGTAAACACAATGTTCTTCTCCTTCTATTAGAAGTAATTTTGAGGCAGGTTCCTTAGAAAATGTATCATAAAACATTAAACAGTTTGGGGAAGGTCAGTTTGAATTTTGAAGTACAGACTGAAAAGATTAATTTACTATTCGTTTATTTCCCAAAATGAAATTTTTTAACTTCCTTTTTCCTTAAAGCAGCAAGAGGGTTGGTACTCTTCAGGGAAAGTCTAATAGGCTCAAAATACAATTGTGAAAGCCAGTTTTCTGTAATATTTTTAAAGAAATGTAGGAGGCAAAAGAAAATCTGTGTCTTGAATCAGTGGTTTAAATTATGGTTCTGTTATAAAGTAAAGGATACTTAAAAAAATTCTGAGAGTACAGCCAGCATTGTCACGGCATTGACAAGGTTATTCAGTTTGATTCTTACATTGGGTGAACTGTAATGTTTAAGTTACACTCTACATCAGGAAGGTACCTGGTATGCCTGAGTTCTCTCTGCTCTAGCATACACGCACACATAAAAAAAATCTGAAGTAACCTAAGAGATGCGTACTCACTTTGGAATCCATTTTAGTGATTTGAATATCCCTATAGGTAACCCTCTGTGAGTTTCCTCCCAGTTTACAATTTTATTTATACTGCATTTTCTTTAATAAAATGGAGTCATGCTTTTTTGTTGGCAGTCTAGGAATTAGTTATAAATGTAAGAAAATGGGGTAATCATTTTAGCTACCGTATTTTTCAGACTATACGATGCACACCCCCCAAATTTGAGAGGAAAATGGGGGTGCGTTGTATAGTTTGAACGTAGTTTACCTGGCTGTTTACATTTACATTGGTGAAATATTATGTTATTTATGTTATTAAATATTTTACCACATTTTTTGTTTCAAAATTTTTTTTCCTATTTTCCTCCTCTGAAACCTAGCTGCGTCTTATGGTCTGGTGCATCTTATAGCCCGAACAATGCGGTAATATAATGAGAGAATCAGACATCCTCTCCTCCTGCTAAGAGTTTTCCTCCTAAACCCCAGTAACTTCTCTGTCCCCAGTGGCTACCTGTCTCACAGGGGTTACCCAGAGGTCAGGATGCATCAGTTTCAAGTCTTACTTGTGGGAGCTTGCTTTTCTTTTTTTGGTTCAGGTGCCCTCAAACTTCACCATATCATTCAGTGGATAAAAACATAATTGTGACAACAGATTAGATTTAGTATATAGAGTTTACTTGCTTGATTTTCTTGATATTTACAATATTGTGAAAGATTTTTAGACATTGCTATCAGGAAAAGAAGATCTAAGTTATTAGGGGAAGTATGGTGTTGCATTCATAGAAGCAAATGCCATTTTAAAGTGGAATTATGAAGTTTTAAATTAATTTTGAATTCATAAATTATTTTGGTCAATCAGTTAAAGTCCATAATCATGTATTTGTGCATTTTTTATTTGTATTCATTATAACGGTATAAAACCTGTATAAAATCTGTACAAAACTAGCATATTGTCTCATAAAACACCCACTATATACTTGTAGCCCTTTAATTACCTCTTCTTTTTTACAGGAGTATTTGTGTAAATAAGTGTGGCGGATTCCGGCCCGCAGAATCCGCCGTGGGGTGGACTTGGGCCTGAAGCATCAATGATTCACACACAAAGACACATTATGAGATGAAGCCAGGGTCACGGGCATTTTCTCCCATTATCATAGGGAAAAAAGCCACGAACATGGCGGCCCCGTGCTTTTATTAGGAGCTTAGGGCATATTTACATAG